>CM031235.1:678497667-679005167 GCA_018340775.1 Taxus wallichiana var. yunnanensis
GGGTGTGTCATGGAGATTTAGAACTTTGTTTATAAATGAGATGGAAACTCGTACTAGTTTGTGAAAGAATGATCCTCGACACAAAAATGAGTAAAATTGGTAATTATATTCACTACGACCATGATGACACTTTTCCCTTTTGATTTAGGAAATCCTATGATGAAATCCATTGATACCTCTTCCCATCTCTCGTTAGGAATAGACAAGGGTTTGATGAGACCCGGCATCTTAATTGTCTTTCCCTTATGAGGTTGATACACCAAACATTTTGCCAATAATTTTTTAACGCTCTTTTCAACCCCTCCTAAAATAAATCTTGCTTAACTCTATGATAAGTTTTCAAGAACCCAGAATTGCCACCTAATGGAGAATAATGGAGCTTTGAAAGAACATGGTGTTTAAGTGTAGAGTTATTACACAAATATAACTTATCTTTGTACCACAATGTATCCCCTTCCATATAAATTGTTTAGATATGTTTGGATCTATCTCAAGATTCTGAATGAGAGTATGGGTTGCTTCATGTTTTTGTCATTCTTCCATTGCTTGATTTACCCAATCTACCTTTAGTATAGAGATGGCACATAATAATGCTTCTATGGACTCATCCCTCCTAGATAGAGTATCAAAGAACCACATTTTCCTTCCCTTTCTTATAAATAACCTCAAATTCCTAACCCAACATCTTTGTGATCCATTTTTGTTTCTCTTTGAATATATTCACTACTCCAAGAAGTATTTTAAAATATCATGATCATTTTTTTACCTCAAGTGTCTACCCATCAAGTACGCTCTTCATTGTTTGATCGCATGTAATATTTCGTAACATCCTCATTTTAGACAATAACAAGTCAATTTTTTATTTTTTTGATAATGCTTCCTGGTTCTAAATACATAATTTAGAACTCAAAAATCAAATAACCATTCATATAACAGATAACCTTATGCAAATTGTAATGACTCTGAGTACCTCCGATCTATTCATTCCATGACTCCTAGTAATCTACCGATCTATTCATGAGTAATAAGAGTTGGCATTTTTATTTAACACATCACTCTTGTGGTTCTCTTCCCTATTCTCGGGATTCGTAATGCTCATCTAAGGAACCTAATCGAATAATCATTACCATTATTCATCGGCATCTCATCCCTTAGACCAGTGTGACTTCAGACAACGCAATCAAGCAGCTTGCGATACTTTGGCCAAAGATTTGAAACATACTGCTTATGTCTCGTATTCCTTAACGGCATACTCGTCAATCTGGAATACATCCTTCACCCCATTCCTATGTTATGTAGAATGTCTTATACCGACTTCTGTCAGTCCCTATTATCCCAAGTTAATCACTCGGGAACGGATTAGTAAGGTGACAACGTTATATGGATGCTCCCGAGGACTAGGGATAAGATGACATACTGGGTCAATCCTAATTAAACCAGTGTGTCAAGATACCCCGAGTCTCCTAGGCAGCCATATAACGTGACCACATTCCTAATCGGTCCCTGAGTAACTCGTTCGAGATCAAGATGTAAATCTTAGTGATCAATGCAAAGGGTGTCGTCAACCTTTAAATCCGCCTCGAAAAGATCTACTTATTAATAAGTGTTACGCACACTAAGTTTAAATTACATTAAAGACGTTCCCCTAAGGTTAGCCTTTCCCGATCCCTGGATTCCTCATCCTAGGATGACCTTTCTCAATAAAACCCATTACACAGAGGAGTTATTAAGGCCAAGGTCTCATCAAGGAGTTCATAGAATATACATAATTCTAAAACAACGGAATTGGACAATATCTCATAAACTTCACATGAGATTGCCATCAGAACCCCATTAGGTTTATATCAGTTCTCATAACTGAATTTATATCATACTTATTAGTATCAAGATATAAATGATTAAGAATCCAATTAAATGTTGTCCTGTCATAACCAGTCTAGGGATTAATAATTTAATTCAGCTTGTTTAGCGTTCTGCTTAGGTATATTTTAACCCTATCTTCCAAAAAGACAGTGATCTAAATTTCAATTTAGCCTTCGATAGAACATACAAGAACTGCTAAACACTCATAAGAATTCAATCACATATTCTTGCAAAGCTTACATTGATAATCACCAAAGTTTCCAAATATATACAATAATAACAATGCTCTCAAGATATTTGAACCGAAGAAGGTCAAACTATCAAGATAAGAATACAAACACATAATTAACAAATATCACTTTCCATCCCTTTCAGAATTAATCAAATACATTTTATGCATTCAACATACTTGATACAATACTCAACGGAAGAAGAACATCTTTCCTCAAATAGTACATTTAGAGAATCAAACTGTAATTCATCATAAACCAAGTTAAACAATCTGAACATCCTATCAGATCTGCATGCTTTTACCACTTACGGCGACCATCTGCAAAATTTGTCAACATGGGTCAGTTCGATGAACTGAGCATGATAAGCACTAACTCTTAAAACAATTGCAATCCACCAACTGTTTTCATTAAACAACCTGTTTAAATGAGATCATTTCACCAAACTAGTATACATATTTCAGACTATGCTGATGTAATACAAAAATGACCACAAACGTGTAACTCTATTATCATTACAGAATAGTCCTAAATACTTCCCAAATATTTCATCACAATATTAGAAATCAAGAAGAACGAAAGTATCCATATCATCTATCCATCTGAATTCCAAAAACAGCAAACTTCAGACAGATCATTTCATTCAACAGTAAAAGGAATATCATAATAAATCATGATTCCGTAAATAGGTTCAAAACAGTTCCAACGGTTAGATAAAAATATCATCATATATTTTCATAACAGAAGAGAAAGAAAACAAGTCATTCAAATTTCCCTTCAACAAGCTCATGACTGTACCATCTCCTTAAATGGAAAACATTCACCTTACATGCATACGAAAAAGTCAGACGAGTCACAAGAAGAATCACTGTTTTGTTAACATCAAATATAACAAAACTTCTGTACAGTAGCTATCACGCCAACAGTGATGACTATCTACCAAACAGACTCCACATGACCTTCCACATGAAACAACCAACAAGAAGATATTCCCCACATCGCCTGTCGAGGTGCAGTCGACGGCTCATAGTTCAGTCAAGCTCAAGGCAGGATAGTCATGCAACAGAATACGTAAACATGACTACAATCCCATACATCAACCTACAGTCCCCTTCTAGTTCATAATAAACACTACAAGGCTTTCGGACCCAAGGTCGAAATCAAAGAGCTTCAATTATTCGCAGTCAACAATAGACTCCTCAACACTAAGCAACCGATGTTTCCCTAAGACTATGCCGAGATAATCACACAAAATCCCCTTAACATGCACAGCCTCATCAAACTGGGATAAACAGAAAGGAAACATAACATTCTGTATTCACATCTGAACGTGTTCAGAGTTTGAAGTATGGTATTCACGACCCACTAAATAAAAAGCCAAATTACATGATGTCAAACTGTTTAATGAAGTCCAACAAAGCCAAAAACATTACATGTTCATAATCAGGCTTATACCGAAGCAGTGACACTGATTACTTATCAAAGATTTAAAACTAAATCCGTATATCAGTATTCACGAATAAGCTTCTACAGAAAACGATATACAAGTTAAATACAAGTTAAAGATTCCAACCATGCCAACAATGGTCGATATTCAAAATCAGGTATAAGCAAATCTAAATACTGATTTCAAAACAAGGAATCCGACTGAACCCTTATAACAATATTCGCTCCAAGCTTACATAGAGTGGAAACATAATAAGTACCCAACTGAGTCTGAACCACAAATTCCTTGTAAAACAAAGGTATTCGTTACAAAATAACAGAAGTCGCATTACCTGTTACTCCTTCAAGACTCAGACAAATCAAATTACCAAAATTCAAATATATATAGCTTCCACAGTGGTCCCAAAATATATGAATCATTCAATGGACTCTACAGAGTCGTTTAAATACAATAAAAACATATATCCTTATTGCATACTGCCAACGGGTTGAATCCCATAACCACAACGCAAAGGAAAAACAACTTCAACAGGATCGCAATGAGATTTAGTACACAACAAGTTATTTATTCACAAATAACCTTAAAAGACAAAACGAAACCCAACAAGAATCAATAACCACCACCAATAGTAACCACGACAGAGCTTACAAAAAGTTCAATAAAACTGAACAATCAAACAACTGTCCATCAGTATTCCCTCCGACGAGTATCAACAACAAGCATCACAGTAGCTTGTACCCATCACGAGAACAATTCATGGGTTCTCACAGAGTAGGCCTAGCATACATTCATTTCATATATTTCACAAACTTAAAGCCGGAATGCAAAACACAAGGAAAAATAGCAACAGTTCAAAATACAATAAACACCCATCAAGGGTTAAATTGAAAAAAATGAACCAAAGATGAAGATTCAAAGGTGCAAAAATCACACAAGACTACCATAGAAACCAACCAATTCCAAAAATCATCTGAACAGAGTTGTTCTAATGAAATCACTTGAAAGACAGCAAGATTTTTAAAGGTTAGGGCCTAACATGCCTGGATATTTGCTCAAAATTTCGAAGCAGACCACTGAAAGAGCTCGAACCTTCTCCTTCTTTTCCAAGTTAGAGCCACCAACAAAAATTTGCTATTTCCATGACTTATATATTTTCCTCGCAGAGGAAAGAGCTAGTTACGCTCATACTTGCCATGCAACACCAAGAAGACTGGTGCGAAGAACCAGTGAATAGACAGAAGGAAAACCGGAGCGCATGCAAAACCAAACAAACAATTAACTTTCCATTTTGCATGCTTCCCCAAGAAATCCGAGCTCGAAGCCCGAGTCCATAAATGACATTAATTCCCAGTTTCCCGCTCAAACTCCACTGCCACCGACCGCCATAATTGGCGATGGACAAATGCACATCATAGATCATTTCTAACTTTGGCGACCTGCCACATCGGCTCAAGTTAGCCATTTTAAAACTTCCACCAATTACCTGTCCCTCATGCTTATCCACGCATTTAATAACATAGAAACTGCCGCCCATGGTTCGCACCCCTCCATAGGTCCCCTTATTCTTTGCTCAATAGTTAGGTTAGTAACTTAGGTTAGGATTTAGGATAACACCTAGTCTAACCACTTAGCACATAGATACTAACTTAGAACATTAGCTCTTAGCCTAGGTCTAGGTTAGATTAACACTAATCTAACCCCTAGGTTAAGTTTAGTTTTAGGTTACTAACATTAATAATTCCAGTTAGGTCTAACATTTCATATACTCAGAAAAAGACCTACAACATGCATTCTCGAACAGGGTTCACTCCCGTCATTTGCCATTAGGCTGCTACTGAAATTATATGTAACAATTATTACACGGTCCACGATCAAGACCTTCCAGATATACTTCGATATCGGGAACCATTCCATTTCACACGATCAACCTGAGTTAGACTCGGATTGGCTTTATTCAACGAATTCAGACCTTGCAACCTGTGAAAGGTTTATAATTTTTAATTCATCACGAATAACTTAAAGCACCACTTGGATCAATACCACTGATCCAAGGCTAGGTCTTATAGATGAATAACTTCATAATTCGTTCCGAGATCAGATTAAACTTAGATGCAAAATGAAATAAATAAAAGAGTCCAATCATAATCCGACTCAGTCAAAGATCTGCAATCTGCAAAGAAGATACAGTACATATCAAGCATGACTTCTCAATCAAGGAACACATCCTTTTACAAAGAAATCACATATCAACATTTGTATGCTCAGGGAGGAAGTAACAATAGTTTAGGGTGTTACAATTTCCCTCATTTTCTTCTCATGCATGGTCTTCAAAAAATTATTTCCTTTTAGTTTCGGGCTCTCAAATGCTATGGGATGTCCTTCTTTCATGAGTATTGTTCCAATCCCATTTCTTGAAGCATCACATTCAACTATGAAGGTATTCGAGAAATATGGGGTTTCTAATATTGAGTGGTGCACATTGCCACCTTCAATTTTTCAAATGCCCTAAGATTCCTCATTCCAAAGAATGAAGTCTTTCTTTAATATTTTTTGAGTGGTGTTGTTATACTTCCATAGTTTTTTACAAATTTGCAATAATACCCTATGAGACCTAAGAAACCTCATAATTGCTTGACGGTTTTTGGGACTTTCCATTTTACCATGGCCTGGATCTTACAAGGATCCAACTTAAATCCTTCATTAGAGACAATACGGCCCAATTATTCCACTCCCCGTACTCCAAAAATAACACTTTGAAGGTTTTATATATATTTGATGTTTCTCTAGGGCTTCTAACATTTTATTGACATGATTTAAATGTTTTTCCAAGTATTTTTTTTGTAGATGAGGATATCATCAAAAAATACCAAGACAAAATTCCATAGGAATGATTTAAATACTGAATTTGTAAAAATTTTAAATGTGGATGGTGGATTAGTAAGACCAAAAGGCATCACTAGAAATTAATAATGCCCTTGAAGAGTTCTGAAGGTTGTCTTATGAATATATTATTTCTTTACTCTAATTTGGTGATACCCAAAACACGATCTAGTTTTGTAAAATAAATTGCACCATGCAACTCATCTAATAAATCATCAATGATAAGAATAGGAAACTTATCTTTGATAGTGTACTTGTTAAGTTCCTTGTAGTCTAGACACATGCACCACCTTCCATCCTTGGGGTGCACCATCACCACTGGATAATAAACAATCTAAATGCGACGAGTAATACCCATTTCCAAAATTTCCTCCACCATCTTCTCAATCTCACTCTTTTGCACATATGGGTATCTATAAGACCTGATGTTGGGGGTTGGCTTCCTGGAATTAATTGAATGACATGATCATGATCTCTTTCAAGAGGAAATCCTCTAGGATCTTGGAAGATACCCGCATGTTGATCAATAACCGCCTCAATATCAAGATGCACTACCGCATTGGTGGTTGAACTGTCATGGAGAACAATCGTGCTACAAATCCTTAAACCTATTTTTTAATAATATTTTTCATTTGGTGAGAACTAACCACCTGAGGATTTTTTTCCTACAGTCCTCAAAGTTCAAAATGTTTACCCTCAGAATGAAAGCACATGAACAACTCCCAGTAACTTTATCTCTATGGTACCCAAGGTTTTTTCACCACTAAACATCTAAGACAAAGATCAACTATGCCCATGGGAATAGAAAATATCATAGATTCCAATGTGTATTCACCCATCATAAGTATGATTTTATGGAATTTACATGAACATTAGACTGTGCCACCATCTACAATCATTACTTAAAATTTAGGTGTTGGGTAGATGAAATAATTTAGCCTTATTGAAAATTTATGATTGATGAAATTATGTGTGCTACCCAAATTAATCAATAGTGTCACCTTTACTTCTTAAGATAACCCACAACCTGAAGGATTTTTGGTGTGCTAATAATTGATAGAGCATGGCATGATATAGTGGGTTGGGGATCTTCAGAGTCTTTCTCTAATTTTTCCGCTACCTCGCTTGATGTTTCCTTATATTATTCCTCATCACCACCCTTCAATGTAAAACAATTTCTTTTAACACATTTATGACTTGGTCCATATTTGTTGTCACAGTTAGAACATAACCCTTTTTATTCAATTTTTAAGGTGTAAGTTGAACTATCCATGGGTATGATGGTGGTAAGGTGTTACAATCTTTTATGTTAATGAAGGTCTTCCTTCTGCTAGAAATAAATTTTTCCTCTACCCTACGTGTCATGATAATAGAATCATAAACCTTGAGTGGATTAAACATGCACACCTCATGTTCAATGTGGTCCTTAAGACCCCTAAGAAATAGGTCATTCAAATACTCTTCTATAATATCCTCCACATGTAAGGAAAGATTTTGGAATTGATGGAAATACTCCTTATTGAACATGTTTTTTTGTAACTTTGCTAATTGGCTGAAGTAATTTGCCGATGCACTAGAACTATAGTTTAATTCAATATCTTCATTAAAAAATTTCCATGTTACACTTAGAACATTATTTTCCTTTGAGAACATAACCAATGATACTGGATGAATTGGAAAGGCTCTAGATATAAGGATTCCATTGTCACATTCTTTCCCGATGGGGTCTCATGGAGATCAAATAAATTCTCCATTTGGTTTATCTAATTGAGAGGATCCTTTCCATCAAATTTACACATTTCTAATTTTGGAATAATTCCCTGCCATTGGTGAGGAGATCCACTTGAATGTGTAAAGGATCCTCCTTATTGGATTGATTCAAATGTGTGTGAGTATCACTAGAGAAACCCATATAACTAGAATTTGGATTTGTTTTTTAAAGAGTGAGCAAGAGATACCGCTTCTTCATTGATTGAAAATCAATTTAAAGTTCACCCCTAAGGATACCTTTCAGATGAAGAATCTCACTATATAGGTCATCCTTACCATATTATTTACCCTTTCCCGAAGTTGGATGACTACTCGAGATACTCCTGAGCCGAAGATTTTAAATCCATATCTTCCTTATTTGGGGTCATTTGTGGAGTTTCTTAACCTTTCCTTTGGCCTCGAGTTGATCTAACGGTCATGATTTAGGGTTTGGGACTCTCGATAGAAGGAATTGGGAAAACTTTAGGGTTTGGGGTTTTGTAAATTTATTGTCTGAATAGAGGAAATCATAAAGAAGAAACCCTAGCTAATTTTTGAAAATATTTTTAAAAATATAAGAAAATTAGAAAAATTCCAAAAATTACATGTTGGGCTGAGAAATTATAGCCTAAGTATGGAGGCTACATAAGGTTTGGTCTGCACGAACATAGAGCACATAGGTGTGTGCAATAATGTAGCAAAAAAGGTCACGCCTAAGAATAAGACTTAGTCATTTTCAACATAGGGCTATTTTTGGACATAGAGTGTAGAGCACGCAATGATACAAATACTTGCAGAGCTTGAAATCTATTTTGGGATGAGTAGGATATCGAGTGCCATAAAGAGTTTTGGAGCTAATAATAGGATTATACTACAATTGTATTATTAGATAATCTATTATTAACAAGATTACATGTTTTTGTATTCTCATGTAAGGGCGCATGGATATTAATAGCATGTAGCCTATTTTTGAAGGTGCATGGGTGGTGAAGAGAAAGTCCCCACCCCTATAAATATGTATTTATTTTCATATTTTGGACAGTTTGGTAGTTCATGATTATTGTAGTGTTATGTTGTGAGTTTGTTAGCGCATGATTATGGTGACTTTATTATGTATGTAAGAATATTTTGAGTTTTACATTATTAATATAAGGGATCTTATTGGTTGGATATTGGTGTTAGATTTAACTAAACATGGATATTTCATGGTGAATCTGATTATATTAATTGTTTAGTTATTCCTTCATATGGTTTAGATCTAGATCTGGTTTATGCACTATGGTTTAATTGATTATCTATTATGGATCTGAAATATACATTCATTCATGCTAACATCTTGGACAAGCTTCTCTAAAGAGGGGCCTGGTAACCTTGCGTTCTTACGGAGAGTGCTCAGTTTAGGTTGAGTGATGTGTCAATGCGCCTTGGACTTTTGTGGGTTTATTCTAGGCTACATCATTGGTTCAGTTTCTAGGACCTCTTTCTCAGTTGTTTTTTGATATGTTGTATGATGAAGACGTACATGTTGACCTTGACTAGTATTGAAGAGTGGTTAGATGATCTAGAAGAATAGGATGCTTGCAGATTTAGCACTAGACCTAAGTATAATGCACTCGCGTGGGTTAGGAAAATCTTTAGGATGTAATTTATGAGACTTTCTTTGTCATATTTCCTATAGATTTGTTCAAGTGGCTGGTTACTTATGCATCTAAGAGGAATTGGAGGTTTCGTGCACTTTTTGGACACATGAATAATTATAGGCCTTTTATGATGTAGATCTGATTTGGATGTGCTCTGTGGATGTTTGGTTCCATGGTGTTTTGAACAGCTATATTCTTGAGTACATAGTTTCCACTTACTCTTTCCTAGAAGTTTCGTTCCAAGATTACTTGCGTGAGCCTAAAGGATCTTATTTGTGTGGTATTCCTTTAGCAATTAAGATCTTGATCGTGACCTGGATTTTGAAGAGAAACCTATGTCTAGCTAAACCCCACCACATGTGCGGGCAAGAGAAGGTTTGGTAAAGATGGTAGACCTAGCGGAAGAAAGATAGAGAGAAGAAAGGTGACTTAAGTTTAATGAAGCACTCGAGACAGATCTGATGAAGTAGCGAGAGATCATAGAAGGAATGGTGTTGCGGATAGAGATTACTCATGAAGGATTTAGAGCTCACATAGAGGATGTGGAGACAGAGCATCTAGAACTCCCCTATTTAGGAAAGTATGGAAGATAAACCTCCTTGGATTTGGATGAAGTCGTGTTGGTAGAAATGTTGTGGACCATGGGTGTGCATCTAAACCTACCTTGCAACCTAGCCTTTGCACTTGGTTTTACATGTTCTATGGTACTTAACAATAGGAAATCTATTGTTGCGCAGAGAGTTGCTTATAGATAAAGTCAATTTGCAAATAAGTTCGGGAGTTAATCGGTATCTTATTTATCAATAGTGGCGCATCATCGTCATGTTAGTTAGAGGTCCAAATAGAGGTATCTTTTGTAGCATGTCGTCGGCATAGAATGTAGGCATGCGAAAGTTGGTATAACATCTGGAAGTAGCACAACTTTGTAGACTATGGGAGTCCAGTTTATCATGACCATTAGAACACAAGGCAATGCATCCTCTGGTCCATTTCATACTTCAGGAGGAGGATCAGGAGGGTTAGGTGGCTCAAGCACTAACGGATTTGGTGGCTCTAGAGGTGGAGGAAACACAGGAGGAAATACAAGTATTAGATCTAGTGGGCACAGTTTGCACCAGCCCAACATATTTATATGGAGATGTCCCTTTGTCTTCCAAATATAGAGGCATTGAAGATGCATCCAAACACATGCATATGTGTGAGATACTATGGCACGTAAAAGGGATTACTACTCCAAAGCGTAACACAAATCATTTTACAACTACATTGTAGGGGCACACACATAGTTGGTACAAAAAGTTTGACCCTAACTAGACTTGTGTAGATTATATCGCGTCGTGATGCTTTCTTGAAAGAATTTAATATCCTTGAGTTTGAGTAGAAGAGCATCAATGCGTTGAAAGACATTAAGTAAGGAACTACTGAGAGTGTTCAAGAGTATGATGCTCGGTTAAAGACCCTTTTATCCAAGTTAAATTATGACATACATGCAAGATAGCATGCTTAGTGGTTTGTTGGAGGAATGATCACACCTTTTAGAAGAGTTCTCTCACATAATTCTTTCACATATCCGTGTGAAGAACTTGAAGTATCTCTATGTGTTGAGGCGGTAGGGAGTGTAGACACAAGAGTGAGCCCATTTTTGGAAGCTCAGATTACAACAATGGCTAAATAGTTAGAGAAATTATCAGCTAATTCAGCACATGAGACACGCAGTGGGATTTGGTACATAGATTATGAAGTAAAAGGAACACCAAGGATAGTTTTCCTCATAAATTAGTGTGCTCTTTGTTGTTGGACTATGAGATCTGTCACTGGACCACAATTCAAGTTAGTTTCCATTATTGTAACACGATAAGAAATAATGTGTCCTATTATTGCAAGATCTGTAGGTCTAATACTCATGATACTATGGATTGCAGGTTGATTGAATAGATTCATGATTCCATTGATATTGGCATACTGACAATAGTGTTACAAATAACTCTAATGAGAAGAGTGAGCATCATGACCATCATCATAATGAAGGGTGCTCTGATGGGGGTTGTGCTAGAGGTCAAGGTTACTAAGGAGGATTCAGAGGCTGAGGTTGTGGTGGTGGAAGAAGTGATTTCCCTCGTAGAACTTGTTTACATGCGGATCCCCGATCATTACAGGCATGAGTATCCTAAGAACCATTTTTTATTTTTGTGGAAAGAATCATAACTATGAAGAGTTCCTAGACTTGTATGAACATTTGAGTAAGAAACACAAATAGGAGAACAAGGCTGTGAGAATGGTTAGAGTGTAGCATGTCGTGGAAGATCAATGGATGCTGAAGTTAACACCAGATCCTAAGTTGGTACCTGTGAATATTACTACACATGTTGAAGCTACGCCCACCAGGGGAAGTTCCAAAATAGAAGCCTACCATTACTAAGGAGGGGTTCTACATGTAAAGTATCCAGACCCTATGCATCAAAAGGAGGTTTATCAAGAAACCATGGAGGTGATTTGGAATTTACAGGGTGAGATACAATGTGTTTGAAAGAGTAGTCGTGGAAGTTAGAACAGAAGAAGGTAGTTGAGCTCCATCAGACAAATGTTGATGATCTAAAGGAGGCTTGCAAGATGATACGTTTAGAAAAAATCAATCCTTTTCTACGAAACTGGTTAAAGGGAAACACTCTGCGCACTAGATTGAGCATGGAAGGCATATTTTTCATGCTAACCTTCCCCCTCATAGCTTGGATTATGACAAGGAGATCACTTTGAATGTTGTTGTGGATGGTTGGATTTTGAGTAATATTCTAATTGATATAGGCATGGAAGTAAATGTACTCACTTTGGATGCATGGGTTTAAATGGGTAGACCACCATTACAACCATATTCAAATGTTCTATTTATGGAAAATAGGACTAAAGCCATGCCTATTGGAGTTTTAAAGGATGCATCAATTACTATATAGGGAGCCAAGTTTATTGGGGACTTTGAGGTCTTAGCGCTTGTAGAAGCTGACAGTTTTCCATCTTTACTTGGGTGCCCTTAGTGTTATGAAAACAACATTGATCTACATTTCAACAAAGGGTATATAAGTTTTGAGAACAAATAGGAGAGTTTCATTATACCCTTAACAGATGGGAAATCTACACCTTATGTAGAACCCTTGAGTGAAGAAGATTTGAACAGAATTTATGTACTCACCATTCAAGATCTAGAAGTTCTTGAGCCATCAAAGGAAGGATTTATCCAATGGGATGATGCACAATCCATGATCGATACTACAAGTGTTGCATGTGACAACTGGGCACATGGAACTTATGAAATGGTTTTGTGTGAAGTGAAAAGTGTAGCTATGCACGTAAATAAGCCATGCAATATCGGGCGTTTGGGTAGGTGTCGGTACCAAGGTACATTGGTGGAGAGAATCCTAAGATATTCCTGCTTGCTATGGAAGTTTAGTGTGAATGTCAAGTGGAAAGAAGGAATATGCTAGTTTATAATTTGCACAGGATGGTAGCATGTTGGTGGATGGTTCACATGGATAATCTTTTGGAGTGGAGAGAAGTGAGGATTTCTTTATCTAATTTCTAAGGAGCAATGTGCATACTCAAATTTTTGTGTTTCATGGTAATGATCCTGTTCAACACCACGTTCATCAATGTGAGATACTTTGGATAGACATGAAGGAATCTTTACCACCTTCACTATGGGTGCACAAGCTCTATTTCACCTTACGAGGTTACACATGTGCATGGTATATCTATGTAGAGTTGAATAGAGAGACTGGAAATTGGCAAGAACTTACTACAAGTATGATTCAGACCTTTGACTATTTTTCCACTAAACCCCGTGAATGAGGCATTATAGGTTATGAAGCACTTAACTATGGGAGATAGTGCAAAGGCTGAGGATCTCCTTCATGAGTTGTTAGGTGAGTTAGACCTAGAGGCATGCTTTGAAGTGAAAGAAAAATATGTTGAACAACTTGGGTGTGCCTACCTAGAAGAGAAAAGGGTAACAAAGTCTAGAATATTTGATGATGAAGAATTGGAGAACCTGGATATTGAGCATACATAGGGTACACAAGAGGTCTTGGACATTGCTGATGAGAAGGCATACACCTACCACAAACATATGAAGACCAAGAAAGCAAAAATTGGAATGGATTCTAAACCAAAGGAGGCCATCATTGGAGGTTATTGGTCTGACTCTGAAGTTGCTAAGATAATTGAGCTGCTGTGTGAATTCTAGGATCTATTCCTTAGAGGCTATCATGAATTGAAAGGGGTACATGAATCTTTGGGTGAAATGAGAATCAAGTGAAGGAAGGTGTAGGACTAGTTTAGAAGAGTATGTACAGGATGAATCCAAACTTTTGCATCAAGGTGAAAGAAGAAATTGATAAAATGTTGAATTTTTGAATCATTGAGACCATTGAGGAGTCAGAATAGGTGAGCCCTATGTTGATCCGTATCAAGAAGGATGGAAGAATTATAATTTATGTGGATTACAGGGAGTTAAATACTATATGTGTAATTGATCCCTTTCCTGCATCAAGCATTTACTAGGAAATATTGAAAGGCGTTGGAGGGCGTGAGATCTACTCCTTCACTGATGAATTCTCTAGATATCATCAAGCGAGTATAGCTAAAGAGGATCAAGAGAAGACAAATTTCACCACTGAGTGAGGAATTTTTACATACACAACATGCCATTTGGATTAAAGAATGTGCCTCGGTATTTTAACACATTGTATAGGCATTCTAAGATTTTATTCATAAGTTTTTATAGGTGTATCTGGACAATTGGATAGTCTGAGGGATTTTGAAGGATCACTATGATAACTTAACGCTGATGTTTGAGAGATGTCGACGATTGAGAATCTCATTGAACATTAAGAATTGTGTTTTTTCCACACCCTTTGGAATTTTTCTAGGACATATCATCTGTAAGGAAGGTTTTCTAGTGGATCATGCTAAGGCTGCTATTATTTTAGTCTTAGAGGAACTAGCTAACCAAAGTGAGGTGTGTGGATTCTTGGGGCACACATGATACTACAAGTAATTTTATGCTAAGATCAATGCGCCCTTAGAGGAGTTATTAAAAGGAAGAGGCAAGTTTTATTGGGGTGAGGCATAACAACATGAATTTGAGACGATAAAGGAAAGGCTTACTATAACGCCTATTCTACATTTTCTTTCATGGACTAAGCCTTTTCACGTTTATGTAGATGCCTCTCTGGCATGACCATTGGTACGCGGTATTATCCCATCCTACGAAGGGATTTTTATCGTCCTATTTTATTTATGAGCAATAAGTTAACTCTAGTAGAACAAAAATAACCCACTACAGAGTGCAAGGCCTTATCTATGATATACATGCTCCATAAGTTTTGACAATATTTGTCTAGCTACCCCATTCATCTTTTATATAGACCACATGAAACTGAAGTACTTGGTGAATAAGCTCATTTTATAGGGGCGCATATGTCATTGGGTTCTGTTATTCTAGGAGTTTAACTTTACTATGGTGGCTAAGCTAGGAAAGATAAATTCTGTCCAGACATTTGTCTAGCATTCAATCAAGAGAGGATGCATAGAGCATTAAGGATAGAATGTCATATTTAAATTTATTCATTTTAAACTAGATGCCCTCAGACTTAGAGGATATTTTTGTCTTTTTATGAACAGTGTGGTGTCCAAGGTATGAAGGCTTAAGAGAAGAAACAACTTACTATCTACATCACACCTTACATGTTGATCAGTGGATACTTATACAAATTAGGATGGGATGAAGTTTTGCACTGGTGTGTACTTGAGCATGAGTGTGAAACAATTATGGAGGAATTTTATGACAGCATTACATGTGGACACTATGTAGGAGATGCCACCACATGTAAGATTCTATTAGTT
This sequence comes from Taxus wallichiana var. yunnanensis, assembly GCA_018340775.1. Lineage (NCBI taxonomy): Eukaryota > Viridiplantae > Streptophyta > Pinopsida > Cupressales > Taxaceae > Taxus > Taxus wallichiana. The sequence continues at coordinate 678,513,372 of CM031235.1, forward strand.
GGTCTATAGTGTGAAACATTATGCAAGGATTTAAAAGAATATTGTAAGGCATGTGACCATTGTCAACACCTCGAAAAGCCTATACATAAAGATGAGATGCTTTTGAGGCCTATTACTAGCGCAAAACCTTTTGAGAAGTGGGAAATTGAATTTTTGATCCTATTTCCCCACCCGTGCATAGGACTTGATCACACTATATTATAAATTGTACAGATTATCTTACAAAGTGGGTAGAAGTGGTGCCTACAAAGGATTACACAACAGCTATGACAACAAGGTTTATGTGGAAAAATATTTTATCAGGTATGGATGCCCTTTAAGTTTAACAAGTGATAGGGGTACTCATTTTCTTAATGAGACCATCAGATACTATTGGATGAATTTATGGTGGCACACCATAAAACATAACCCTATCATCCTCAAGAAAATGGAATTGTTGAGGATTTCAACAAGATATTGAGCCATACCTTGACTAAGATTTGTGATGTTGGAAGAAAATACTGGGATGATAAAGTCTTTGTTATACTTTGGGTATACAAGAAAACCTACAAAATTTTGAATAAATCCACACCCTTTCATTAGGTGTTTGGCGTAGAGGCTATTATACCAAAGGGAATTCATGTTACCATCTCTACATATTGCATGTGCAAGTGGTTTAGCGGATGAACAGGAACTTGAAGAACGTATTGACAAATTGATGTAGCGAGATGAAAGGTGTGTTATAGGACGATAGAGTTAGAAGAAAGAAAAGGCCAGGCATAAGGCATGACATGATAGGCACATTAAGGACAAGAAGTTTGAAGTCGGGAAGATGGTACTTCTATATGATTCAAAGTTTTTACCCCACCCTAGAAAGCTTAAGATGCATTGGTTGGGACCGTATGTTATAACTTATACACTTGATTCAGGTAATTTCTAGTTAGAGGCGTTGTATGGAACATGATTTCCTAGTTTCTTTAACGGGAGTAGATGAAGCCCTACTATAAATAAGTCTTCTTGGTGTTTGTAATAAGGAAATGTTGCCACTTAGATTAGATTTCCTTAATGCATTCCTTTTATATGTGTTTCCTTTTATCGTTTCTATGCTTTGTCAATTTAGTTCAGTGTTTTGTGTAATAAGCACGCTTTGCGTGCCAAAAGATTATTACTATCTAAGTGTTTTCATATGTAGAGGACCATGCATACCCTTAGTGTGGGGTGGATAAAGAGGGATTGAATGTTGCCTTATTTTAAATTATCAAACATGATTAAAAAAACTCACAGTGATCGGGGAAGAAACCGGTTAAAAATGAAATTTCAAGGAAATTGCTCAAATTCAAGACCACGCATGGGAGGATGGACGCTTGGTATAATGTGAGGTAGGCTGAAAAATTAGAGACTACTTAGGAAGATTCACATTGGATAGGTACTTCTGCATAGGGAAGCGCATGTAGAGGAGATTTGTGGTAAAGAGTAGTGGGCAAACTAGAATGTTATGACGGAGGCACGAAAGAAAAAAATAAAGGATACAAAATTAATGTCACGTACGATGTTAGGCTGGAGCAATTAAGGTGAAGAAATTTTGAAATTCGCTATAAGGTCAATGTTTATAACATCATTTTTACCTTGCATTGTTGAAGCTAATGAGTATGAAGTGTGAAGAAGAACTAAGAATGAAGATTAATTTGTAGATCAACAAGCCATGCAGAATCAAAACATGTTGTTATTAGCATTTGCGTAGAATTAAGATCCAGGTATTGGTGTTTGTGCTCTAAGGAGGATTTGTGCTATTAGGGTTTGAAAAAAAAAGTTACAACTAGGGTTTGGAAAATCGAAGGGTCTGGTTTACACTCAAGGTACACTTCCAAAGTGAAAAGATGATATTTTGGAAGTTTCGAATGTCCCGGTCGTGTGAGACAGATATATGGCACCACGACAAGATCTTGTATTTGAAGTAGAGGTCGATGAAGAGATGGAGGGCTAGTTGGTTGAAATTTTATATCCTAAGGGAGTGATCGAAGGGAGACCATGGAAAACGAAGATAACAAGGTGTAATATTTCTGATACTAACCACAAAATAGATAATTACATGAAAGATATCACTTCCAAGACAATTATAAAGACCAATCGAGGGATGGTGGATGGAGTTAGGGTTTTGGATAAATTTTTGAAGAGGTAACTGGAAAGTGTAGGGGTCATGTAGATTTTTGAGTTGCCCTATTTTGGGAAGCCCGAGTAATTAGAGTAGTAGCTCATGTTGTGGATACATGAAGATTTCTTTTACTTCATTCGTAGGAGGATACGGATTACCTTGCTAAGCTAATTGGTAAAGTGACTAGGTTCCGTGACACGTGTCGAAATATTTTTGGAGATTTATCTGACAATGAAGGAATTGATGCGATGGCCACCATGTTTAAATACAAGAAGGGAGTTCATTTGTTTAAAGTTACAAACATTGAAGATATGGCGATAAGGGTTGTGGCATGGCTCGTGGGTTGTAATTTAGGTGCCTCTAAACATTGGACAAAGGTGAACTAGTGTTGGCTACACATAACACACAAGATGGTGAGAAAAACCTACTACAACATTTCCGGATACATTGTAGAGAGCTTAGTGACTCGAGTTGTTAGGAAATAAGGGATAAAATATGTGGAATAATCCCTCACGTAATCGCAACAAAGAGAAACTAATATGCGAAATTATTACAAATCTCAAATAAAATTACAAAATAAAATAACGCAACACAAAGAGACAAAGATTTAATGTGGTTCATCCAATTTGGGTGACGTCCACCAAGAATCACTTGCTTAGATTTTATTACAAGCCACCGCTCTCTCAATATAATACCCAGATCCATTTGGAGCTATGTTCAAAAAACTCTACAGAATTCACAGCCGAATTCAAAGCACATCTGCAATGTTTTTCATTATACCCTACCATATGCATAAAACCATATAAGTAGGTAATTGCTTAAGTAGTTTTAAAATACCATGGGCCAAAACCAGTCCAAAACCTATGGGTCAAAAATCTCATCCATATGAGAAGAGCATGTTTCCCGATATGTCGGGTGCATTTTTTTTAGGCCAAAAAAACAATTTACGCCCAAAAAAAAATTGGGGCTGCACCCCGAACTCCTACTACCTGGGGCTGCCGGCATGGCCCCGAACCCCGGTGAGGATACATGAAAAGTGTACAGCCTTCAACACTTTCACACATGAAAATAGGCTCCACAACCTAACAATCTCCCACTTGGAGACTATTTTTCCTCTAAGCAAGCTTCTTAACCCTTCACTAGCTTCAGAAGACCAACCAAAGCTGAACATAGCAATCAATTTTTCCCTTGTGACCACCTTGGCCATCATTTCTACAAGATTCTGACTAGTATGAATCTTCTCCAGCTTCAACTTCTCTTCCTCCAAAGTTTTTCTGATGAAATGGTACCTTAACTATATATGCTTTGTCCTAGAGTGGAAAGCAGAGTTCTTAGCTAGGTGTACAGCACTCTTACTATCACTATGCAACTTTCCTTCCTCCTGCTTATGCCCCAACTCCTCAAGTAATTACTGTAACCAAATCATTTCCTTTCTTACCTCTATGGCAAAAAGAACATACTCACCTCCTGTGGTTGACAAAGCCACCGACTTCGTAGTCGTGAAATCCACTTCATCATTGTTGTTCCACCTATAGTGTAAACATAACATGTTGTCTACATCTCTAGCCATATTTGAATCTACATAACCACACAAAGTGGTGTTTGATCCATTGTAGCACAAAATTGTCCCCATGGTCCCTCTCAAATACCAAAGGATCCACTTTACTACCTATCAGTGATCTCTACCTAGATCACTCATAAATCTACTCACCGCTCCCACTGCATGGGAAATATCAAGCCTAGTGCACACCATGGCATACATCAAACTACCAACCGCTGATGAGTAAGGTACCTTGGACATCTAGTTTCTCTCCTGCTCTGTCTTAGGACACTGTTCCTTTGATAACTTGAAATGGCCTACCAAAGGAGTCCCAACCGGTTTAGCATCCTGCATATTAAACCTCTCCAAGACCTTCTTAATGTACTCTTCCTGAGATAAAGTCAGCTTCCGTTCCTTCCTATCCTAAGATATCCTCATACCAAGGATTTTTTTGGCTGCCCCCAAATCCTTCATAGCAAAGGATTCACTTAGCTACTTCTTGAGTACTTTTATTTCTGTATGTTTTTACCTGCAACTAACATGTCATCCACATACAAACAAAGGATAATATAACTACCATCCTCAAATTTATTTGTATACATGCAATGGTCATAATGACATCTAATATAACCTTGCTCCATCATGAAGCTATCAAATTTCTTATACCATTGATGTGGAGCTTGTTTCAAGCCATACAAGCTCTTCTTCAGTTTGCACACCATCTCCTCTTTACCTTTGATCTCATAGCCCTCTGGTTGCTGCATATATAGTTCCTCCTCCAAATCACCATGGAGAAATGTAGTCTTTACATCAAGTTGTTATAAGTACAAGTCTTTTTTGTAACTATTCCTAGAACAGTTCTAATAGAAGTCATTTTTACTACAGGAGAAAAAATCTCATCAAAATCTATACCTTTTTTCTGTGCAAACCCTTTGACCACCAACCGGGCCTTGTATCTTTTCTTGCCTCCTTCTTCCTCTTTGACTCTAACCACCCACTTGTTTTTAATTCTCTTTTTCCTTTGGGTAGCTTTAATTCCCATGTCTAGTTCTCCATGAGAGCCTCGATGCTCCTCATCCATGGCTTGCTCCCACTTCTTCCTGACATCTACTTGCATTGCTTCATCAAAGCTCTCTGGTTCTCCACTATCAGTGATTAATAAATAATAAAGAGAAGGAGAAAAATGTTCTGTTCTCTTCTTACCCTAGAAGACCTCCTCAATATAGGAGTTTGGGGTTCTGTTGAGGAGGTTCCTAAACTGATTCATGTGTCACTTTTCCATCTAGAAGATCCTCTACTGCTACATATTCTTTCTTGGATTCTTCCCTATTTTCTGCAATTGTTGCTTATACATGACTTTCTCATTAAAGACCACATCCCTAGATCGAATGATTTTCTTGTCCTTAATACTCCAACATTTATATCCAAAGTCATCACCACCATAACCAATGAAAGTACATTTTTCTGACTTAGCCTCTAGCTTGGTCCTATCATCCTTGTCTATATGAACAAACACCTCACATCCAAAGACTCTAAGAAATGAATAATCAACTTTCTTACCATACCAAGCCTCCTCAGGTATGCCTCCATCCAAGGCACTTGAGGGTCCTTTGTTTATCAAGTACATAGTTGTGCTCACCGCTTCTGCCCAAAAAGAAAGAGGTAGTCCTGCATATAACCTCATGCTCCTAGCACATTCCATTATTGTTCTATTCATCCTTTCTGACACCCCATTCTATTGCAAAATTCCTGAACCATCTTTTACCTGTGAATTCCATTCTTAGAACAATAATCATCAAATTCATTGCTGCAATACTCCCCTCCATTATCTAACCTAAGACATTTTAGCTTAAGACCTATTTCATTCTCTACCAAGGCTTTCCATTTAACAAAAGTGTCAAATACATCAGATTTGTTTCTAATACAATAAACCCAAACTTTCCTTGTTGCATCATCAATAAAAGTAACATAATAACTTGAATCCCCAAGAGATGATACCTGAGCCACCCCCACACATCAAAATGCACCAGCTCTAACTTATTCTCTTTCTTTGTAGGTCCAACCTTGAGAAACCTTACTCACTTTTGTTTCCCATATATGCAGTCCTCACATAACTCCAAACTTGTTTCTGTATATCCAGAAAATCCTTCTTTATGATCTCCATGCCCTTATGGCTCATATGACCGAGCCTATAGTGCCACAATGTTGTATCTACTTCTGAAGCCACAAGATTACAAACATTAGTGCTATAAGTGGTTAAATACAAGGTTCCAACCTTCTTACCTCTTGCCACCACAAGAGCACCCTTGGTAACCTTCCAAGAGTTAGCTGTAAATATCACAGTACAACCATCACTTCCCAACTGCCATGTTGATATCAAATTTCATCTTAATGTAGGCACATGTCTGACATCCTTCAATAGCCAAGTATTCTCATTTTACATCTTAACCTGAATAGAACCTTTTCCAACTATGCTACAAGGCTCATCATCACCAAGAAAAACATGCCCAAAATCTCCTTGAACATAATCAACAAAATAATGCCTATGTGGAGAAGCATGGAAAGAAGCCCCCGAATCTAAAACCCAAGATTCAGTAATATTGTGCAAAGAAAGAATCAAAGCATCCTGACATACATTACCCGTTGCCACATTTGCCTCCTTGTTTTCTTCTTGTTGTTTCTTCTTGTCTTGAAGCTCCCAACAGTCCTTCTTTGCATGCCTAGACTTTCCACAATGCCAACATACTATCTTTCTTTTGGATTTTGACCTTGCTCGATCCTTTGATTTTCCACGACTTCCTCTATTCTTCTATCTCCCTCTAGTTTCCACTGTCAAAGCATTCCCTGAAGTAGAAGATTCACCAGAGCTTTTTCTTCGCATTTCCTCGCTTAGAATCACCCCTACAACATCCTCAAACTTCAACTTTGAGTTAGTTAGAACCGATTTACTTACCGCCATTACCAAGCTATTCCAACTCTCAGGTAAAGATCACAGAACTAATAAATCCCTAACTTCTTCATCAAATTCTATTGTAACCAAAGCTAGAATATTTACAACCATATTAAAATCATTTAGATGATCTGACTATTGAACCATTCTTAGACATCTTCATATTAAACAACTTTTTCATTAAAAATATCTTATTAGAGGTAAAGGGTTTTCATACAACTTCCCTAATGCATCCATCAGTTCTTTTGTAGTCTTTTCCTTTGAAACATTAAATAATACCAAAGATGCAAGACACAGATGGATTGTCCCAAGTGCCTTCCTATCTAGCAAATCCCATTCCGCATCTGTCATGCTCGAGGGTTTTTTCACCTTCTCAGAAATGAAGTATAAATATCTTTCTGATGAAGGTAATCTTCCATCTGCATCTTCCAAAGACTGAAATTCTTCCCATTGAATTTATCAACCCTAGATCTTCCATCATCTACCATAGCTCCCACTCAATATAAAACTTTCCTTGTGATTCAACACTTCAACAAACCAAACCAGGCTCTGATACCAATTGTTAGGAAATAAGGGATAAAATATACGGAATAATCCCTCACATAATCGCAATAGTAGAAACTAATATGTAGAAATTATTACAGATCTCAAATAAAATTATAGAATAAAATAACGCAACACAAAGAGATAGTATTTAACGTGGTTCACCCAATTTGGGCTACGTCCACCAAGAATCACTTTCTCAGATTTTATTACAAGCCATCGCTCTCTCTCAATACAATACCCAGATCCATTTGGAGCTATGCTCAACAAACTCTATAGAATTCACAGCCGAATTCAAAGCACATCTGCAATGTTTTTCATTATACCCTACCATATGCATAAAACCATATAAGTAGGCAACTGCTTAAGTAGTTTTACAATACCGTGGGTATCAAAACCATGGGCCAAAACCAACCCAAAAACCTATGGGTCAAAAATCTCACCCATATGAGAAGAGCACGTTTCCCGATATGTTGGGTGTGTTTTTCGAGGCCAAAAAAAACAATTTACGCCCAAAAAAATTGGGGGCTACACCCCAAACCCCTACTACCAAGGGTTGTCGCCACCGAACCTTGGTGAGGATACATGAAAAGTGTATAGTACTCTTAGTGTATAGTCTTCAACACTTTCACACATGAAAACAAACTCCACAACCTAACATGAGGTGTGCATCCAAGTGATAAAGGTGACAAGATTACTTAGGAAGATATTCTCCTTTCACTTGTATTTAGTGAAATTGGCGTGCTCGATGGGAGAAAAGAGAAGGTGTGGGAATTTTCCATAGAAGATAAGTTATCGACAAAGAAATTTGTGAAGTATAGATTACATGGCTCCATATCAAATACCTACAAGGAGTGACTAGAGAATTGGTTGAAGTGGTAGCATCGAGCATTTGAAGGGGAATGACACATCCCATGCAAGCTACATACCGTGTTGGATGGCCAATCAGAGTTCGTCATTTACTAGCATTTCAGTTTGGGGTGGTTTTACATGTAGATAGGCGAGAAAATCCCCTGGTGTAAGTTGCCTTTCACTTTTACCGTGCAATACTTTCGGGGATTGTATGAACAAGTTGAATAATGCATGCAAACTTCAGTTTGATGTTGATAAGGTACATGTAGATATTCATATCCTGCATAAGACCTATGTATAGCCAAATAGGGAAGCCTATGTAGAAACGTTTGAGACAAATAACATTGACATAACTCGGAGACGATGGCCATAGGAAATATTGAGCTAGCACACATCTTTGTGTACCTAAGGCCACATTTCAAAGACATGAAGGTGATTAAAGGCTAGGATATAGCTATTCCAGTTCTCCAAAGAAGAAATAGATATTGGGCACTACAAGGCTAGTTAAACCTATGTCCGCAAATCAGCAAGAATTGGTACCTACAGGCTTGGAGAATGTTTTGGAGTGACAAGAAGAAGAACAAGCTAACAAAACATAGTTGGACCATACCCAAAGGATTTTTGTAGGAGGCATACGTCTAGTGATACTCGTGGCTGGGACATCATAGCTCATCGAGGTCACCGCGTGTGACATCAATGAATAATGACGAAGAACAAAGGAAGAAGCGTCAAAAATATATACCATTCAAAGATAGTGAGGAGGATAAGTCCTCACTATAAAGCACGCAGAATGATGTGGCCACTCTAAGCCTGGAAGTACATGAGGATGAGGAGATAGGTGAGAAAATAATATCTGAGGAAGTTGGCCCCAGTGTGAGTGCCCTAGAACTTACCGAGGATCAAAGCAATGCTAGTGGAGATACGGAAATTATAATACGTCCTACATTCACATAAAAAGAAACTGGGGAAGGAGAGGAAGTAAAAAATGGCATGGGCGTTGAGGCACAACATGATGCAGCACTTTTTCACGCACAAGAGACTATAGGGGAGTGTGGTGGTGAGTACAAAGAAGACAATGTGGTAAGAACACTAAACCTGGGATACACTGATGATGAGACAGATCATTCACGCCCGGTTCCAAAATACTTTTCCCGGGAACAATTATATGGTTGGGACTCAATGGATCCAGACATGGCAACTACATGCACTCGTAAACAACTATCTTGGAGCATGCAGACTCACATGGATGAGCCTAAATTTGACATTTGTGAGGATTCATGTGTATCACACAAGATGATGAGGGTGCCACATACCCACCATATTATCATCAATCCCACACATTTTTTAGATGAGCAGGTAAGAAATGTGATGGTTAAGGTGTCTACAAAAGCTACACGTCGTAATAGTAATAAATCAATAACTATTCGAGTGATTTTGGATGATAAAAAGGATGCAGCTACAGAGATAAGGTACCTTATAGAAGAAAAGGAAAAATTTGAGGTAGAAATGCAGAAATTCCTTAAGATGGCCGAACAAATTGCTGATGAGGTTATGGAGAAAAGGCCTGATTTACAGGATAAGGTGCCAAAAGAGTTTCAGTCAGCTCTTCATTATTTGTGCACAATAGTTTAATATCTTGTAGAGGAGGGGAATGTGCACACCTGCACTAAAGGATGTTGCGAAGAAGAAGAAGAGATTCAAATTCGTTATCACACGGAAGATTGCAAGTTGTGAGTCCTTATTGCAAGCGTTGAAGGATGAATTGAATAAAGTAGATCGAGCATTGACTATGTGCAAGGCACCAGATGCAATTATAAAGACAAGGACCATTGAAGAAGAAAATGAGGTCCTCAAGGTAATGAATAATGAGGTGGTTGTGTGCGTAGATAGAATTACATTGATTGAGAAAAAGTGCAATGCGCTTGCGAGGCTTCCCATGATCCACATAAGGAGAGGCTAAAAGACATTAGTAAACTCATTGCACACGTAAAATATATCTCATGGAGGGGATGATCTCTAGCATGGCTAACATTGTTAGGATATTACGAATGAGAAGGAAAACATGACTCATGATGAGATGGAAGCCCTAGTTATAAACGCTCTGATAAAACCACGAGGAGTTCATTAGCTAGGCAATATCCTAACATGTGAGTTCATATTGAGGTAATTAAAATTAATAAAAGTAAATTCAATATAGCGGTAGACATGAGGGGGTTAATGGGTTTAATTTATTAATATTTTGAATTAGGTATTGGTGTTAGGTTAAAGAGGTGGGCTAAAGGAAAGGAAGACTTAATTTTAGTATAAAACTAAAACATTTGAACCCTAGTTTTTAAAAATAAATACATTAAAATTGCAATTTAAGGAGTGTGGTCATAAAGTTAAATTATAATCTCTTTTTGAATAAAGAAATCGCAATTAAGAGATTCTTAACTAAAAAATAATAAGATGGTAGAAAACTAGGATTGAGTATGCTTTCAACACAAGTGATATTATTTCACCATCTTAATTATTTAAAGAACTATTGATAAATGATTAAAGCTTAACATTTATAAGGTAATTGGTAATAGGTCTTGAATGACTTCAAACTATATTTCGAGAGAAAATGCATATTAAAAAAATGAGTGAGAAATATGATATATTTTATGTTTAATATATTAGGGTAGAAATAAAAAGGGGTAAATAAAATTGTCATGGAAAATGGGTAAGTAAGGTACATGGAAAAAATAGGGGTATTTTCATTCTAATAATATAATGGGAGGGGGTATTATCAATTAAATAATTAGAGGTAAAAACTAGAATTAAGGGTATTCTTTAATACCCTTTGAACGAACGTGTTATACCATACTTTTACTAAGTGAACCCCCGAGTGGATAAAATTGGCCAAGCGCTAAGTGACTGGAATGATTTAGAGGTAGAGATTAAGAATGAATATCCTGTTGGAACATAATGATTAAGTGGTCTAGCCAACCCTTAATGTATATGGGTCCATCACTAATATATAGGTTAATATTTAATAATATGAAATATTTATATTTCTATCATTAAATATGCTAACCTAGGTATATATTTTAGGTTAAATATTTAATATCATGAAATGATTATATTTCTAATATTAAATATTATAAACCTAAGTGTATGTGTCAACCATTTTAGGTTAAAGAGGGTGGGTCGGGAGACATACCTGACCACTTTATATAAAAAGGACTTTAGGTCCTCATTTGATATATTTAATAAATATATCAAAGGTGTGCAAATCAAGTGATTTGGTTTTACCCTTGGTAAATAGGGTTTTAAGGAGGAGGTGATCTTACTAGATGTAAAATAAGTTCTCTGAAGTAAAAGGTTATTTTCAAAGTGGTTTTTACCCTATTGGGGTTTTCCACTATAAATATTGTGTCACATGTGTTATTTATTTCTGTAAGTATTTCTTTATTTACTTATGTTATGATGTAATATTTATTTAAATATTTATTGTAACATTATATAATATGTAAGTTGATTAAATCCATATTTATTAGAATCCTCAAATTCTAACATGGTAACAGAGCAAGGTAAATTAAATAAATTAAGATCAAATGTTTTGTATTTTATTTATTTAATTTGTACCATTTTTTTAACCAACCCGGAAAGGTAAATTAAATAAATTAAGAGCAAATGTTTTATATTTTATTTATTTAATTTGTATACAGTTTTTTTTCAACCAACCCGGAAAGATAAATTAAATAAATTAAGAGAAAATGTTTTATATTTTATTTATTTAATTTGTACGGGTTTTTTCAACCAACCCAGAAGGGTATTTAAAATAAGTGCAACCTAAAAGTTTTACTTTGTGAAGAATCAAGGTGAATTCATAGGTGGAAAATTTGAAACTTCTTACCTTCCGTGAAAACTTGTGTAGAGGTAAGGGTAAAATATTTAAAATATTTTTTTCTATAGTTTAATATGTGCAGGTTGAATTTTGTCAATGGTAAATGGAGGAGACAAAGCTCCATCAAAATAGGATTTGAATTTTTTTCATAGGGGCCCGTAGTAAGGGTTATATGTATTTTTTTTTAAAGTACATATACTATAGTTTATAATTTTTTATAGACTATATGTTGTTTTTTATTTACATTATATTAACTATATACCTCTTTTTTTTAAAGTGAATATATTTTTACATTATAAATTATAATAGGTTAATATAATATATTAAAATATAACCTCCCTAATATTATATAGAAGAAGAAATTCTGGAATTTCACATTCTAGAAATATACAAGTTTTGACTCCATTAAATTTGATGGTCAAATGACCGTCACAACAGACCAAACATAAGGCAATATGACAGTCATTTAGACATCAAATTTAAGTGACCGATATTTTTACATTATTTTTTTCCAGAATTTGTAAGTTGTTTTACATTCTTAGGGGTTTCTTCTTCACTTCTATATGGTTGGAAATTTGTTTATATAAGTCTGGGGTATAATGCAAAGCCTTTTATATTGTGGGTTATTATTTTGATCATGGGAGGTTAATTAGTATGCATTGTAATGACATAATTAGTTATGATCAAATAGTTTCTTTAAATCTATAAAATTTAAATCCAATTATATTAAAAGTGTTGTTTTTATTATCGATAAATATGTATCTAACTCTGTGGTACATTGTATATTATAATGGGGTGTGTTTTACAGGTTTAGGAAAACAATGACATCCAACTATTTCTGTCTTAACAAAACCCAAATCTTGAATGAAACCAACTACAACATTTGGGTCAAAACAAAATTTATGGCAAGGAAAATCTAGACGATTGTTTCGGATCTCAGGTTGCTCCCACCGGTCGTCAAGCAACTATAGATAACATGGATGTATTCTTGCAACGAATGTAGGAGGCTCTTTCTATGATTTTGTGTAATGTGAACGATAAGTACCTTTTACACATTGGTAATATCAAACATCTGAAAGAGGTATGGAAACAACTAGAATCTATGCATTAAGGATACTTGGTATATCAAGGATAGTAATGAGAGTATAATACCTTAAGGAATTCAAAAAATGGTCTATATATTTTTTATTATTTCTCCTTTACATCTTGTTTTATATCTCGAGTTTGAATAATTCAAAACTATGGCATGAAATGTTAGGACATGTTAATTATTGAAGCTTATATGAAATGTATAGATATAATCTAGTGAAAGGTTTACATGTGTTATCTTTTTCTTTAAAGTTACTTCATTAAATACTTCTAAATGATGGTTTATATTCTAATTTAGTAAATGGTCATGATGATGTTTTGATACTATAGATGTTTCTACAACTCTTATCTTCCTAGATAAGAATTTAAATTGGGCTCAATCTGTGTTAGAGAGTTCTAATCCTATTGATCTTAGGAAAATGACCAGAAGTCATCATATGCACCATGCATTAATGACCTTGTATGAACCTGAGCTGCAAAGTTTTGAAGAAACTTCTCAGGATGAGAAGTGGATCAATGCAATGCAAGTGAATATAATACCCTAATTCAAAATTAAACATGGGAGTTGGTTCCACCTCGAGAAAAGAAGTATTATAGGGTCTAGGTGGTTATACAAAGTAAAATATACTACGATGGTAGTATTGACAAACATAAAACTAGACTTGTTCTTTAGAGGTTTCACTCGAAACTTGGTATTTATTATGTTGATACATTTTCCCTTGTAGCTAAAATGAGTATTGTTATGACCTTATTTGTAATTTTCGCTCAATTTGGGTGTGAAATCCACCAAATGGATGTGAAAAATGTAATTTTGAATGGTGATTTAAAAGAAGAACTTTACATGTTTCAACCTAAAGGATTTGAAGAAACTAGTAAAGAAAACTATGTTTGTAAATTGAAAAAATCGTTGTATGGTTTAAAGCAAGCTCCTAGAGCTTAATATACAAAATTAATTCTTTCTTTAAACAGTTAGGATTTGTTAATTATTCTTCTAACAATGATATATTCATTAAGTAATAAGGCTCACATATTATCAATATATGTATATATGTTGATGATTTGCTTATGACTTGTAACAATTCTAATTTAATTCATAGGATTAAAGAGAAATTGAAGCGAAGACTTTGAAATGAATGAGTTAGGTCTCTCACATCATGTTCTTTGTATAATCGTATTTCATTCTATTGTTATTTTCAAAACACAATATGTAACCATTGTATTGAAAAAGTTTCTTATGATTGATTGTAAACCGTTTTCTACTTGATGGATGTTGGAATAAATATTGATCCTAAATATGAATATGAAAAAGGTTGATCCTATTTTATATACGTTGGTAGTTGATAGTTTGATTTATCTAACTATAAATACATTAGATATTTCCTATACGATAGGAATTACTTCAAGGTTTATGCAAGAACCTTTTTAGAGATCATTGGAATCTTCAAAAAAAAATTTTTTAGATATTTGAAAGGAACAATCAATTATGGGTTGCATTAATAAGAATGAAAATGTTATCTTATATGGATTTTGTAATTCTAACCATATTGATGTTGTGTTATAAAATATATTAGATATGTGTTCAAGTTTTTTGGTGTAGGAACCATTACTTGTAACAACAAATACAATCTACAGTCTCCATTTCTTCTACTGAGGTAGAGAAGTACAATGGAAGAAGTAAAGAAGCCATGTGGCTGCAACGGTTGTTTGTAGAGATGCACATGGAAGCTAAAGCAAGTATTTCTCTTTTATGTGGTGGTCAGAGTTGTATTACTCTTGATTAAGAATCCATTTCAACATCAAAGGATGAAGAACATTGAGATACATATACGCTTCACCCGTGAGAAGGTACAAAGTGATGAGATAAATATCAAGTTTATGTTGATAGAAGAGTAGGTTGCTGACATCTTCACAAAGTCCCTGAGTGCTGCAAAGTTTTTTCACTTTTGTGAAAAGCTTGGATTGTCAGATTTTTCATTGAGGGGAGTTTGCATGAAAATTTCACCTCCTAATGGAGCTTGGTTTTGTAAAAATACATTTGGGCATTTGTAAAATACCTTCGGGAAAGTATAAAAAAGACCTTCGAGCAAGTGTAAAAAGACCTTCGGGCATGTATACCTCCTTGGCTTCTTTTTTAGAAAGAAGTGTAGAAAAATCTTAAAGGTGGTGTTCAATAAACTCTTTAGAGCTATTGAGTTTACTTGGTAAACATCCAATCTGACAAGCATATTGGTAAGGAGGTCATTGGTTGTAAAAGGCTTCTATATGCTTG
This sequence comes from Taxus wallichiana var. yunnanensis, assembly GCA_018340775.1. NCBI lineage: Eukaryota > Viridiplantae > Streptophyta > Pinopsida > Cupressales > Taxaceae > Taxus > Taxus wallichiana. The sequence goes on from CM031235.1 coordinate 678,528,617, forward strand.
GGTTCAATAACCTTTATGAGAACCATTGTGTATGCCCCTCCTATGTTGTGTATGCATATGTAAATGTAGTCCTTATTTTCTAAGTTCGGTAAAGTCGTAGATAGATATATGATTGTTAGATGATAAATTCTTAGGTTAAACTTATATATGTGAGTTCTTATTTTGTAATTAAGACCATAATGGTGTCAAAATCTGGTCCAAAATCTATAATTTGAAATACAAAAGAGTGATAAACGGGCCCATGAAGATAAAGCAAGTGAAAAATAAAAGGGGCCAAGACCGTACACAATGGTTAAGATTGTATGGTGTGGTCCTGACTATGTTATATAGTCTTGACCAGGATTAAATAAAAATAAACAATAACAACAAGATACTAGAGATTTACGTAAAAGGATCAAAATCCAATCAAAGAGGTAAATAGAAAAAGGTTAAGTTCAATCAAGTAACAAAGAGAAAATAAAAAAGGACTAATGCCACTAAGATCTTGTTTCATTGTTCAAAACTCATGTACATAACAAACTAACAAAATCATGATGTAATAATGATTTTGTGTAGATTTTGGTGTCTACAATTAACATGCTTCTTCTTCTATACAAATTGGAAAACATTTCCAATTTTTTAATCTACGTGTATCCACGACATTTAACTTGTTTCTTTATTTCAAACCTAACCAACATTTATCAATGTGTTCTCACCAATTAATTCCAAGAAAAATAGTAAATAGAAAAGGAGAGAAGGAAAATAAAATCTAACACATAATTGTAGCACAAAGCATAAAGAGGTGGCTAGAGAATAATATTATAACAACACTCTCTCGTAATAATTTGTTACAACCATGAACAATTACCACTTATTTAAACATGTGCTACATGTTATAAGTTTCCTTCAAATTGTCCATATATCTTCCAACTGTCAAGTTACGTGTATCAATGGACTCCTAAAGTTTGATAGTTTGGAAAATATGACCATATTTTAAGCACAGTGGATATTAAATCTAATGATGGTAAAATATGGGTGTAATGTTTTTTAGATGTTTATGTAATGGGATTGCGATTGTGTGTGTATATAATAATCATGGTAGAAATAAATATGAATTTGTAAACTATAGTGTGGATATTTCTTATGGTATTAGATGGAGTACATATATGGAATATTTTGTATGCATGTGGACTCAAAAATTTGGCCCTTTTTCACCGTGCAAGTGTGAGCTCGAGTACGGAGGTTCATTTTTCCTCTAAGGATGGGGAGATTTTGGATATATGAAGCAATGATTTAAGGCTTGTCCCCTTATGTGAGGATCTGTGTGAGGTCCTCAAGATCTGTTATATGTGGCATCTCTACTTCATGATATCCTCTATTTTTCATTTTTGTAGTGTTAGGGAAGAATGCACGTGTGTGTGTGTGTGTGTGTGTGTGTGTGTGTGTGTGTGTGTGTGTGTGTGTGTGTGTGTGTGTGTGTGTGTGTGTGTGTGTGTGTGTGTGTGTGTGTGTGTGTGTGTGTGATGTTTGTATAAATCAATATTTATATAAGTTCTTGGGGTGGTGATTATGTGTACAAATGTTTATGCTTTTGAATCTTTGAGAAACATTTAAGATTTGATTTTTTAAAGCATTTTCTCTTTTGTAACAACCATTGGTTCTGTCATAAGTTGATCTCTCATGTATTACGATGCATTCAACATATATTTTATCAATCGTATTTAAACTTATAAAAATTTATACCACTATTACATTATGTGTCAAAATTTATTCTTGATACACATTATTTTTATATGAATTATTTTTGTTTTCTTTTTCTTTATAGTGTTTTTTTAGTAATAGATTTATGCTTATGTTATCAAAGCACATAATAATGTAAGTGCAAAAATCCCAAATAAATACAAATTCATTAAAATTACATCTTTCTAGGTTGGTGTTTATTAATAAATATTTCATGCTCAATAAACAATGCATTAAATATGACACTTCTTTATATCAATTATTAATATCTAAGTTTGTAATTACACTATTACAATTTAAATTTTATTTAGATATTAGTTTGCACATGAGACCAAGAATGGCCAATTGGAATGGAAGTGTTAAAAAGGTAAATAAAGATTTGTAGTTTTTAGAGTCGATTACAATCTAGTTGTCAAATTTATTCCACTAAGAGATGAATCCAATCAAAATAGTTAAATTCTTTTAACTTTAAAAAACTCAATAAACAACATTGGGTTCAAACATGTAATTGCATGAGTTTTTCCATTCTAAAAGAAGTGAATGGAAAAGAAAAAGAAAAAAACCATCGATAACTATATAATGCAAGTGTATGTCACTTAGAAGGAAGTCACGAGAAACATGAGAAATGTTATGTTCCTTCTTAAATGGGAGGTTGGGTACCACTTGCTTACCTCAATTTCAATTATAGAGAATGTAATATTGGGTAAAACATTAGCATCCACTTCATGTGGTGATATTCCCCTAGCTTGCACACTATCACATATCATCCTTTCTACACTAGGCTCATACTCTAGGTAGTTATGGCCTAATAATTTCTCATCTTCTCTTTTTAAAACTTGCATGGATAAATACGTAGATATTACAAACTATAATCAATCTTGTGGGGTTTTCAATGCCTACTATTGACGACCTACCCACCCAACATTGATTCCGTGAGTACATGAGACCAAGGTAAGAGGGTCCATCGGGGCATGGTATTAAACTAGGGACCTTTGTTAAGGATTTAATATCACCCTCCACGCATTTCTCTACATCCATTACGTGTAGATTCTTGTGTCTGGACTGCCCCAATTTGAATACTAATTTTTTTCCATTTTTGTTATAATCTCACTTCTAAATCTACATCATCATCTTCTCCTAGTTCCTCTAGATTAAAGAAAATCCAAAAATGTGAATTGTACTTTCATCTCGTAGCAAATATTGGATGTATTGAAGCACAAAGGAGGATAGTTTATTTTATATTTCACACAACAATATATCCATGTCCCTCGAATAATTTACATCTCTTCAATGATCCATTTTCCATCATGATGTGAACCCCACCATTTTTGGCTGAAAAGGGGATTAAAGACTATGAGTGATGCATTCAAAGAAAATATAAGGAAAAAATCCTTATTCTTTTCAATGCGAGCATGGGGATTAGATACTCCACATGTTCGAGGAAAGGAAACATCGTATCAATATATACGACATCTTCTCTTATGAATATGTGGAACCCTATATTCAGAGAGTTGTCTAAATTGAAAGGGTTCTAGAAATGAATATTTGGACTGATGGATGTTGTGATCGGTGTAAATAATTTCGACTACTGTTAAAAAATTCAATATGATAGAACTTATCCTCCGGTATGTGAGTGGTGATTGTGATCCATCTTAACAGAACACATGTTATTGTTTTTATAAAATCAAAACTCTTACCCCATATATTAGATATTGCAATTTTCTAATCAACACATTGAAATTTTATCACTAATACAACATGTAAGGGTTGGCTAATGATATCTATGTTACATCAAGGTGTGTTAAGATTTTGGAATGCTTTTATTCCTCCCTTTTCAAAAAATTATTTACTATGTGTGCTAGTGTTTCTTACATGATAGATCTCATGCCGCAAGAAACACACCGTATGCTTAGAGGAAAAATGTGATTGCCATCACCATATGAATAAATGGTATGTCAATTGTTTTCATGACACCAATTTCCATGTGGATAGATTATATAGTATCATGCATCAAAAATTCCCAAAAATTGATCTCCGCCATTTGTTTTCCTCTGCATGGCATAGGGTATCCAAACCGAGTCTACTTTGGAAATGCCTATCGGATAATAAACTGATTGTATGGAATTGTATATTATGACTAACTAAATTATAAGAACTATTTTTTTGTGTTTAACAGGTGTTTCCTATAGGAGGAAATTCATAATGGGAATTTTTATGTGTAATGTTAGTTATTATCTTCACATGTGTTTTATAGCCTGATAAAAACTTTTTCAAACACCAAATCAGCTAGTGGGTCAATCCACTAGATTTCTTCACTTGTTGCACTACATGGGAATCATTTTTCTAACCACATGATCAACATCTTTGGTGTCACATTTCAACATATCTCCATAGATATATAATAACATATATGGTTTCATTTTTTAAGCATACAAAATACAAGGATTTAAGAGTTTGTATGCCAAATTGATTGTGGGTGTTGTAGCTTTTGCGAGGGAGGAAGAAGTGCACCAATAACACTTGCAATGTAGTATTACATTAGTACATTCCTTAGTGTGGAGTAGATAGTAATGATCACACTCTTTATAGTGTCTCTCACATAGGGTCTGCACATGTACTAAAAAAGTGTCCCGTAGTATGCTCATGGCATAGTGAATGCTCAATCATATGTGATTTTATGTTGGGATTGTTGTAGACTCATTTAAACTTGATCTTATACTTATTTTTGTCATATATATCAAAAATATATACTAAATGATGTGGAAAATTTTGATCCTCGACATTTCATCACACATACAAGAATACACGAATAATAAATGACATGTAACGAGATTTAAAATGAGCCTCGTCATGAACTGTTCCAAGTTTGTTTATTATGTGTGTGAACAACCGAAAATGGATCATTAACGTCATTTTTGTAATCTTAGTTAGGGATTCAAAATATTATTCATGTGTGAACCCTAACAGATCCTACCACTCCCTCTCCCTACACCTCATCTTCCCTAATTGTTAAGTACATTTCATGTGATTCATTTCAATTTATTTTACTTATATATATAATTTTTATTAGATTTTAGGAAAAAAAATAAAATCATGGATTTTAATTGTTTACATATTACGGGGTGTGATGAATAGATATCTCTAGAGTGTGAGCGATGGGGAGGATGATATGTGATTTCTAATTTGGGTTTAGAAGGAAACTTTGGAATCTAAAAACTTGAGGTGATTGAAAAATCAAACCAGCAATCCAAAAGTCATGAAAAATCCCACCAAAAATATGCCACAAATTTATTTCACCTTAATAATCCCAATTTAGAAACAATAAAAATACATCCTATTAGGATGGATTAATTAAAAAATATAAGAACATAGAACATTAGAAAAATATATACATTAACATTTATGTGGTTTAATACAAAATTCCAATGGCCCCATGGACATGTATAATGTGTTTTTATGGAGAATAAAACATGCAAGAGGTTGTATGGAGATACCACTCAAAAAATAATCATGGTTATTTATAATTATTAAATATTGTTAGACTTTAGTTTTATTTTCCTTCACATTTCATAAACGATGCCACCAAAACCATAAGAAACAACACAAAACACTCCACTTCCCCATATTAAGGCACTTCTATGCATTTCATAGCAAAAATAGATGTTGGCTCTAGAAAAGTAGGAACATTCCTATTCTAAATCTAATATTTTGACAAAGGTGAGAGGATACTATAATGATCACATTTTCTGAAAGTTTCTAACAAACCCATTTTTTTCATATCCATCAATCATTGCAATCCATGATACCACATATCTTTCAAGAAATTTATTAAATAGTTCACACACTTACACATTTTATAGATAGATATTTCCAAGGAGCTTGCAACTTAAACATCTACTGAAATTACCTTCTTCATAATGCTTTAGTGGATGTTCACGCTTTGTTTATAAGCTCCATTCTATAAACCAACAAAAGTGAGCCGATAATATTGTACACATATTAGATAAAATGTCAATGTTATATCCTTGTTGACCATACATCAAGAATCCCGATTGTTGAAAAAATAAAATGTAAATGATATAAAAATGCTCTATGAAGTTTTCCTTGATTTTGTAGTCGGTGCAAGGTTTACAAATGAATCAACATTAATGTATTACTTGGATGTAGTTTTTAGTAAGCAATAGAGACAATCTCTTCACCATGAAGATTGATTTTTTATCATCCACCATATCTCCTTGAAACTCTTCTCATCTTTGGAAAAGGCTGGGAAGCTAAAAATAAGTAATATGTATTAAATGTGTATATAGTTCAACGGTGAAGTCTGCAAGCTATGTGTACATGTGTGCCTTTCGATGTAGTGTGAGATGTGACTTCCTATGGGTATCCGTGAGGAATATATTTCTATTGGTGTATACTCTAAGAGAATATTTCCATTAGAATTAAACATAGTGAAGCGCTCACCAACGAACAACATAGAAATTTTGTATACAAGAGAAATACTACAAAAAGAAAAAAACAATGCAAATAAAAGTAAACCATATCCTTTTGTGTATCTCCTTGCAAACTCAGATGAGATTTTTGAAGTTTATAATGAAGCACCGAGATTTTTAATCTCTTGATCAAGTTTTTTATGGATGCTCCAAAAGGTGTTCCAAATAGAAATATATTAGCTACAAGAAAAGATATTTAATGACTAATTTGATTATAGATTCCTGATCAATTGGACAATGTAAAGGTATGTGATATTGAATGATAATTCAACATAATGATGATGCAATTCTCAAAGCTTACAAAGATGATAATTGGAGAGGAATGAGGGAAGAGAATCCCAAATACTTTATTTGTGTGGTTAACTTGTGTGATATGAAGTTAACTAAAGCATGATTGAATTGTTTAATTGAGTTTTCAATCTATTTGAGGAGTTGAATTGTTGATTTGAGCTTGCATGGATGAGTTATTTTTGAGTTGGAAAAGGTTACACATGTTTTTGTATATTTAGAATTAAATATTAATTGCATGTCTTTTGTTTTATTCACCCAAAAAAGTGATGTGACTTTTAGCTTTTGAGAGATTTGCTTTATTTTTGGAATGTCATGTTTTATGGGAGATATGTTTAGTTAACTCAAATGCATGATTTGATTTAATCTAAATTTGTCCTCTTGCATATATTTAATGATTTAATCTTTAATTGATTTGTTTTTCTCTAGTTAACTTGAGATGTTAATTAGTGAAGTGAAAGTGGATAAGAGGTGAGGTGGAAATGGATAATGTAGGATTTATTTAATTATTGTGATATTAAATTAGCTAATAAAATTAACTAATGGGATATGGGATGAATAATAAGAGTGATAGGATTAATTAATCCTAGGAATGAGATATGAATGTAACAAGGTCCATAGTGTGAATATTTAATAATTTGAGACCATGTGTAAGTGATAGGAATGATTAGGGGAGTTGGGGATAATGTCGTAAAATGTCATTGAATTCCGTAAAATAGTGGAATATATCAAAAGTGGTCGAAAATGGTCGTAATGTATTGTGAAGTAATTACGGGATGATTTCAAAGGTTTAGAATGTGTAATGTGATATTTTAGGGTGTCTACATTTTCCCCTCTTTAAATTTTTATTATGAAGTAATAACACTTTAAAGATAGTAGACACATGTAGATTGGTGAAAAATGATAAAGAAGTGTGGTAGACTTACTTCTTTTCCTCGGTGAAGCATTTGGATGCCTCGGTGAGTTATATTGGTACTTGTTGTCTATTTTTGTGCCCTTACAAAAATAGGTCAACTTACACAAGTATGGACTTGGCGGATGTTCAAGGATGGAATTGGTAAATCTATGAAGAAGTTAAGCATGCCATGGAAGTATGGGAAGATCCATGGAGATCTGAGTTATCTGCGGAAGGTTATGAAAATCCACGCTACACTTGGTAATGCCATGGAATGAAGCAAATGGTTTCGGAAGCCGTGGAACAAGGAGGAGTACATGTTGATGCCATAGACCAAAAGGAACAAGCCACGCCACCAAAAAAGTGTCACTAAGGATTATATAAATCCACTTTCATATCAATGGAAAGGTGTTGGCCTCATCTATGCATAAGAGTCTGAACTTCAAATTTAAAAGGTAGTTGGTGGATGCGACCTTGAGAAAATGTCTTTAACACACATAGGTGCAATGTCAGTTGGCTCAACCACCCACATTTAATGCATTATGGGCACTCATTCCTTCTCTTGAAAGGCATGTCATGTGGAATTAGATTTACAGAGGCATTCAACCCATTTTTCAGAGCATACAGATAAATTAAATGAATTTGGTCAGGCTAGTGGAAAGAGAATTCAAATTTTCCCTCTCTTTCTTCTCTCCTCCTTTCATTTTTCTATATATTGTAAAGTGATGCCTAGTTTTAATGTTGGATACTTTGGGAATGCGAGGGCATCATTTATGTTGCACAAGTTTTCTAAGAGTCGTGCATGCCTTTGGCTATGTCTCTATAAATGTTTTGCATCTTCCTCCTATATCATGATGATTTGTGCATGATCTTTTAGCAATAAAATCTTTGGTTTTGTGGCTTGTTTCAGCCTTAGCTATTGTTTTATTGCACTCTCTTTCCTCTCATTCATTTGTAGGTGTGTTGTATGCATTGTTTCAGAGATCTGTGTCTATTTTGCATCATGAAGGTGGAACTCGGACACATTTTGATTTGTGGCTTTTTTTTTGGCCCTCCTCATCATTGTTCTTCCATTTTCTCTCTTTCATGAGTATTCATCCCTTTATTTTGGTGTTATTTCCTTCTCTAGTTTAGGTTTATGTTTTATGCATCTCCTTCTCACCTAGTCCCTTGGAAAGTTAGAGTAGAGCTAGATAGTTACATTTCAATTCCTAGGAGTAGTTTAGCATTAGGAAGTAGTAGAGAAGTTGGCATCTCTGGAGGTCTTGTCTCAGTTTGAGTCCCACAACTTGGAGATAGTCCCATGTTGTCTCAAATCCCAATTTTTATGATTTGGGCACGGGTGCACATTTGAGCTCTAATAGTTTTGGCATGCTTGGTGGGACATTTGAAATTAATATTTCTAATTTTATCAAGTTTTGATGTGTATCTTGGTGAAACTCTAGCCTTTGGAGGCTCTGTAACAACACATCTGATGACTCCATTCAAAATATCAACTGGTTTCAGTAGTACTGGTGATTAAGTGTCCTTGATTCATGAGAAGGATCCAAACACATGGTCAAGAACAAGAGAAGAAGGTGTATTTGAATACTTGCAGTTATCCCCAGGTAGAGGTAAAAGAGGAAGATAGATTCAAAGATCTCCATCTCCTCCAAATCAAAACTCTTTCAACACCTCCACTTGGTAGGCCCTTCTTGTAGTCATAAGAGTTCTTAGACCTATCAGAATGGCTCATCAACAACAACCACCACAAAAATCCATTTGTAAACTTCATAGGAAGTAGTTTTCTTGCCTTGAATGCTCAGAATCCTATTCCAATAGTTTCCTTGAAAAATATCCCATATTTTACTAGGGAGAAAATCACACTACTCTAGTTTTACCACATTTAGGAAATTGTGAATGTTTGTGTATCCATGAAATTGTTGAGATGGATGTAACAATCAAACTTTTGGCTTCATCACTTAAAGGAAAATCTACAATGGTTTAGAAGTTTGGGGGCAAGGAACAATTCAAAACTAGGATCAATTGTGCACAACCCTTTGTGACCAATTTGGAGAAAGAGAAGACAACTTATCTCTTTTGGAGCAGTTAACTACAATCAAAAGAGCACCTAATGAGAAAATGGTAGATTTCAACTTCAGATTCTAGAGGACCTAGGACAAAATTCCAGCCCCTGTGAGACCTATAACAGAAGGTGCATTTCTTTACTTTTTAAAAGCTCTTAACTCTGATATATTTGTTATGATATAATCTATGGGAGGAACAACTCTACCAGATACTTATGCAATTGCAATTAGAGCTGAAAATAGTTTAATACAAGATGGGAAATTAGCTCCTAGACCACCCATGCCATTGTATCCTAAATTACCTAAAGCTTGCCCAACCTTCTATTGCTCCTATCCTGAGCCAAATCTATAACCTGTTGCTTCCACCTCACAAAATCTCTTAAAAAAAAAGGATGAAGAAATGAAATATTTGATTAGAAATTTAAAAAAAATTTATATCCCTAGAAAAACAACAAGCCCAATCCTATAAAAATTATCAAAATCAAGGAAATCTTCAAACCAGGGGTATCAACCATATAAAAATCAAGTAGTCTAATCAAATATATACATAAACAACAAAATAACAGATGGTAAGGTCAAAGTGCTCCTCTTCCATTGGAAAAATCCCTCCTCCACAAGCACTTCCTCCTCCTAGTTCAAGTCAATAGGATTTAGTTCCTGTGCAAAACAACATGGCACAAGAATAATGGTGTTTTCCATGTAATCTACCACATAACCAACTTGGTTGTGAAAGGGAATGCATCTTCAAGCATACATGGTCCAAGGCTCTTCCAATCAATAAGAACCACTACTAGAAGCACCAAATCAAACCGTGGAAGCAAGTCAAGATGCCAACAATGATACCAACCTCATGTTCTTTGGAGCTAAGAGGATTTTGTGTGTTAACCAAATGGCAGGAAATTCTAACAGACCATCAATCAGCATGGTTGATAATACGTGACACAATAAAAGGATGTTGAGTTACAATCCTCACCTTCCATGGATCAAATCAAAGCCATGGCCAAGGAAAAAAAGTCGTGATGAATAAAATCAAGCCACCTTAAGCTTCTTGGTAAAAAGCCACGAAAAGAGGTTGTTACTCAACCAAATATACCAAATCAAATCCACCACAACAGAGGAATGAAAACCGCAGAAAGGAGTTTAGGCATGCCATAGATGTAGAAATCCATGGGTCTCCCATTCAACATTGTTGAGAAAATAAAAATACCAATGTCAATGTTTTCTATGTGGGATGCACTTTCCATTCCATCACAATGATCTCCTGTATGAATCCCTCAAGAAATTACCTCCCATGGATCCCAATAATGAAAAGGATCATGTCATGGTTCATGTCTGTCAAGAAAGGAATGATCAAGTAAGTAAAACTATCAAAACCCCACCCTTTTACATGTCAATAATTGTGGGTAAGTACCTAGTTCATAATTATATGATTGATTCAGGGGCTAGTACCTCTGTAATGCCCAAGAAAATTGTTGATATCCTAGGTCTCAAATATATCCTATGTCTCTAGGGTGTTTTACAACTTGATGGGTCAATTGTAAATGTCCTGGGCATAATAAAAGACCTTGAGTTAACACTTCATGCCTACCCAAGCCTCACCATAACCCATGATATTTCAGTCATTGACCTTCCTCCCATGTTTTCCATTTGTTTTCTAGAGACTTCACTACTAAAGTAGGTGGCTATTTATCCTCATATTGGACTCATATGCTTCTAAAAACTAGATATGGTACCCAATTCACAATACAAGTTGAGCCCATATTTTCTTACCATATTGAGCCATTTGACCCCACTCTATCCAATCAATTTTCCTAATACAAGAAGAACATGAGAAAAATTCAATTCTAGATGAACAGGTCATTCCTCTTTCCATGCTTGATTTATTGCTAGATGAATGGGCTAAGAGAGATCATAAGTTTGATCCTTATGATGAAGAGCTCAAAACCTTTGAGACTGGTCTTGGGAACTTATTACATTCTCTAGAAGAATTTGTGATACCCGTGACATTCAAAAAAGAAAAAAAGATGTTTCTGACTATGGAAGATGTTCTTTGATGGTTCTAGAAGCAAAAATGGAGTCGGGGTGGGTGTTGTGCTCATCTCTCCAAAAATGAAAAGTTCTTCTTTTCTCATAGACTACAGTTTGCATGCTCTAATAATGTAGCAGAGTATGAAGCATTAGTCCATGGTCTATTGATCATGGAAAAGAGGAAAATCAAGAAGTTGCAAGTCTTTGGAGACATTGAATTGGTCATTCACCAAGTCCATGAAATGTGTGGAACAAAAAACAAGTTGTTGAAAACCCTACAAACACAGTCTAGGATTTATTAGAGATATTTGATGCCATTAACCTACAGTTTGTGCCTAGAAGCTAAACAAAGATGCGTGACCAAATGGCGGCCCTTGGCTCTCAATTCTCACCTGTTGAGGATTTGATCAAAGGGAATGCTCAACATATCAAAATGGTGGTTAGGCCATCTATTCCAGATAATCAAACATGTTGGAAGGTATTTGAAATGATGAAAAAATTGTGCATTTCATCCAAAATGAGGTGGAATTCTCTTCAAAAATGCAAGTTGATTTGCAAGAAGTATATGGGGACCAAATTATTCAATTAAAATCAAACAAGTTGCCCAAGGGATTAGTCACTCTAGAGAATTTTTCAGTCTAGATGATGAATTCAAAGGAATGGAAAATAACATGGTGGAAAAGCAAGATGATTTTCATCCAGTTTTAATTTCTCTAGAAAAGAACTTCTACTTGAAAGGTATGTGATGAAAGTGAAAAGAAAGCTTTTGTTTCCTTGTGCCATAAATTTAGTGATGTGTTCTTTCATGGGACTATGAAGATCTAAAAAGAATTCAATCCAGATATAGTCCAACATTCCATTGATCTTGATCCCCAACATCAAGCCAATTAGACAAAAATAGAGGCCATTCAACCCCAAGATTGAGCCCCTCATGAGAAAGGAACTCTCCAAACTTATTGAGGCCAAAATAATTTTTCCAATCAAGTATTCTACTTGGGTGGAAAATTTGGTTCTAATTAAGGAAGAAGAATGGTGAAAAAATACAACTTTGTGGACTTCAAGGATTTGAATAAGGCTTCTCTCAAGGATCATATCCCTTTCCCTCCATGGAAAAATTTTGTAGAAATAGTAGCGGGAGCAGAGAGAGGTTCTCCATGCTTGATGGCTATTCTAGTTTTAACTAGATCAAAGTGAAAGAAGAGGATCAATATAAAACCATGTTCACCACCAAATGGGGAACATTTTCTTATCAAAAATGCCTTTTGGCTTATCAAATGTAGGTGTTACCTTCCAAAGAGAAATGGATATTTCTTTCAGGGATTCATCAATCAGTTCATCTTGGTTTACCTAGATGATATCACAATTTTCTCCAAGCAGAGTGGATCACATGAAGCACTTGGAGAAAGTGTTTGAAAGATGCGGGAGTTTGGTGTATCCCTTAATCCTAAGAAATGTAACTTTGCAGTCCCTAGAGGCAATCTTGGGGCATATTGTATCAAAATAAGGCATTTCCATTGATCCAGAAAGAATTTTAGCTATCACGGATCTCTTTCCTTGCCATCTCACAAGAAGGCTTTGCAGTCATTCCTTGGAAAGATCAACTTTGTTAGGTTTCATTCCCTAACTTCATGGGTTTGATAAGACCTATTACTCTCATGCTCAAGAAGGATGCAACATTCAAATGGACCATGGAAGGAAAGGAAACTTTGAAAATATAAAACAAGAGATTTCTCAAGCCCCAACATTGATTAATCCAGATTATACCAAATATTTCATTCTTTATGCTCATGGGGTAGAATCTAGTATAGCCATGGTTTTGACACAACTAAATGATCAAGCAATGGAGCATCCTATGGAGCCTTTTTCAGTCAAACACTTGAAGAATTATGAGCTCAAGTACAATCACATTGAAAAACAAGTGTTTTCCATCATGAGAGCCTTGAAGAAATTCAAAAGTATGATTGTTGTAGCCACATAAAGGTTTTAGTATCACATTCCAGCATTAGAGACTTCATTATGGGAGTAGAGATCAGTGAGAAATGAGTTGGATGGGTGACTAAGATCATGGAATATGATGTGACCATTAAAGCCAAAAAGTTGGTAAGAGGAAGCACTTTGTGAGCAAGCTGGCTCTAGATGCTGCTGTAAAACCTCAAGAGACCACCCTCATGAATGAAGTGCCTTCAAATGATGAGATTGTCACATGATGTTGAGTGGCAACAGGATGAAAGAAATGTATTTAATGATCATAGTTGGATTGTTGATATGTCAAGTTTTTATCTACTGGTGCATATACCCTCTTGGTTTGAATAAAGAAAAGAGAAGACATCTAAGATTGCAATCCATTCCTTATGCATTATTGGTGGCATATTATTCAAAATAAATATTGATGGAGTGTTTCTTAGGTGCATTGAAGGTGAGAAATGTGATAGGGTTCTAACTGAATTCCATGATGGCTTCTCAGGTGGACATTTCTCTACTAAAGCTACAACCATGAAGATTATAAAATTAGGTTATTTCTAGCCTACATTGTTCATGGATGCTCACATATGGGTGAGAAAATGCAAAGAATGTGCACTCTTCACTGGAAATAAAATATTGGTGGCCCTACCACTTCATCCAATTCAAGAAGATCATTCATTTACACAATGGGGTCTTGACTTCATTGGTATGATCAATCCACCATCTAGTGCTGGTCATAAATGGGTCCTCATAGTGACATATTATTTCACCAGGTGGACTAAAGCCACACCATTGAAGGAAGCCACTGAATCAATCATCCTAGAATTTCTTGAAGAAATTGTTACAAGGTTTGGCATCCCTCAAACCATCATTTTTGATAATGCTAAAGATTTCTTAGGATCAAATATTTCTAGTTGGGCTTTGGGACTTGGGATTTATCTTAAAATTCCTCCAATTATTACCCCCAAGGTAATGGATTGGAAGAATCAACTAACAATAAGAACCTGATCAGAATCATGAAAAGGAAAATGGACATCAATCAAAGATAGTGGCACACAAAGGTAAAAATGCTCTTTGGGTGACATGATAACAACAAAGAAAGCAATTGGCACTTCTCCCTACAAATTGGTGTATGGTAAGGAAGCAATATTTCCATTGTCACTTGAGCTTCCTTCATTGAGTTAGCTCAACAGCTTGAATTTGAAGGCATGGATCAAAGGGAAATCAGAATGGTGAGAATTGGTGTAGCTAGAGGAAAATAGGAATTTCACCATGGTCAGGATGGAACAACATCAGGCATCAACCAAATAATGGTTTGACAAAAAATCTAGAGATCAGACCTTCAAGGTTGGGGATCTCATTTTGAAATGGGAACACAAATCAAGCTAAACTAGGAGACACTCCAAATTTGATGCTATTTGGAGTGGACCATATATCATCACCACTTGCAAGGTGGCTAACTCATTTGAGTTGTCTGATCTTGATGGGAATGTGTTTCAAATCCCAGTCAATGGGATTCATCTCAAACCTTCTCATTAAGATTTTTTTGCATCTTGTATATAGTAGATTAGAATTTCAATTCCTCCAAGTGCTTTAGCACATTTTTTTGTTGGTAGTATAGGTTTCTTTCCTAAGTGCTTTGCACATTTCTTTTTTGGAGATGTTCTTGTGCAGTTTCATCATGTTCTCAAGATGTTTTTGAAAGGAGGAGGTTCAAAATATCAAGGAGTAGTTGTAGATTGTCTTAGAAAATCAAATGTAGAGAAACTAAATCAGATTCAAGGATTTTAGGCTAACTCCATGCCCAATGGATGCTAAGGCTACTTGATCATCTCATCTAGTAGGAAGATGACCCCTATGAGTCACCAAAAATGTTGTCTATTTTTGCACCCTTGCAAAAAATAGAGAAACTTACACAAGTATGGACTTTACAAATGTTCAAAAATGGAATTGGTAAAGCTACAAAGAAGTTAAGCATGCCATGAAATTTGGGAAGAGCTGCGAGATCTAAGATATCCGTGGAAGGTTTTGAAAAGTTGTGCTACATTGGCGATTATGCATGAAGAATGAATCAAATGGTTTTGAAGATGCAAAATAAGGAGTACATGCTGATGCGTCAGATCAAAAAAGGAACAATTCGTACCACAAAAAATGTTCCATGAGGGATTATACAAATATGAAGGAGGAGAAAATGAGAAATTTAGAAAAGCTTTAAAGAAGTCAAAATTTGAAACTAAAACTAAAAACACGAAAGCCAGGATAACCAAAATTTCCACGCATGAAAAAAAAATCATCATAATTCTTGAATTCTTGATCTATCCTTGTGAATTTCATATTATATCAAGGAAATGTTGGCCTCATCTATGCATGATATTTCAATTTCAATTTAAAGGTAGTTTGGTGGATGTGGCCTTGAAGAAAAAACTCTCAACACGCAAAGGTGCATGATATTTAGATGACTCAACCACCAACATTTAATGCATTATGGGTGCATCATTCCTTCTCTCAATAGGGTGGTGTGTGGAATTAGATTTGTAGAGGCATTCAATCCCTTTTTCAGAGCATGCAGAGAAATTAAATGAAGTTGGTTGGCTGGTGGAAAGAGAATTTGAATTTTCCTCTCTTTTTCTTCTCTCCTTTTTTTTTTCTATATATTGTAAAGTGATGCCTAGTTTTAATGTTGGATACTTTGGGAATGCAAGGGCATCATTCTATGTTGCACAAGTGTTCTAAGAGTCACATGCCTTTGGCTATGTCTCTGATAAATGTTTTTGCATCTTCCTCCTATATCATGATGATCTATGCATGATCTTTCAAGCAATAAAATCTTTGGTTTTGTTTCTTGCTTTAGCCTTAGCTATTGTTTTATTGCACTCTCTTTCCTCTCATTCATTCGCAGGTGTGTTTTATACGTGTTTTTTTAGAGATATGTGTCTATTGTGCATCGTGAAGGTGGAACTCATGATGTAATTTTTATCTATGGATTTCATTTTGGCCCTCCCTCATCATTGTTTTTTCTTCCATTTTCTCTCTTTCCTGAGTATTCATCCCCTTTCTTTTGTGTTATCACCTTCTCTAGTTTAGGTTTATGTTTTATGCATCTCCTTCTCACCCTGGTCCTTGGAAAGTTATAATAGAGCTAGATAGTTTCATTCTCCGAGGTCCTGTCTCGGTTTGAGTCCCACAACTTGGAGATAGTCCCATGTTGACTCAAATCTCGAATTGTCTATGATTCGAGAACGGGTGCACATTTGAGAGCTAATAGGTACCAAGGAGTGCCCCCTTGAGCATGTGGGTGAAATAAAAAATTGGTGGATAACCACTTGATAGGAGAGAGAAAAAGAGCTACGAGATGAGTATAGGAAGAAAGGGCATAGAATGTTAGTTATGAGAGCACAAAGGCTAAAATTGAGAAATTAGGGTTTAGAAGAAGGGGTTAAATAGAAGGATGGGAGTTTAGAAAAAATCAATGGTAATTTTTTCTATTAGATCCTTTTATGTCAATGAGATATTTTTGATCTCTGCATTTTGGGAGAGATAATGTAAAATCCGCCATGATTTCATCGTGGGAATCACGTTTGACATTTGGTCGACTCACAGTAATGTCGGTATAGTAAGTGCTTAAAATTTAAGTTTTTGAGTGCATTGATTTCTTGTTAAATGTAGTATAAAAATGAAAATTAATGCTAATGCATGCAAGTAGATGCACTAGTGTAACCCACAATTTGTTCTAGCATTAACTTGTGTGTGTTAACATTATGATACATGCATTAACGTGAACATGGATATGCTAGCATGATAATGTACATGCTTGCTTAAATCATGTTACAATCTCAATAGATGTGTTAGCATTGGGTTATGTGCACTAGTATCATTATGTGTGTGTCGGTAAGAACTAGAGGAAATGGATTATATTTAGAAGATGAAATTAGAAGAAAAATGACTTTTTAGACATCGACAGAGTATTTTTATGTTCATAATAAAAATTATATGCCCTGGATGTGTGGGAGCATCATGGACAACTACGTTAATTCATGAGATAAATGACGAGGGATGAGTGGAGGGGATTGTGTGTAATATTAGATGTGACATGTGTAGCATACATTGCACATATGTCGACATTAGAATTGATCATTTTTGTTGACCGAATTAGTAAATTGATTGCACATTGAGTCACATACTTTCAAACTACCTATTGGGGAGATGTCGGTGACTTTAGAGGATGTATACCACATTCTTTGTGTTTCCGTTGCAGGGATGATTAATTCAAGTAGGAGAGGAATGCATCTCGAGATAAATGCACATATATAATGAATCTTTAAAGTAGATGAAATTCATAGAGAGGGTATGGCGGTGAACGTTGGACAATGCATGAGAGACAATGAGATAGCTTGGCTACCCATTTATTTGATGACTATTATCAACGGTTACTTTTTTCCTAATAAGACAAGGAGGCGGTTTCAGCTTGGTTTGATTGGTGTGTTAGTAGAGTTGATGGAGACAACATAATATTTGTATGTGAACCATACATTTTGGGACACATGTAAAGGGACATGCACATGGTCATTTATAGGAGTTAGCACAAATTAGGTCCTTCTACACTATTGAAGATTTGGGAATGGGACCACATAGCAGTGGGTGACCGATGAGTAATTTGAGAGACATGAATCTTGAGGATCCCTCAACTTGTGGATGGGAGATTATGGGTGGTAGGCACAAGGGTCACCAAGGAGACATGGGATTATATAGAAAAACCATGAATGACCTATAACTACATATGATTACATGACGGATGTATAGATGTTACGAGATGGGCCACGAGATCATGTAGATTTGGGGACAATATAGATCAAACATTATATCATTGGGAGTTAGTCACACATTTTGGAGAAATACAGACCATATGGGGTCAAAAATAGTTAGATGTGACTCGGGACATTCTAGGTGGAGAGTAGTGGTATGTGCAAGTAGTGTGAGAGATAATGGATATTGGGCCACATATCTAGTCCAAGATTGTGAGGGCCATTTTTGGAGGGGTTTTACCTTAGGTATGGGATTTTTGGATGATGTTGTGGATTTGGGAGTTATAGTAGATGATGCGACATGGTATGTTGGTATTATGCCCCTAAGTATCATTATTCCACATATAGCTATAATAGTAGGTATAACATCACTGAGAGGGTGTTATATGACAAAGATATGGTAGGAGAGGTTAACAGGGTAAGGAAAACCACCACAAGTATATGGATAAGGACAAGATATACATGTACAAGATCAAGTAGCAATGCAGGGACATGTTGGATAGGGCATACATGTGCAAGTACCAAGACTATGTTCACCACCGAGGCCATTGATTCTAGTTAGAGGAGGATATGGAGATGGATATGGGAGTGACAGATGGGGGATACTTGAGAGGAGGATTTTGGAGTTAAATTCCACTACTACCACCTCTAGGGCCTTTAAATTTAGAGTTATATGTGATGAAGGTCCAAAGGGATAGAGTCATTCAATGGAGAGAAGATGAACTTATCATGGCTCATATATGGAACAAACAGCTACATCATAGGACAAGTGAGATAGATCGACTCACATTATAGGTGTAGTAGTTGACAGTGAGAGAGATATATGACATGGCATGTAGCTGAGGCCAATTGGATGGGAGACCTTTTATAGGCTACTAAAAGTTTTTCTATGAGGTAGTCATTCCCGAGGGCCAGAGAGTTCTAAGATATTGTCAAAAGATAGTGTCGAGGTAAAGGAGATCAACGAGATCACATGGGCCATCTAGATTATATATATATCAATCCAAATACCACAACCAAGGTAAGGGGAGATATATCGGGAAGTCTAGGAGTATGGGAGAGTCATAGATGACTCGGTGTATGATGTATATGTATATTATACTTTTATATGCCTTTTGATTTATTTTTATAAAGATGTCGATTCCGGTATTTTTATGTATATGTATATATATGGCATTCCTTTATGTGGATATTGTATATGAACATTTAATGATGTATATAGATGATGATTATTGTATCACACATTTGTAATTATTCATCGATGGATGCTTATTGATTTTCATTTTCTTATGTTGATTAGATGACATAGTAGACATGATAGTGATGATGATATTGTTGGAGCTCAAAATTTCACCCTACCTTGAGTAATAGAAAACCCAAGATTTTGAGGCAACATGGGACTATCTCTAAGTTGTGGGACTTTTTTTTACGCATACCTCCATAGAAGGTCAAATTTCTCTACCTACTATAATGCTAAACTACTCCTACAACTAGAAATACAACTATATAATCCTAATATAAGAATTCACATGGACCAGGGAGAGAGACACATAAAATGGAAATGCTAAGATAAAGAGAGGTGATAGCACAAAAGAAAAGGGGTAAATGCACTCTCAATGATGGAAATATTAGAGGAAATAATAATGAAGAGGGCATACATGAGTACCGAAAATCAAAAAAACACCTTACATTCCATTTTCATGTAAAAACACAATAGGTATAAACTGTGTAAAGTGTAAAACATATATAGCACACTGCGCAATGAATGAATATGTAATAAAATACAACAAAACACAAGCTATGGTAGAGAATAACCAAAAAACATGAATTTTATTTCTTTGAAGGGATGCACAGATTCATTACATTTAAGGAAGAAGGTATAAACAGATTGCATAATTCCAAATATGATTCTGGACCTCAAAAACACTTGTGCAACACTTGATATGATTCTTTTTATTTTGAGGGTGTCCAACCTTTACAAATGGGTGTCAATGCCAAATATATATAAAATGGGAGAGGAAAGTAGGGAAAAGAGAGGGAAACTTGGATTTCAAGCTTCAACCACCAACAACATGCATTAAATATCTGAAAACTATCATGGTCACCTCTGCAATACCATTCCCCCATGTCACTTGCTTATAGGAGAAGGAATGAGCACCATACTTCATCGAATCTAGTAGTTGAGCTACTTGAAAGTGCATTTTTAAATGTTGGGACTGATTTTTCCTTTTTCTTCCAATTAACTCCACCAACTTTTGAATTTTTGACACCAAGGTAAAGTTCCCGATGAGACCTTTCCAAAAAGACTAATTTTGTCAAATTTGGAATTACATGGATGAAGTTATGGCCATGCAGATTTTTAGAGCATTGGGGAACTAGAAAGGTACTCTACGAGTTGTGACAACCCACATTAATAATTTTTTACATTAGGGTAGACAAATTGTCTAGTCAAGGTACTATTGGAACTATGGAATAGTTCGCTTTGTGTTATGATCCATCCTTACCCGATGTGCCTTAATTGTCCTTTCCACCATCACATTGTTGCCTTGGTCGGTTATTTCGGTCACCCGAGAGAATCGAAGCCCATGTGGAACAATTCCATCCTTGCCATGTAGAATTGATCTTGCTAACTAAACTTCCCCCAACTCCTCATGCGGTCAATGTGGCAATCTAGGGAACATGAGGAACAAGGGAACAATTCCTCCTATTCTGTTAAAGGATGATTTGGTCAATTCTATGCCAAATTCACCATTTTTAATTTTCTAGTTAACTATGGAAATGGAGGGGCTTGGTAAGGAGGAGAGGAATTCCAAAACACTATTTTTCCCACTTTTGATCAATTTATACCCACCCAAGTCCAAATATAAGAAAGTTATCAAAATAACCTAGGAGGGAGTATTTTGGATAACAGAGATAGTAGCATGAGCTTCCATTCGAGTCTTTTTATTTTTGGAGCAACCTATTTTTCTATTACATAGTAGAGTCAACACCATGATTATTGAACAACCATGATGAGCAACCCATTATCTACGTGAAAAAACATGAAAAGAAAAAGAGTCAAACAAACCCAATATACACAGTAGATGTATACTCTAAGGCTATGAATAAACCAAGGTGTTTAACAAAAGTACTTGTAATTGGTCAAAAATGAAATAAAAATACAAAAGTAAAGAAAACTCAATATACACAATAATAGTATGTACCATGGCTATAAATGATCCAATATGTTAACAAAAATAATTGCACTTGGTCAAAAATGAAAAAAGTAAAGCAAACCCAATATACACAGTAGTAATAGTATGCACCATGGCTATGAATAAACCAAGATGTTAATAAAATACTTGTAATTGGTCAAGAACAACAACAATGCAACACAACTTTAAATAAAGACAATTAACTATGCCCCTAATGTGTTCCACAATGAAGATTAAGAAGATTTGAATGCCCCCAAGCAAGGATACATGTAAGGGGATTAGATCAAACTAAAGAGTGGGATCAAGTGACACTCTTGTTGGATCCTATTAAAGATAAATTTGATATTGAAATGGGTCATCACTTCTAAGTAAGGATACATGCAAGGAAGAAAATTAGATCTTATATTGCCCTAAGTGAGGATACATGTGAGGATTTGTTTTGACTTTCCCCCAATCAAGGATACATGCAAGGGGTGATATTATTGTTTGATAGTCATAGGATAGTTGGAAAATCATTAGGATAGGAGTTAAAATTTGCATATTGTTGAGTTATGTTGATAGTTTTTGGGATTTTGAACATTTTTTGAATGTTTTTAGATTTTGAATGTTCTGGGTTTTTTTGAATTTTTTATTGTTCTGAATGTTTTTTATTTTGAATTTTCTATTTTTTTGGATTTTGATGTTTTTGAATGTTTTTTTATTTTGATTTTTTTTTTAGATTTTATTGTTTCTGAATGTTTTTTATTTTGAGTTTTATATTTTTGTATTTTTATGTTTCTAAATGTTTTGTATTTTGAATTCTTTATTTTGTTTGGATTTATATGTTTCTAAATGTTTTTTTTTAATATTATTTTTTTTAGATTTTTATACTCGGTAAAGGGTGCACTGTTTGAACCTATGTTCAAAAAATTGTAACATTTTGTCCCATTGGTAGAATATATATGATATACTGATAGGATGTATGACTCTACCCTTAACTCCACGTAACTAGTAAGATGTGAGGGATCAACACCAAGAGCCAAGAAGGACGTAAGACAAATGAGATAGTGATGTGCAAATGAAGATGATGGATGCAAAGACACAAGGTTAACAATGGTCCATTTGGGAAAATTTGACTCATCTCCAATTAATATTATTTGACCGATTCCAAGATGATTTCACTTTATAGGTTTTGACTATACTTAGACCACAGGTGCCCTACTGTAGGAAATATCTAGTGTAATGAATGGTTGTCTCTCTTAACATAAGAAAATAAATTGAGTCTTTGGAATTTTGGATGATTAATAACTTGATTCAGTTTTTTTGAAGGCCTTATATTTCTTGATTTTATTTTTGAAATGACCCCCTACATTTTAACACATACCACCAGTAAGAGCTAAGGGTTCACCATCGAAGACAAGATGTAGGTGAGTAAGGGTACCTTATCTTTTCCCATTCTCACACTACACCTTGTAAGAAGTGTGGTCTCAAAACCAAAGAATATGAAGGACAAAAGATGTAACGATTCTGAATTTGTTTTGTTTTTTATTGATTTTTCCTTGTTTATGTATTGTGCTTATTTTGGAAAGGTGGTTTTCCCCAAATATCAGCCCCATGTGACTAATGAGATGCGAAGGTCTTGTCACCTTAGACTGAGATTAGTGAAAAAAATATTTGGGTAAAGAAGTTTAGTTCTTTCTTGTTAAGGAGAGAGCTTCTTCAAAAGGAGGATTTTCCATCAATAAGCTTCTAGAAAAGATTGTACATAAAAACATCTAGAATGGAAGAATCTAGAATAGGGATGAGATACACAATACCCTACAGGAATAAGATTAATTTGCATATTATAGGTGAAGAGTGTGAAGATATGATAATGAAATGATAGAGATATCTAATAATAGATGAAATAATTAAAATTATTTGTACAAGTGTCCTCCCCAATGTGGATAGTACTGTGAATAAGAATTTTTATGTCTTCACTTTTGATTTTCAAATAGTGTTGTGATGAGGGGTTTGATATGCCATATCTTTTTTCTCTTTTTTCACTTTTTGATTTTTTTATTATTCATGATTGAGGTTTACAATGGACTCGTTATTGTTGAAGAGGTCCACGTTTATGAAGTGTGATTGCTCTTGATGTTTGAGATTTGGGCGGATGAGGTCCAAGTCAATGTTTTTGTTATTTGATTGGTCTTGAATTATGAGACTTAGGAGGACGAGGTCAAAGTCAACAGTGTGGATGGAAAGGATTTCAATGAGTAGGTTTCTATCAGATAGATCATCAAAAATGCCATGTGTGGATAAAGGTACTATGTAATTTTCATTTTGGATTTTATACTCTCTAATACCTTTGTAAATGATATCCATCGTAGGTGGAGTAGAAGATATAAATGGTTGGGGTTTAAAACTAATTTCACTATCAATGTTTTCCTCGAACGTGAATAAATTTATGTGGGGAGTAAACGATTGATCTATAGATGTGGCTTCAAGGCATCTTAATGATTTTTAGAACAAATATCCGTGGTTTATCTATTATATATAACCACTTTTTTATTTTATGATTAATGGTGAATGCTTCAATGCGTAAGGAATTGTTATTTATGATGTTAGACTTTAAATTTTCATGAAGACTAAATGATAGGATTGAATTATTTGATGAAAAATTATGATTAAAGTTTGAAATGGTTGTGTATTGATACCATTAAGAACATGCATATCAAGGAGTGCATGTGTAAGGATGTCTTGAAACATAGGTGTTATTTTGGTTATATACATGAAATGGATTTGCGTAGATGCCTTCTTTGATTGTTTGATAATGTCATGAGAAATAGAAAAAGACTTTGCATTAGATGGTTGTTGTGAAATAGTTGTAGACTTAGGATTAGACATTTGAGGTGTCGTGGATGGTGTCCAAACCTATTTTTGTAGTGTTGTTATAGTAAGGCTAGGGGTGTTGGTTTTGATGGTAGCCATGGTGTTAAGCATAGGATCTAGCAATGAAAGGATAGAATCAAGCTCAACATTGTTTGATGATTGACCCTTATCTTTAGATTTTTCATTCATATCATGTTTTGGGGAAATAGATCCTTAATCACTTCTGATTTCATATTTTGTGTATTAGTATTTGATTTGTTTTATATTTCAATATCTCTGTGATCGATTAAATATTGAATGTAATGATGGAGTCTTATAAAACAATAATAGAATTACCATTGATTCGGTGGTACTCACAATATTATTATTCTTTGTAGCATGTGGGTTTCATTTCCCTATTCGAGAGGGTCATGTGATCAAATTGGTTACCATATTAGCACTTGTTAATTGACAAAGGACACTAGAAATAATTTCTCTAAGAGGTGTGAATTTTCTTCATCTGACTTCACGGGAGTAGTTTCTTTGCTAGATATTTTGATTGGTTAGTTGTTTGACTTGGTTGTTTTTAATGGTTTATTTTGCACATTTTGAACATGACGAGTATCAATGACCCCATCATTTACAACATTCTGATTTTAATTGAAGAATTTTGATTTATCTTGATGTTTTTATTGTCTTTATTGGATTAGACCCTTGGAAATGAGATCCCTTTTGACTTGTGCTCCTTTTTTATTCCTTCCTCAAAGTTTTTTAGGAAGTGCATTTACATTTGGAATGATAGTTTCGTATTAATATTTGCAATGAAAATTCTTACCATTTTTTTGGTATAGAATAAGGAAAGTGGCTTGCGATTCCTCTCCATCATTAAACAAATGATGTGAATGTTTCATTACTCCTTTGTTTAGTATTACAAAGGTCCATTATAGTTACTTCTGATTCTAGATTGAAGGAGAAGTTTTTAACAAACTCCTTTGATAAGTTTGCGAAGGTTGTGATTGACCTTTTTGAGAGGTGTAAAAAACAATATAGGGATTGTCCTCCTAAACTTTTTGGGAAAAGACGCAAGAGATGAATTTTTTGTAGGCTACCTCTTGGAATGCCATGAAGAATTATTTAATGTTTTCTCTAGAATCATGCTTTCTTTTGTAATTTTTTAATTTAGGGGTTTTGAATGATTTAGGAAATGGTATACGCAACATTTATTTGTCAAATGGATAAGGGAAAAGTTCTTCAAAATTGAATTTTTTTCATTTTCTTTTGCATCCCCATTATTGTTTCTTTCATGCTTTTCCATTCTTGATAAAATAGAGAGTTTATAAGATTATTTTCCACTATTACTTATGTTTCATGATTGGGTTGGACCTTTTCTTCATTTATCTTTGAAACCTTAGAAGTCATATTAGAAATTTCCTTTGTCATCTCTTGAATTTTGATGAATAAGGCTTTGTTTGATGTATTCATTGAAGTGCTAGATTTTTCTTTATTTTTATTAGATTTAGGTTTATCTATAAGATGTTTCAAATTTTCATCACCGAAATCCGAAGGTAGTTTAGCTCCCATTTCTAGGAGATGAAGAATAAATTGATGTTTGTTTTGTCTTAAAATTTCATCAATTTTTGCTTAATCATCTTCTAAAATCTCATTTTATTTAACTTCTTCCTCTTCGTTATAACTATCTATGTCAAAAGGATTTTTGTCTTTTTCCAAATATGTCATAGTGTTTGGTTCAAGTTTCCACCATTTGTACTAAAAAGGGTAAAAACTTAAAGTAAGAGATGATATGTGATATTGATGAATCTGATTCAGTAAATATTGCTCTGATATGAATTCAGATTTGAGTGATTTGCTTAAACTTAGATAAAGTGAATATCCAAAAATTATAAGACTTTGGGTAGGATTGTTTGAGTTTAGAGTCTGTTTAGACTGATTGGGATTTTCTTACCTTTGAATAAAGTGAATATTCAAAAGATAAGTTTTTTATTTGATTAGATAGGATTGGGCTTAAGTATGATCGGGATGATTGGGATTTACTTAACTTTTAATAAAATTAATAGTCAAAATATAATACTTTAATTGATAGGATTGATATTATTAAATTTGGATAAGTGAATATCCAAAAGATAATACTTTTATTGATGGAATTTTGTATGCTTAAATTTAGATAAAGTGAATATATAAAAGATAAGACTTTGATAGGATGATTTTGATTTATCAAACCTTGATTGGATTTGAACATATTTTGATTTTGATTTTGGAAGGGATAAGACTCTCTATTTTTGATAACGGGTTTTCGATTGAATAGAACTTGGATAGTGTAATATCTAGAACACAATTTTTTTAACTAGCAATCTAAATAGTTAGAAAGATTATATTTTTGATAGCTGATTTTTAAGTTAGACTAAATAATTGTGGAAATGGTTGGCCCTGATTTGTTAGGTTACTTAAATAATTTGGACAATATTCACTCACCAATACTTGTCTAACAAGTACACGCATTAGAAAAATTCGACTATGGACTATACCCCTTAATCAATTAAGAATATGTTTATTACCTTAAACAATGTTTGGTTTTCCTCACGAGTGATACTACTCAATTATGTTGGGGCACTACCATTTTGTTTGGCCGGTCCTCTTAATATGCCAACTAATGTTGGGTTCTTGTGGTACTCCTCACAATGATTTTTAGGGATTATGCCCAGGTACTTCCCACAATTAATTGGATGGGCTTTACCCATATTTGAACCTACAATGAGAATGTTTTATTTATTAAAAATTTAGCAAAGTTTATTTTTCTTTGACCAAGGAAACCTACATGCAAGGTGTTAGTAGTTTGTTGCTTGATTTTGGTAAGATGTTTCAAAGTGGTTATGCACAAAATTGGTTATTATTTTTCTTGCAAACATAAAGTTATAATAAAATAGCAACAAAATATCGTGGTCGTTTCTGATTCTCAAGATCACTCAAGAGTGCAAGAAAAGAGCATACATGGCTTTTGATTGAAATAAATGTTAGAAATGAAGGAAATACATGGGAAATAAGGAAAATTTATTAGAAAATTTATTAAGAAAAGAGTTAGATTAGAAACTGAAAATGAAGTGAAATGAAATACTTTAAATTTTCAGTTTTGACAAGGGTTCTTACGAAGGCAAAAAAATTCACTCATTGCTTTATTTGAGGTATTATTTATATTGTTGGAAAGCTTAGAATGAGATATATCATGTGAAGGGGATTGAACTTTATTTAGGGTTATTTGATACCCAAAACCCTCGTGAAAAGCTAAAAATTTGAGATAAAGTTATAGTAAATTTTTTGGAAGTAAATATATAAATAATGTACATGTCTATTTTAATGAATTAGGGTGTAGAGCAATGCCAAAAATGCACCCAAAAAAAGTGGGGGAATAAAAAATGCTAAAAATTTTGAGAAAAATTGTGAAATTTACCACAAAATGCTAGTACACCTACTATGATTCTAGCACACTTTTTATAATGCTAGTACAACTAGGAGAACGGTAGTGTAAGTATTAGAACGGTAGTGTAAACAAGTTGACGGTAGCCCAAACAAGTTGACGGTAGTGCATGCATAGTGACTATAGTGCAAGTAAGTTTACGGTAGCACACGTATGCCGTGATGATAGTGCGAGTAAGTTGATAGTAGCACACATATAGTAATGGTAGTGTAGGTAAGTTTATGGTAGTGCAAGTATAGTGATGTTAGCAATGATTGTGTGCTATGCTAGTGTAAATTGTGTCACGATAGCGTAAATCACCTATAGTTACATTAAAAAACTTAAAAGTTGGCCAATTTACGTATTTTTTTAAAAACTTCTTATAATTTACTCTATGAAAGCCCTAAAATTTTGTTAATGATTCCAAAATATCATTAGTAACACAAAAATAAGTTTAATTTCACAAAAATGATGAATAAATGAAAAAGATGTGGGTCTGTCCCACTAGGCATGCCAAAAATGTATATAAGATAAATAATTAAAAACAAAAGAAATAATGAAAATAAAATCAAACCATATCCTTCTTCATATCTCTTTACTGCAACTTCATATGAGATTACTTAAGCTTAGAATGAAGCACTGAGCTTGTTGAATCTCTTGATCAAATTCGTTTGTGGATGCTCCAAAAGGTGTTCTGAATGGAATTAGATGAGCTACGAGAAAAATTGATTAAATGGCTTGTTTGATTGTGGACTCGTGATTAAATGGATAACATAATGAAGATTGAGATTAAATGATAATTCAACATAATGATAATGAAATTATCAAAGCTTTCAAAGATGATAATTGGAGAGGAATGAGTGATTATTTATAGATGAGGGAAGAGAATCCCAAATCCTTGATTTGTGTGATTAACTTATGTGATCTAAAGTTAACTGAAGCATGATTGAATTGTTTAATTGAGTTTCCAATATATTTGAGGAGTTGAACTATTGATTTGAGCTTGCATGGATGAGTTATTTTTGAGTTGGCAAAGGTTACACATGCTTTTGTATATTTAGAATTAAATATTAATTATATGTTTTTTGTTTTATTCACCCAAAAAAGTGAAATGACTTTTAGCTTTTGGAGAGATATGCTTTATTTTTTGGAATGTCAAGCTTATGGGAGATATATTTAGTTAACTCAAATGCATGATTTGATTTAATATAAATTTTCCTCTTATATATATTTAATGATTTAATCTTTAATTGATTTGTTTTTCTCTAGTTAACTTGAGATGTTAATTAGTAAAGTGAAAGTGGATAAGAGGTGAGGTGGAAATGAATAATGTAAGATTTATTTAATTATTGTGATATTATATTAGCTAATAAAACTAACTAATGGGATAGGGGATGAATAATAAGAGTGATAGATTAATTAATTAATCCTAGGAATGGGATATGAATGTAACAAGGTCCATAGTGTGAATATTTAATTATTCAAGACCATGTGTGAGTGATAGGAATGATTAGGAAGTTGGGGACAATGACGTAAAATAGCGAAATATATCAAAAGTGGTCGAAAATGGGCATAATGTACTGTGAAGTAATTATGGGATGAGTTCAAAGGTTTAGAATGTGCAATGTGATATTTTAGGGTTTCTACACTTGTTTCACATGAAAAATGTGGTGGTCGTCACACATCAATATTGTTGGCCTACAATAGCCTAGATAGAAAAATCTTGGTATTGTGAGTCATTTTGGGAAAATTACTTTTAATCAAGCACAAACTAGGAAAACTAGTGTCTAAAGAGGGGGAAAATGATTATACAAAACCTTTTTTCCAGCTTCCCTTCACACCACATTCCATTATCTACACGATAGCAAAAACTTATGTCTCGTGACTAGTGAATGGGATCTAACTCACTATGACATAAGCACATGGAATGAAGGCATGAACGGATGGTGGGATTATCCAACATGAGAGGTGGATACATCTAATTGAATGTCTCGATATAACTCACATAAACCATTTATCATATGAAACACATGATATTCCCTCTCTTCACCATGACACCACAAAAAGAATGAAGCAAATAGGAGGCATCGCATCCATTGATCATTCACCTCATATCCTCATAAATAAATATCTCCCAATCATTTACTGAAATATTTAGGAATTGGGTACCCTTCTTTCGGTAGAAGGAAAGCATTTCGAATAAATAATATGTACCCATGAGATATATAGGGTTAAAAACATCATTTCCTCTTATGCACTACTTATTTCACAATTTCTCAATGACACTCTTCCTAAAAACTAACTAATATAAGGGTGAGTCTTACAACCACCCATGCCAAATAAAAAAATAGTTATTCCATGTCTATCATAACCCCTCATTATTAATTTCATAATAGGTTTAGCTAAATCAATCTCATAATGATGCATCCACACAAAAATACCATTTAAGTGATAAAACAATAATAAATTAAAAGAAGGGATGTGAAAAATGATAATAGTATTTTGAGTAATCTCTATATAACATTTTACATCAAATAAACTACCATGTTTATTTATTTATGGATAATTAATTGTACACAAACCAACATCAAATGGTCATAGCTTAAAATTTTGGGAAAGGGGGTGAAAACACTTTGAATATGAGGGGACAAAAATACTTGCTTAGAAACATATAAACAAGGGGAGATGAAATGTACATACGTTTCTAAAAATAGTCTTGAAACATAAAGGGAAGAGAGATATTTGGGGTAGAAAAAGGGTTGAGAAGGTAAGGTAAAAGGGGGCATTAAAAGTTGACAAACATGCAAATAATTATGTCAATATGCATCCTATAATGGTAGGGAAGGATAAAAGAAGGGTTGATGGGAGCCTAAAATATTTATGGATAAATAATTGATGGTGATAATAATTTTGGTGTCCATTTAACTAACACATGATAATTACAATGTTAAATTTATAACATCTATTATACCATCTCTTAGAAGGATTTTCTTTGAAAGTCAATCAAAAATTGCAATATCTTGATCATAAGATGAAATTTGGAGCTCATTTATTTTTTTTTTTTTTTATAGAATCAAACATATTAATATAATTGAACCGGTATTATTACCACTAATTATTCTTTACACCCTAATTAAACTATGTTATGGAAAGTGCACAATAATAATTAAGATGTAAGATTTTATAACATGATACTATTCTAATCTAATCAATTCATCATTAACCATACATAATCAGAAATAGTGCATTAATCATTTTAATAATTGATAAATGGTAGCTCAAATACACAAGAGGAAATGAAGAATTATCCAT
Source organism: Taxus wallichiana var. yunnanensis (assembly GCA_018340775.1). Taxonomy (NCBI): domain Eukaryota; kingdom Viridiplantae; phylum Streptophyta; class Pinopsida; order Cupressales; family Taxaceae; genus Taxus; species Taxus wallichiana. Next base: position 678,559,674 of record CM031235.1, read on the forward strand.
ACAGTCAGATCATATAAAATCCAAATGTGCAAATAGGTCAAAAAGATAGATCAAAAACTATAAATGCTTCGATATCAATTCGGAACTATAAGTTAAGCAAGGGTATGACCATAGGAAATTTGTAAGGTCCAGATTTAAAGATGTATGGACCTGATTTGACGTGTACTATCTTGGACCATTTAATAATTAATATTTGAAACTTCATGCATATTTCACCTACTTGGAAATATCCTTCACTATATGTCACTCTCCTTCATACAACTTTGGGATGACTTATAATAGCTGCAATAGAGTGTAGAGCCTAGAAATTTACAACACCCATCATCAAAACATTACCAAACTAGAAGGATAAATCATGTGTGTGGTGAGGTTGGACTACCATCGGCAATCGACCCGGTCAAACCAATCCAAGTGTTGCACTACATGACCTGGTGTGGGATCAAGCCTCATGTATTTCTCCTAAATTTTTGTGTAAGTGTGAATGTGATCTAATTAACCTCATATGGGTTTCATTATGTCTCTCAACATAAATAATACTGGGATAATTGTATAGTATAAAATTTACTAATCACGGTAGTAGTGTGATGTGGTGTGCTTCATTCGTGACCTAACTCTTTGTTCCTTTAAACCCTTTAACAATTCTTGAAGTGACTTTGATCTTGCTAATATATGCCTTTATGAATTTTACATTCTTGGAAATGGTGGAATATAAACTCTTTTACCATTTGAGTAAATCAAACATATAGTAGGGTTTCTTTAATTGATGTGACATTTATTTAGAAATATTTATGAGAACCTTGAGTGCTTTCAAATGATATTTATAATAGGAAATTGTAAGAGTTTCGTGTGAGTTATAAAGTGATATTGACTTATTTATATATCCTTTTGTAGATGACATATTCCAATAAGGTCGACCCTAATAAGATGAAACAAAAAGTCACGATATGATGCACATGACTAGTTTATTGATTTGATTAAATAATATTTCTGAATTGAGGAAAAATAAGAGTGTAAATATTAGCAAGTCATGAAAGAGCTAAAGAGATATACTAATTAGATTCCTAATTTGTGCATTTGTCTTAGAAAAGGAGTATAATCAAACTTTCCATTGAAAGAGGACAAGTTATTGTCCACACCAAGTGTAGAGGCCTTTTATGTATACTCAAATATTTGTGGGTTAGGCCAAGGTAGTAAACATAAGAGGTGATAGAATGATGATGTGATAATATCCTAGATAATATGAGGATGGTGTGAATCAAGGTGGTACAAAGATGTTATACTTTTATGCATAACAAAAGGAGGGTTCTCTATATATAGTCTTAAGAAACTAATACTTGCTCACGAAGGTCAATAAAACTCCTACATACCTACTCATGATGGATGGTATGGTCAAGAATGATGGTGGTTTGGGGATCTTAGTCTATATCATTGTCGATGAATGGGATAAATTTAGGTTGGGTGACATGGATGAAATAATTATTGGAAAATGATTGGAATTGATATGGAAAATTCATATGGATAATGAGAGGGAAGAGATAGTTCGAGATAAGACACTCAAATATCTATTGGGATTGATCGTCTCATGATATGAAGGATATGATTATTATCTCAAGGAGATTCGTCATCAAGAATAATGAGTTATGGTATGATGAGTGTAGGATAAGGTTTATAATATAATACTTATCATCTTAACATAGACAAAATATCATCTTGAGTGTTTTAGAGAGGAGTGGGGATGTGAGGGAAATATCTAAATCAACCCGAGAATAATTTGTTGTCTAGAGTTATTCACGATAGAGGAGTGACCACTATGTGGTGTTAGCTATGATATGGAGAAAAGTACAAATATAGCCTTAATTGAGGGTTGTGTATTTGATATATCTTGAATAGTATTTACATCGATAGTTTAAGGCTTGAACAAGTGTCGTAAAGATGTTTTAGTTAAATATTTCATGAATTAAAACCTTATTGTCCTATGGATCAACAAGTATCCTTGTGTATTTTAAACTTGTTTTGGTAATTGAAATTACATGCCTACACTTTAGAGACATTGTATATTGTTGTTGGAATATTATTTGGCTTGTTTGGAACTAAAAGTTATGTGTTTATTTGTATATAATTAATCTTTTGGGACTATTTTTTCGCCTTTGCTTCAATTACTTATCTTACAATTATTTTAGCAAGATAAAATCAAATGCAACTAGAATTGATTACTTGTTGTAAGGAGAAGTTTTTAGATGTTAATTACTTGATTCTATGCAATGGAAATCAACAAATCAAAACTCATTTTTACTAATCTATTTGATAATATGCAAGTGGAGTTATGTTTTTGTTTTGGGTGGATTTAAATAACAATGAAATATGCAACGATGAAAATTAATCGACAAATGTAAATGAGAATATTCCTAATGATTTTAAGAGACACAAATAGAAAGAAGTAAAAGCAAAAATCCTTCACATCCAATTAGAGTCTTCATATCTAACCCTTGTGTCTTATGATATACAAGATTTCTAATATAAATCCTCTTTTTAAAAAATAAATGATAAACAAGATGAGATTTACAATCTAAATTGTGATGAAGCTATCACAATATTTGAGATCCGATTAAAACCTAATGCAAATTAATATCTACATGGTGTTTGTTCTAAACTATTAATAATTTTGAAGAAAATGTAAGGTTTATCTTGTTTTGGGTATTTTTATGGTTTTGGATGTAATTTCTACAATCAAAATATTCTAAAACCTAAAAAAGAAAGACTAAAATTCAAAATAAATTCAGGATCTAATCTTAAAGATGGGAAAATCCTAGAGTATTGGTAGTTTCAAAATTATAAGCTACATGTTTCACCTTTTTCTTAGATTGTTTCTCTGAATTGTTGACGAAATAGATAGGGTAACAGGCGTAGGAGGAATACCTATTCAAATGTTGGTTGATGGGTTGTTGCACGTATGACTTCCGAATCCACAACTGATTGTGAGAGCTTCCCTTTGGCTAGGAGGAACTACCTATAATGAAAACAAGACCACCAAAAAGAATTAAACAATATGGGTAGTGAACTGCCTAGTGTAAGCTAGATCCGAGAAGTATGGTACTTCCTAGATGGCTGTCAGTCCACTTTGTTTTAAACAAATTAATGCTGAAAACAAGGTAAATCCTATTGTTATTTTGAAATGATTTAGGTATCTCACTTAAAACACAATAATAAATAGATCTAATCTAATAGGCTAAGCTAGAATAGATCCACAAATCAAATGATTGGTTTTGGGTCTCTGTAGGTCTGGTAAAGGTCTCGGGTAGGTCACAGGTGAGTGAGGGTGAAGTAAAATGAGGTGGGTAGGTCTCTGTTTAAGGTTGTGTGGGCAAACACAGAGACCGACATTGGTCGAGGTGACCACCGCGGTTAAGTATAACTCGGCGCCGATTACGATGAGATCTGGGAACGCCACGAACGGGGTTTTTGGTCTTCTTTGTGATTACACAAAGGATTTGGTTGGTCGAGGACAAGGTAATGGGTGACTGGAGTAGGTTTTGGCAAGGTTTTGTTGGGTCTATAGAGGTGAAAAGTGTTGGAGATGGTCAATAAGGAGCAAGATAAACAATGGGTGATATCATAATGATGAAATGAAATAACCAGGAAAGTATGATGTTATACTTACTTGGATTTCATTTATGAAAGTCTTGTGTGTGAAGGATGGAGGTGCTGATGATGGGTTTGGAGGCTGCAAGTGATCACCAACTAGAAGAAAAGCTTCTGCATGGGCTACATGCACACTCCTCTTTGCTTAGATAGATCCGAACGTGGCTGGGATGGCTATGCAGGAGAAGATGTTCAATCTCCTTCCTTGGATGTGAGTTCTTGCTAGAATTGACTCTCTGAAGATGTGTTATCTTTTGAGATCTTGTTCTTGCTCATCAACTTTCTTACTTCCAACTTCCAGGATCCAAATTCCAATCTTGAGAATAAAGTTGTTTTGGGGTTAAAAAGGGGGTAACCGGCGGTGGTCCGCTTAACTTAGCGCGATGGTTAGGGGTAACCGACGTCGGTCAAGGTGGGATTTCCTAGGTTTACCAAACTTAGGGGAGATCCTCTTGATTTCCTCAGATCTTGTGTTGTTATCCCGTGGATTCAACTAGGAGCTTCTTGTGAGCATGTCGGAATGTGGTTAGAGGGAGTGTAGGCATTTATTTTTAGGGTTTGGGTAAGTCTTAGTTAGTTATGGAAACTTACTAAGAATAGGTCTTAGGTTGAGTTAACATGGTGAGGTGTCTAAGTGAACTATTTGTGTGGATATTATCTAAATTAAGATATTTAAATAATAAATATGGTGAGGATAATGAGTTAAATTAATTAAATTAATACTAATGAGGTGAAGGGTGAGTATGAATGTTGATCTCAATAGTCGATTCATTCAACATGGTTTGCGTCTTAGAGGGTAATGACCAATGAATATATGAGTCTTTTACACCAAGGTAGGTGAGTATGGAGTCATCATCCTGACATTGAATGACATTAATGGTCGGTGTATCATCGTCGATCATCTCAGGATACAAGAATGGAAGAGTGGAAGGGGCCTCGCCCTCATGTTGATAAGTCAGAGGCCCCAAGGAAATGGTGTTTATGAAAAAAAAATTAGGAGGGATAGATTCAGGATCCATTGACTCTATCGGTGAGGGTGGTGATGAAGGTGGAGAAGGGCTAGGGTCCTCAATGAATTCAATGCGGTCGGTTTGGTAGAAGGGTCGGGGAAGCCGATACCACTACGGTCATTATGTTTGCGGGTGGTACATGGAATAATAGTATGGCGACCTTGCTCGTAGAAGCCAAAACCAAAACCCTTCCACACACAGCGGTGTAGGAAGGTGTGGGTGAAACAGGTGATTGGTAAGTGATTGGAAGTCAACAGAAAATGGGCGGGGCTGTGATGGTGGTTCAGGTGTGTAGGTGGTAGTATCAAGTCCCCCATAGGTGATACTAGTATGAAGATGAGGAGGACCATAAAGGAGTTGTTCTCCTATACGGTGATCATAGCGAGGGTGTTGGTAAAGACTTCCATACTCGTGTGGAGTAAGGAAGGTGTTGACACTATATAGGCGGTACTCCCCCAGAGTGAGGTGTTGAAAAACACCTTCCAAGGGATCAGTGGTTGGTATGTGGGTAGCTGGTATGGACAATGTGTTGGAGGTCGATGCAGAGGTGGTGTTAATGGATTGGGAAGCTAATGGGTCAGCCATGGAGGTTATAGCAATAGTAGGCATGGAGGAGGTATGTGTGGTGAAAGCAACGGCCGTACTGGTAGGTGTGGGTGTAGGTGTAGGTGAAGTGGTATTGGCATGGAAGTAGATGGCTTGACCGGTATGAGTACATCGTTGGGTTGGTAAAGCATGTTACATGTTTTGAAAGGTGATGGGTCAGCTAGAATGGTATAAGTGTGTCCTTCATGTTCAAACTTTACACAATGATGCAAAGTGGAAGGAACGTAACCCATGACATGGATCCAGGGTCTACCAAGAAACAAGTTATATTGGAATTCCCCCTCCAAAACATAAAATAATTCTAGAACAAGTCACAGGGCCCACACGAACATGTAGGATGACAGTGCCTAGTGTGGAGGTGATAGCATCGTTAAATGAACACAACATGACCGGATGTTTGTGCATGCAATTGTCAGGTATGCACATTTGAGAAAATGCATGGGATGAAATGATGTTAATGCTAGCACCTCCATCAATCATCACACAGCATACCCGTATGTCATCAATGTGTATAGAGATGAAGAGGGTTGGGCAGGTCATCATTTTGGTATGGCATGATCTCTGTCTCTGAGAAGCTAAGGGAGGCCACTTGGTGAACAAGGTGAGGTGGGGATGAAGGTGGTAATTTGGTAAGGGAGGCTACATGATGGGGTGTGATAATGGAGGCTACGGGTGTAGGGTCATTGGGTAAAACCTTGATAGATTGAAGAACCTCCATGAGGGCTTGACGATGGGATTCTAAGGTTTGGATGAGGTCATATAAGGACATTTTGAGTGGAGATTGGTGTAATTTTTGAGAATGGTGCGATGTGTGATGCCATTAGAAATGGGGTATGTGGCACCACAGATAGTTATCTTAGGTATGGGTGCAGATGGTATGTTGGGTATAGGATTGGTTAGTGGGTCAGCTGCCTTTTATTTACCCTTCTGCATATGTGTAGTGACATGTACCATGTTGATTTGAGGGAATTTGTCAAATGGAGAGGGTGTAGGGTAAGTGGTATAATGACATGAAGGTAAAAACCTACGTGAGGAGAAAATCCCTATGAGGTCACCGGGTGCGGAACATTTGGGTGGTGGCGTGGCAAATTCTCTGATGTAAACCATGTTAATTTCAAATTTTGTGTGTGGTTCTGAGAGCTATAAGGGTGGGGGTTGTGTTTATTGAGTGGGTAATGTAGAAATGGGTGTAGGCAAAGGTGGTCCTCATCCAAAATTTCATTGCCATCAAAGTTGGTTTCTAGTGGACACAATTGATAAGGACGGTTTTCAAGGCCTTACAGTTCTCCACATCGTGCCCTGCACATGATGATATGCATAAATTTTAGTATCATCAAATCCTTTTGGCTTGGGTTTGAGGGGGTCATAAGGTCAGAGTGGCGGTAATGTGATAACAAAGTCTCGAGGAGGTTGGTTAAAATTTTGGCATAAGACCCTGCTAGTGGATCACAATGGGAAGTAAATGTGGGTTTGGGTGTAGGTGTGGTTGGTTGTTGGGGAATTGTTTTTGGAATTGTAGGAAGGGGTCAAGCTATGGGTTTAGGTGCCGGTGTGGTTTGAGGTATCGGTCGGGTTCATTTGGGTAGGGGTATAGTAGATGGACGGGTAGGAGGGTGTGGTTTTGTTTTGACTACCTTGTTGTGGGGTAGTGGGGTTTTGTTTTTGGGGTGCACCTTCTTGGGTAAAGGTGATGTGGGTGTATGAGGTCTAGAAGGAAAAGCAGATGGAGGAAGAGGGCGAGTTACCCATGGGGATAATGGGGTGCTATGAAGGTAGATGATGCGGGTCGTGCTTGGGGTGTGAGGGACAATGACTAAAGTGTAGTAGGTAGTGAAGCAACGACTGAAGGTATTGGAGGTATTGGTGGTAAAGAGACTATAGGTGTGGGTATGAGTCGTGTTGTGTGCCTAGGTAGGTTAGAAATTTGTGAGGCAGAATGGGTGGTTGTGTTATTGGGTTATGAATGGGTGAGGGGTGCTTGACCCTATTGGGTAGCTGAGGTCTTAAGGCAGATGGGACATGTGTGGGTGTGATTGGTGTGGTAGGGGTATGAGGTTGATGAGTTTGTTTCTTTAGTTTGGGTGTCAAAGTAGGTGTGGTTTTAACGTTGGAGGATGTAGCTAAATCCAGTTTAATAGGTGGATGAGTAAGGCTAGTGGTTGGGGTGACCCCTAAAGTGGTAATAGGTTTAGTGGAGGTAAATGTTGTGGGTATGGGTTTGGCTTTAGGCATAGGTAGGGTTATGGGTAAGGGTGTGGTGTGAGTGTTAATAGATGTCATGGAAGGGGTTATGACAGCGGTGGTTATATGTGGTTTGATGGGTGGAAATGTGTTTGGGTAGATAGTGGAGGTGTCATCGAGGATCTCTCGCATCTGTGTTGAGACAGGAGTAAGAGTCACCCCATAAAAAATCTCTATCCACATACTCTAAGAGATTAGCCAAATGTGAGAATGGCACGTCTGTGGGTGAAGTTGGTGAGGACCTAGTGGGAATTCCCATAAAATGTATCTTAGAGATGGGGAATCGGCCGCTTCTTCTTCCGTAGGTAAGAGAGCTGAAAGTAGGTCTGTTGGATGTCGGGTAGCGGATGGAGAATGTTTTCCAAGAGGAAAAGGTATCCATACCGGGTCTATGATGGGTGGAAGGGATAATGGGAGTTCCTCTATGAGTGAAGGAATGGATAGGTGCTCCTCTAGTGGGTGGAGGAGGTAATGGGTGCTCCTCTGTAGGTGGAGGAGGTAATGGGTGCTCCTTTACAAGTGGAGGAGGTACGGTAGGTAAAGGTTCGCTAAGTGGAGAATCTAGGAGTGAGATGGTCTCAATGTCAGTAGAAGACTCCTCTGTAGGTGATGTAGGAGATGAAGGGTGTTCTTCTATTGGGGAAGGAACAATGATGGTTGGTTCAGACGCGAAGGAGGATTTCAGGCTAGGATTTCCTCTATGGAAGGGATGTGAGGTAATTGAGATGCAACAGGTACCTCATTAAAGATTGCATGAACCTCATGAGTATGGGTATCATGAGTGGATGTCTCACCTGTTTGATTGGATAAAGGGGCATGATTAGGAAATGGTTTTTAAAGATTTGTAGATTTTGATTGGGGGTGGCATTGGGATTATCCACAGTCAACTCGCCTTTCTCGAGCATTTCCTAGACAATATTCTTGAAAGTGATGCAGTTACTGTCACTATGACCTTTCACTCGGTGATAGTTACAGAAATCTTTGTTCCTTATACCATGTGGGCATGGGGTGAGCAGGTCAAAACTAGTGTGTGGTTTTATGGGTGGAAGGGTGATGGCACCAGCTTTGATAAGATTTTCTAAAATAGAAGAGTAAGGTTCCCCAATTGGGGTATATTTTCATTGCTCTTGTCTGAATCGAAAAGCCTGAACAGTGATAGATTAGATGAGGGTGTGGCTTGATTGGATGGATGAGTTGGGCCGGCCTTAAGTACCACTACGTTATTGGTACCTTTAGCCTTTGAATAATTGGATGGTGGTTTATAAGAAGAAGAGGCTTCATTTGACTTAAATGTCGAATTATTATTTTGTAATTGGATTTTCTTCTCTTCGATAGCCCAAATTTCTAACTTTCGTGCCATAGTAAATGCCTCATCGAATGTTCTGAAAGTTTGGACCTGTAAGGTTGGGGAGATATGTCTAGTGCAAGCTCATGTGAAAATATCGATGAGTTCAGTTTGTGGTAATTGAAACGTAAGTTGATTGATCAGGCTGCGCTAGCGAGCGACAAAATCTGCGATAGATTCATCCTCGTACTAACGTGTGGAATATAGATCAGTCATGGTAACTTTCTTGGTGATGTTGATAGAAAAATGATCCAAGAAAGCTTGGGCTACCTGATTGAATGAAAATATGGAGTGTTTGGGTAACCCACTATACTAGTCTAATACAAGTCTAGTGAGGGACATGGGAAAATTCTCAAAAGTAAGGCATCATCATGAGCAATCAAATAACATCCATGTTTAAACGAGCGCAAATGTTGTTGTGGGTCTTCCTTACTATTGAAGCGGTTAAATTTAGGAATTTCCCAATCCACAGGGTATGAACGGATGGGAATGGATGCGTGAATAGGCTCACTTTAAATCTCGTCATAGGTAAGAGAGTTGCGGAGCCGAGACCGATGCCTCCAGTGTTTGCATCTTATCCATCATCAATCTAATTAGGTTGTTAGTGGGTTGTGATGATTGGATGCCTCCTATAAAGTGAGGAGCTTGGTTTTGGGTGTATAATGGGTGGGGCATTCTAGTGTATGGGGCTACCATGTAAGGTGGTGGAAGAAGGCAATGAAATAGGGGTATGTACCTAGAATGAATAGTAGATGAAACATGTGGTTTTTGGTAGTACGTATATGGGGGAAGGGTCGTGGTAACCCTAGTGGCAATAGGGGATAAATATTGTGGAATGGAAAGAACTACATTCTGAAATGGGGTAGGGATCACCAAAACTAGAGGTGGGAACGTAGCTACAGGCATGTGTGAGACATGAGGAATGGATGAGGTTATGTTTGGGGTAATCGTCGAGGGTATGGTGGATGTAATGGGTGCCACAGAGGTAACAGATGTGGCAGTCATAGGGGTATGAAACCTAACTGTGAAACAATTGGGGATAAGGTGGATGCAGTAGCACGAGCCGAGATGTGGTGAGGTGGAAGTGGGTGTGAGTGTCGAGGGGATAGATACGGGCATGCTATATATCAACTGACCCAAGGCATCTCGAGTGGACGAATGGGAGAGGTAAAACTGCAAGGCAACAAGGTTCTGGTCAAGGAGTCATGTGAACTCCTCATCTCCGTAGCGATATTGGTAGGCTAGATGGGATCCATGGCTCGTGATAAAATAGAAGGTGGTGAAGAACTAGGTAGGAGCGGTTGGCATCTGGCATGGAACACAAGGACGTTCACTTGTCTTCGGGCAGTACCATGTGAACTAGTATTGATCAGGTGGGGCTGCTTCTCTGTAAATGATATAGAGAATATTAGGAACAGTGAATAGGATAATAAAAAAATGGATGACGTAAAAAATGGTGGGTGGAATATGAAACAGGATAACCGATGTCGGTTAGGGAAAACTGACATCAATCGATGTGTAATCGTTGCAGATCACTGTAGAAAATGAATAGTGAGTAAACAGTGAAGTAGAAGGAAAAATCTAAGAAGTATGCCAAATCTGGGGATGTGTAAAACGTTAATGGGAAAAGTGACAGTGATAGAGACCATGGAAAGTGGAAGAAAGTGAAGTGAGAATGTCCTTTTGAATAGGTTAGCAAAAGGACACAGAACCGACATCGCTTGTGTTTATCTAATGACGGTCGAGGTAACCGATGACGCTATTCTTGTGAGATTGAAATAGTGATGAGAAAAAGTGGTTGTGAATTAGAATTTGATGTGGAATTAAACCTATAATTCTAGGAATGATGGTGATATGGCCTAGGAACACTTAGGTGAAGCTAGAATACACCAACTATGATGAGGAGCATGCAAGGATGAACAAAAATGTGATGAACCTGATCTTTCACCTCAAAACACAAACCAAGCAGAAACACTAAGAAAATGTGATCCTAAGAGTGCTCTTTTCTATTATGTTTTTTTATCTTATGCTATTTAGGGACTGACACATGAATTGTGAAATAATTTTTTTGTGAGTGAGGATGGCTTCCTACAAAGAAGGAGATCTAAAGGGTGAGGTTTCAGGTTTGTTATGGTGGGGGCGGCTACGCTCAAAGTATGACTCTACATAGCAGCGACCTGGGTGCCCACTGTGTCGTGATCATGTGATCACCTACAGCTTCTTTCTGTAAGATGTTGTTTAAGAATGTATGTATTTGAATTTTTGTGTGGTTTGGTAAAACTCAGAGAAAGAGAAACAGATAGAAGTGTTTTTCTACAATTCATTTGTCAACCATCAATTGGTAATGACTTTGAATGTATAGGTTGCCCTCAATTAATGTGAGCTAATGAGCTAAATCAAAATGCAATGCACTTGTTTTAAACCCAAATCGAAAGTATGATATTCGATGACAAAAATAGATGAATAGAAAGAGGGATGCTCTTTCACTATAATGCAGAAAACATGAAGAGATGATTCTTTTAAGTACACCAAAAGAAAAGTTTCCTTTAGAACAAATAGAAAGAAGGAGTGGATTACCATGGAAGAAAATTAATGTGTATGCTTTTTAGAAGGGAAAAAAACACACAAATTTCTCCTAGGAATGAATGAAATGCAAGGAACCCCGGATGGGTCCCACCAAGCGTGGAAAAATGTTTCACCTTTTTCTTAGATTGTTTCCTTGAATTGTTGACAAAACAGATAAGGTAATGAGTGTAGGAGGAATACCTATTCAAATGTCGGTTGATGGGTTGTTGCGCGTATGACTTCTGAATCCATAGCTGATCATGAGAGCTTCCCTTTGGCTAGGAGGAACTACCTGTAATGAAAACAAGACCACCATAAAGAATTAAACAATATGGGCAGTGAACTGCCTAGCATAAGCTAGATCCGGGAAGTATGGTACATCCTAGATGGCCGTCACTCCACTATTTTAAAAAAATTAATGTTGAAAACAAGGTAAATCCTATTGTTATTTTGAAATAATTTAGGTATCTCACTTAAAACACAATAATAAATAGATCTAATCTAACAAAGTTAAGCTAAAATAGAATCCACAGATCAAATGATTGGTTCTAGGTCTCTGTAGGTATGATAAAGGTCTCGGGTAGGTCACAAGTGAGTGAGGGTGAAGTAAAATGAGGTGGGTAGGTCTCTGTTTAAGGTTGTGTGGGCAAACATAGAGACCGGCGTTGGTCAGGGGTGACCGACCGCGGTTAGGTATAACCGGCGCTCGGTTACTGTGAGATCTGGGAATGTCACAAAATGGGGTTTTTGGTCTTCTTTGTGATTGCACAAAGGATTTGGTTGGTCAAGATGAGGTAATGGGTGACTGGAGTAGGTTTTGGCAAGGTTTTGTTGGGTCTACAGAGGTGAAAAGTGTTGGAGATGGTCAATAAGGAGCAAGATAAACAATGGGTGATAACATAATGATGAAATGAAATAACCAGGAAAGTATGATGTTATACTTACTTGGATTTCATTTCTGAACGTATGTGTGTGAAGGATGGAGGTGCTAATGATGGGTTTGGAGGCTGCAAGTGATCACCAACTGAAGAAAAGCTTCTGCATGGGCTACATGCACGCTCCTCTTTGCTTAGATAGATCCGAACGTGGCTGGGATGGTTGTGTAGGAGAAGATGTTCAATCTCCTTCCTTGGATGTGAGTTCTTGCTAGAATTGACTCTCTGAAGATGTGTTATCTTTTGAGATCTCGTTCTTGCTCATCAACTTTCTTGCTTCCAACTTCCAGGTTCCAAATTCCAACCTTGAGAATAAAGTTGTTTTGGGGTTAAAAAGGGGGTAACCGACGGCGGTCCAGCTTAACTAGCGACGGTTAGGGGTAACCGACGTCGGTCAAGGTGGGATTTCCTAGGTTTACCAAACTTAGGGGAGATCCTCTTGATTTCCTCGATCTTGTGTCATTATCCCACGGATTCAACTAGGAGCTTCTTGTGAGCATGCGGAATGTGGTTAGAGGGAGTGTAGGCATTTATTTTTAGGGTTTGGGTAAGTCTTAGTTAGTTATAGAAACTTACTAAGAATAGGTCTTAGGTTGAGTTAACATGGTGAGGTGTCTAAGTGAACTGTTTGTGTGGATATTATCTAAATTAAGATATTAAAATAATAAATATGGTGAGGATAATGAGTTAATTTAATTAAATTAATACTAGTGAGGTGAAGGGGGAGTGTGACCTAATTTTAGTGTCTACACTACAAATAAAAAAATCATAATATAATCCAATATATCTTCTTTTTCCTTTTTATTTTGATCATTTTCTAATTAAATATAAATAAAGAGGTGAAATCCTAACAAATCTATCTAAATAAATAATTGAATACAAATCCAACTTATTTTTATAAACAAAAGGAGAGCCGAGTTTGAACTTTCATTTTCTAGACCCTTACTAAACTACTCTAATTGATGTTTAGTGTGGTGGTAGGATAGGAGTAATACAAAGAGGGAGGAGATCATAAGTTGGATGTATTGTGGAATTATACTATACAATAGATATATGGTTGGTTTAAGGGAGTCAAAAGACTTGTCTGGAAACCCTTATATTCTCTTTGTGGATAGTAATAGCAAAACAAGGTCTTACGGGTTTTTGTACATGAAGCGAGTCTCCTTTGGAGATTTTCCTTCATATCTTTGAATCAAAAAAATAACAGCAATAGCGCTCTTTGGAAAATGCTTCAAAATATGGGAAAAGAAACAAATGAGCATATAATTTCCCTTAATAGGAAATGCTCTAAGAGATCAAAATCCTATCTCTAGATCAAAACAAATATCTACTTTTGAGATTAGATCATTAAATAGTGAACTTGACTATAATTGGGTAGGGGAATTAAATTGGGGGTCAAAACTAGGAAAAACACATGTTGAGCCTAAAATTAGAACCAAAAATCACGTATGTAAATAAGAGAGAAAACATAATTTTTGGAGATGGAATTGTCATTTCTAGCAGGAGGAAGTGACATAACTACCATGGTAAGAGATAGAACCACCAGTTGGTGATACAAAACCACTATAGATGAAATAAAAACCATAACACCATGGGACTAAACAACCACGATGGAGTCATTGCAGCATAGGAAAGAATTGTTGTAATAGTAGCATGTGGATCAAGTAAAGAGGTGTTAAAAGAAAGAAAAAAACATGCAAGGCCTTCCAAAATGGTATGGAATAGATTGGAGAAGAGAAAAGAAAGTATAAATGGCTAAGGGTGAATTGTGCAAGTAGTATGAGAATTTTGAAACATCTTTTAATGTTTTTGGATATTCTTGTAATCATCATTGGGTATCTTAAATAGTACAATCGTGAAAATGGGGTGTAAACGGTTACCAAATTTTTATGTCTACATTTCCCCCATTCAATCACGTAATGAAAATTACATGTTTAAAATTGAAACTTACATGAGTATGCACACATACTTTGTCTTCACTCAATATTTATTCTCTAATGTGTTAGATTTAGCATGCTCCATAATGAAACCTATAATAATGAGAGTAGTCAATTTCTATGATGGAAACTAAATTGTAACTTGAAGTATGAATAATTCCTATAAATTTGAACTTGCATAAATTAAAGTAAAATAGATGCAAAGCATGTAAGGAATACACTTGTTTTTTTCATGGAGGGAAGATCTCACATTCTTGTTATATGCTAGAGATTTGGAATTTTTGTTAAGATGTCAAAGGATTAAGGGTGATTAATCCCTAATTGTTTCAAAGTATATATTAAAGTATTGAGAGCATGCAAACATACACTAGAGGATAGAGAGAGGAAATGTAGTACCCAACCAAGAGAGATAAGACTATTGTATCAAACAAATTACTAACTCTAATATATTACGTTTTGAATTTTGGTATATTGTGTTCTAGGTGTTGTCATTGATGTAAAATTTCATTAATGAAAAAGAGGATGGTGGAGTGGAGTCAAAGGATGCTCAATGTGATGGTGACATGGTGTTTCAGGTATGTTCATGGTTGCATGAGTTGTTTCAATGTGAATTTCTTGTTCTAAGTAAGCCTAATCAGTTGACCTAGCTAGCCTAGGTAATGGTGCATGGTGGATGGAGTTTCTTGGTAACTTGAGGAGCATGTTGTTAGCATGAAGAGCATGTTTGGGGAGTTTTTAAGAACTCACATGATTTTTAGGATGTTGATACAGTTCGAGATCAAGTTTCAAGTGTTCATCTAGACCAGGTCTAGGTGCTAGGAGGCAAAAGGATGAGATGTAGAGATATGTGAGCTCATGGAAGCATACAGGGATGTCATACATGGTGTTTTAGGTATATTAGGACAGTTTGGAGGTGTTTCATGGTGAGTTATGATGTTATTTCAATGTTTTATCCATTTTGGGTTTGTGTTGTCATTGATGTCAAGTCCCATTGATGGAAAAGGGTGTAATGGTGTAGTATGAATCTTCGTATGATGGTGTTATTGTGTCGAGCATGAAGAATGAGTGGTTGTGTCATGATTTGGAGTGTTTTAGGAAGTCGTAGTGCATGATCTAGTGATTTGATTCACTATATGATATTTCTTGAGTTGGTTGGAGTGTGTCATGTATCCAAACACGGATAGTATGATGGGTCATTTATGTCTATTGGTTTGCATGAGGTCGGCATGGTCGATTCTTGGTTTAGTCAAGTCATTTCAGGCTTGTTTCTATCCTTGGAGCATGCAAAATGAGGTAGAGATGTGATATTTGGATTAGATGAGTATTATTGGATCATGGTTGTAGTATGGTGGTAGTTTACCTAAGGTGTGTGATGATTTTTAGGTCTACATTCAAGGTTTGATGCTTCTTTAAGGCCCTTGGGAAGGAAACAATGAGAAACAGGAAGGTAAGAAAAGGCAAGTCATTGTCAATGGATATGTTTAGCAATACATGAGCTATGTAATGATTATGAAAATGTAGATGATTTTTTCATGATGTTTCATGACAAGTTTCATGTCATTCTAACATGGGAAATGCAAGTTATTAAAGTTTTGGAAAAACCGGTAAGAAACAATTTGTTTGGTGACAAAAGTTGACCTTATGATGCTCATTGTGGACTATATAATTTACATGGGAACCTGAGGTATTTGGCAGATCATTTTACATCATTTATTAATGTTTTCAAAAAGAATTAGGTTGTTTGATCATCACCTTTTTATGAACGATCATTAAGAAGATAAAGTGGTTTGAAACCCTAGCCAAGACCACTTGCAGAGAATTGAGTATACTGAGCCTATTTTGATTCATTTTACAAAATTGATGATTTTATCTTTTAGAGGACTCTTCCATATTTCCATAAATGTATGATAGAGCACGTGACAGTATGTGGGCCCCACCTAAAAATGTAATTTTCTGAAGAGTTCTAGTTTGAGGAAAATTTATCCAAAGAAGCTAATGTCTAAATTGAAATTTATGAAATCCTAAGATTTTTACTTGATGTACATGAAGGTTTCATATTATGATGATGGTGGAAAATTGCATAGTGTGCCCTATTTGTGTTGATTGGTCAAAGGGCAATTTTGGGGCAGTTTGGAGTAGTTTGTGGTAAAATGGACATTACAGGAGATACAAGTGGAGTTAGGAGGTGATTTAAGTTGTGATGGAAATATAATTTAGATATATTTCCATTAATGTAATTTTTCTTCATTATGATGTTGCTTTCTATGTTTTATAGGTCAATTTGTGGACAATAATATTTTTGACTATCTAGGACAGTCTTGTTTTTTTGAAGTATTGATTTGGTTAAAGCATCAAATGGTTGATTGGATGATTTATATCACCTATAAAGTTAATAGGAATTAATTTTTCATCTATTGAATGTATTTTTAGGTCTTGTAAGTTAAAACAAGAGTGTTTATCAACTTAGTTTTTGGGCAACATGATTTGGTGAAGACAAAAGTTGTTGTGGTTTGAACCAGGATGTTTCATGAATTATAAATTAATTAGATATGTTTTAAAGGTCTTTACATTTCCATATAGTGGTAACTTTCCATATTTTAGTTGTTATTTGGTGGTATTGAGGCCCAAAGTCAAATTCAAGGTGTTGGAAGCAACTATTTGGTGAAGGCAATTAGCTAGTGGGCCCATTAAATGAAATAATTTGATTGGTTCATGTAAATTGTGACCATGTATGGTTATATTATGTTATTTTAATCATGTATGGTGAATTTGAAATCCTGACCAAGTATTTTTGGAATGAGGGTACTTTGTCATTCTAATGCAAGGGTTTTTAGGATTTTTGGTGCATGGATGAAGTGTTTTGGCTAGGATGATATAGGTAATATTTTACTATTGTAATGATTTTTTTGGGATTATTTTAAAATTTATGGGTCTAACTATTCATGAGGTACAGACATCCTTTGGGTTAGAGAGAAGAAAAACATATAAAAGTGAAGTTTAAGCTCATTTTGAGAGCTAGTCTTACAAGGGGGATAAGTCTGACCCATAGGTGAGTGAATTGCAGGTATGTGTGCATTAATACAAGGTTAAGGAATATTATGAAATTTTTAGGAAGATCATATAGCATGTTTGAAAGAGATTAGAGGAAAGACAAGTTGAGAAGAAAGAATATTGTGCAAGATTGAAGACTTGGGGTTTATGAGATGAATAAGTGATCTCCATCAATTGTGGAAATAAAAAAATTAAAGATAAAACATATTCAGGTGGATGATTTGGTGCTTGGTCATCCTAGGGAGTTTTAGCCTCCTTTTGGAGTTGGTTCTTCACTAAATTAGGGGTTGGTGCTCCTTGTAGGGTTGGTGTTCCTTGTGAAGTTGGTGCTTCACTAAATCTCTTTGCTTTGTGTAATATAAGTAGAGTTTCAGTGGGTTTTCTTCCCCATGAGGGTTTCCCACTTATATATTGTGTCTATGTGCCTCTTCTCATGTGTTATGGTTATTTTAATGTATTGTGCACACTAAATAAGTAATGGTTGAATGTATGTGAATGGTTAAATGTTAATGGTTTCTGCAATTAATGGTTAATGGAATGAGAAATTTTAGGACTTATTCACCCCCTCGCATTCCATAGTTCTTCAAACAATTGGTATAAAATCAAGTCCTTGAGAAGCAAGTCTAAAAGCTTAAAGTAGATCCTAGAAGTAAAAGTTATGGGTAAGTCTTCATATATTAAGGAGAAGGAATGAAACAACTTAGTCATGTGTTGAAGCCCACTAAAGTTAGGTCAAGAGAATGGAAATAGAGCATGATCAAGCCATCAAGGATTTGAAATATCAAGTGGAGAATATGTCAAAATCCCTAAAGGAGAAAGAGGTTACTTTTTCCAGGTATGAGTAAATATTTAAATCCCTAGAATTAGATTTGGATAATGCATCTAGTAGGTTGAAGATTTATGAGAGACTTGAGAAGAGATCCAAGGATCTTGTTTGGGTTTTAGAAGGATAAAAAGCCACAAATGAAAAAGCATGCCTATGGTTTAAAGAAAAGCGTGATGATGACGCTGGTCCAAGTACTAAATCAATTGAGAAGATTACTAAAAGGTTCATCCAAGAAGGTCTTGTTAGGATTAATATTGTTTACATTATTAATCATGATTATTAATTGTAATATAATATGAGTTGGTTAACAACTCATATTATTTGTTATATGTTTTTTCATAACTAATATTTGTAATACGTGAAGTTATTAATAATAATATGAGTTGTTAATAATAAATAATAATAAGATTGACTCTTAAACAATTATAGACTAAAAGTGTAAAACCTCACAAGTGGACTTAAACCGAAATTGCATCACTCACTATATAAAATGAAATTACGTTGACTCAAATATTTAAAATAGGCATGACACAATCGACCACTAACTGCTAAAACTAGAATTTAATATAGATCTAAAATAGATCAAAACACTCTTATAGACATTGATCGTGGACACAAAAAAAAAAAAATTTAGACCTGAATTCAATTTATAGACCAAAAACATAGATTGACCGACCTAGTTTTTTTCCTTCTGCTTGTATTTACTGCCATGAGGAAATATGTAACCCGCTGGGACTCCACGCACTGATTCTTCTCCCACATGTTGATCTCCACGCACAGTGACAGCTGTCAGGAAGATCTCAATGCACTGTACGTGGGCAGATTTCAGGGACGTTTTATAATATCATACGGCATGTTGAAGATCCTTGCATGGATGGATTTGATTACAGATTTGCATAGAAAATCATTCAATCGAACTATCAGAGATTATTGTCCCTGATTTATACCAGCTCTCAATACACAGTCGCAAACCAGAATTTCCAGGCTTGCAAAAAATTCCACATAATATAGTGGCGTTAAAACAATATGTGCAGATCAAAGAACAACGTTGTGGATCAATGCCGAGTCTGTTGGATACCGAATGTGATTGAAGGATCTGTCAAAGATGTGATATCAAAGAGTAATCGTGGCTTTTTATTTCACCCGAGTTGTGTCCATCAACGAATATAAAACCTCGAAAAAATGTGAATACAGAGTGGACTCGCTCTAGATCCTACCCGAAGGAGATTGACATGGGACTGATAGAAGATGTCTTAACTGGCACCAAATTCTGCTTAATAGTTGAGTTCACCACAAGATATTAACATGGTTTCCAATGAGAAGAATGGACATCAAAACCACCTTTCACGCCAGCTCCGAGTCAGCTGCAAATGCTCCAAATCAGACCTCTCACGTGAATTCAAAGAATGAATGTAATTTGTTAGAAACAGAATCACAGTCATAGACGTCATTTCAATCTAAAATTGCACTTTTTAATTCACAAAGAAATGTAGTCTTCCATCACAATTAATAACATCGAAGAAGAAAAACTCTTCACAGCTTAATCGAAACTACTCGAGACAACTTGCAGAAGTAAAAGCTCCAGTAGACGATGAGGATGCAAAAGCTATTCTGTTGAATAGTTTACCACCCAAATACAGTAATGTTGTTTTCACTCTTGGTCAGATGCCTTCCAACTCATTGGAAGATATGATATCAGCTCTTCTGTCTGAAGAAAAAAGGACTAAAGAAGATATAGAAGAAGAAATGGCAATGTATGTGAAAAATAAATACAAAAAGTTCTTTAAAAGGAGGACTTAGAATGCTTTTATTGCAAGAAAAAGGACATATGTCTAAATTTTACACGACTCAAGCCAAAGATCTTCTCAGTGGAAAATTGAAGCCACATGAAGCAAATATAGTTGTAGAAGAATCTTCTGAATCAGAAGATGAACGAGTGACTGATGAACCTGATTATAATTCTGAAGACTACTTGTTTTGAGTTTAGATAATCGAGGATGGAGGAAAATGGAGGTTGGAGGTCATTCAGAAACCTCTCATCAGTCACCAATGATGGGGCCACACAGATGGTTTGGTGACATGTGTGCAGTGTGGTTTCTATTTTCAGTTCAGTTTCAGTGTTCTTGTTTGCAGTGTGATGGTTTGTTGAATAAACCCTTTTCAGAATTTTTGGGAGTCATGTTTTCAGAATACTCACTTTTGGGAGCAGGAGAAGATTTCGAGGTAGATTCAAGGGATGGTTATCCAGCTAGTGTGAAGCTTGTGGATCTTGGAGATTCAGAATCAGGCACCCAAAGGAAGGGAAAGTCCCACAGGAACCCAAAGAGGAAGGGAGCATTCCTGCATAATTCAGCTCGACACTACGCCTTTACGAGGGTAAAGAGATAATCTATGGAGTCTGTACCTGGTCTAAGAAGTGCTTTCAGGAGGTGGTTCAATTTCTTCGAATATGGTTCTTCGCCGTGTTCACATTAAGGGGGTGAAGATTAGTGATTAATAATGTTCACACTAAGGGGGTGAATGTTAGGATTAATATTGTTTACATTATTAATCATGATTATTAATTGTAATATAATATGAGTTGGTTAACAACTCATATTATTTATTATATGTTTTGTCATAACTAATATTTGTAATACGTGAAGTTGTTAATAAACAACTCACGTGAATAGGAGTTTGGTGAGAGATTTAAGGAGAGTATGTTATGAGTGGTTATAGGAGAAGTTATAGCTACCTCCTATCTTTTAGGAAAGCTATTTCCTATATAAATGGTTGTGTGTAATATGAAAGTGTATGGAATAAAAAAGTATTATTTCTGTGTATTCAATGTATAAACTGATGTTATGCTTTATCGAGTCTAACTCAGTTAGACAACCTAATTCTATGAGGTATGGTTATTCATTCAATGGTTATTGCTTTTTTGTCATAATTTTAGTCATAGAGCTAGAGATTGCAAGAGAATTCCTTTTGAGAATGATGTAAGTATATTCAAGGGTGAATGCTACTCATGTTGTGAGTATGGTCATAGAGCTAAGGATTATGGATGGAATCTTAGTGTGTTTGAACCAATAAGGAAGAAAAATGATGTTGTATGTCATAGGTGTCATAAACAAGGACACATTGCTAGATTTTGTGGAACATCAAGATTTTTTAATAGATTTCAAGAAGTTGTTGTAGTATTTTTATCGTTAGATTTAAGTTAATGATGTTAGATACTAAAGAAAGCTAAACAACTTGGGATATGGAGGGTTTATGGTACCTCAAATGCGTGATTTGATGGATACGAGCACAAAGTAGATAATGGATCCTCGTTGCTAGAAGATGATGAACTATAAATAAGAATCACTAAAGAAAAATGGATTATATGGTATATGTGGGGGCTTCTGAAAAATATGGATCCAAGAAGTGTTACCTTCCCTTCATAGATGTCAACCCCCATTTGATAAGAGAAATCAAAATAAAGAATGGATAATATGATAGCATACGAAAAACGGAAATACTACTAAATTTGAAAGTAGTAAATATTGATTTAAGTAATATTCTAACTAGATAAAATACAAATAAAATGGTACTTGACTGGGTCGACGGTGACCCATACCGCACATACATAGGTAGAGGTAGGTTAACGGTGACTGGGTGAGTGAATCTTAAAAGTGATGCAAATATGTAAACTCAAGAGGTCTAAGTGCAAACCAGATGTAGTAAAAACTTGCGAATGTTTGAGTCAACCTAGAAGATGGACTAGGAGAAAACACCAGAGAATGAGGGGAATTAGGGATCTGGAAGGGTAAATTGACAAACATGACCCTACTTGATAGTGACCTGATCTCGTGATGATAATTGTAACAAAGTGAGGCAAGGTTGAGGTGAAATGAGTAGGAAGAATGGCTTGCAAGTAGAAATAATGGAAGAAAATCTTGATAATGGAGTGACGACAAACGTAACTTACAAGATGTTATCCTTAACAAGATAATAGCACAAATGATATAATATGGCACAAAAATCAATGTAACCTCCCGATGTTACACAAGTAATCCAAAAAAATCCCAAGGGTTGTAAGAAGGTTACTGAGATGCTCTGGTTTGAAGGTGAATTTGTAGAGTGCAGAAAAACAAGTTTTTTCATACCTATATGTTTGTTGTCCCATTTTTGGAAAGATATGAACTTAGTTTAACAGGTCGATGGTGACTAGGTTATGTCACCACCGATTATAGGGAAACTTTCACCAATGGGGTGGATTTTGTGATTTAGGTCGGGATTTCAGGTTTTTGATGAATGGAAAATCTGCTTTAAAGCATGTAGGTGAGAATAGGTTGTTTTAGGGATGTGTAGGAAATAAAGCTAGATAGGATAAAAGCTATAAAAGTAGAGGGATGTGGATTTAGAATGAAAGCATCCTAAATGGAAGGTTGATTAGGGCATTTGTGTGGATATTGATTAATTAATTAATTAACAAAGATTAATTAATCAATGTTAATTAAAAGGTGATAGGATAGTAAGTGGACATTTTAAATAAAATAAAAGTGGGGATGAATTAAAGGGTCTAGCTAAAACCATGGGAAAATATGTGCACGCAGAAAGAAAAGGGTAGAGATACCGAATTTAGGTGTCTACATTTGCCCCATTTTGTTGAGTGGTTTGTGCTAGCAATCCATGAGACAAAAACGATGAGAGAGTAAGATTAAGGAGAAGGAAGGATTGATGATGATCTCCCCCTCAAATAAGGGATTGATGATGCCATGGGAAACCAATGACACATTTGAAAAAGGTAGGTGATGAAGGGGGTGGGTGAAGAAAGCTAGGTAAAAGGATAACCAAAGCAAGATGCCCTAATCAAAAATGATCACAATAACAATTAAAACTATGGAGGTGACTTCGATATCATCGGTAGAGGAAAATTGTGGTCTCAACAGAGACAGTGAAAATGGTCTATGGGCTAATGAGTGGGTGGAAAGCACTAAAATATGGATGTAAGCCGGATGACCAATGGGTCATAGGAAAGTCATCAAAGTATGCACAACTAAATGTGAAAAGTATGTGAAATCCTTTGTACACAAGGAATCGAGTGAAAAGGTATGTGTCTATAAGGGACGAGGATGAAAATAATGTTGCCACAATATAGGACGTGAAAAAAGGCCCGAAGGGTGAATTGAAAAGCGAGTGGTGAAATAATATACCCAAGGGGGAGTAATTATGGTTGCAAGGAAAAAAGGGAAAAAAATATGCCCCAAGAGGGGAAACATATGGCAACAAGGTGGAATTATAATGAGAATATGGTGCCCCAAGAAGGACACAAGTATGGCCACAAAAGTGGACTTTGAAGGTAGAAATGGATAGAGTGAATGTTGAAAGGAAGACTTTGTGGGTAGATTGGATATGATTTTGAAATAAAATTCCCGAAGGATGAGAATATAAATGGCCATAAAGGTGGAATTAAGATGAGAGAGATTGGATATGTTCAGATGAGGTGTAGGATAAGACAAAACTTAACGATAGTGACCTATAGGTATGAACAATGTTACATCAAATAAAGGAACATGCGAGGAAAATATGTCTTCAATCCCATTGGAGGTAAACAAGAAGGGGATCCAAAGAACACAAGGCAAATATGACCAAAACAGATGTTAGCACATAACCAACGATAGTTAGTTATACCAAAGATCACAAGGAAATATGGATGAAATGATCTCATAAAACTAATCTCAACACAACAAAGGGGTTTGAGATGTAACTTGTACACATGAATAGGGTTCTCCATAAGTGGTGTTCCCGAAATCTATTTCCCATCTCTTGAGAAGAGGAAAGAGAAAATTGATCAATGCGGGAAGTTTTCTAGAAGAAATTTGATCAATGCGGGAAGATTTCTTAGGATGCTAATAAAATGGAAGGCGATTAATGTGGGAATCCTTTAATGCTAGAAAGTATTATTCATCCTTTGAGGGTATGGTCTAATTTATACATAATATATGATATTATCCTTTGAGGATCGGTCGGTTTCTTTTGATTTTGTTTGAATTTTATTTACGCTTTCTTTTTCTTTTTTGCTCATGAACAATTGTCCTTCGAGGGAGTAGTTTGTTTTTAATAACTTTTATTTTTGAGAAGAACATCCATGAATTTCGAATTTTTACATGGGGGAGCTGGGAATAGTTAGGTAGGCCACTTAGAATGGGATAATGAATGTACAAGAAACACCCATGGACCTTTGCATGGTTCCAATGGATGAATAACAGGGTCATGGATGTAATGATTGCAGAGTTCTCACCAAAGAGGATAACTTATCCATAAGTAATATGATATGGGAAGATCTATGGTGTCCATATTTAAGGTCACATCTAAGAAGTGACGATAGAACACATAATTCCAAATCATCATAATGGAAGATGGAAGAGGCTAAAATGGAGGAATGATCTAAGGATATGACTAAGAGCTCACTGGTAGATATGCTAACAATAGAATGGTCATAAGTGGAATGCATTAAGAGGTTCCACTTCTAGTTTACCATGAAGGGAGGCCAATTGATAGGCTCCTAACCCATACTTGTGTGTATGGTCTAATCCAGATTGGGGAAAAGTTTTCGTGTTGGCTCCTTTCTCTAGTAGTAATTTTTTTATAAGAGAAAATGATAGCTTACAAGAGATTTGATACAAAAAAATGAATAAGTGAAGATAAAAACCATGTCCTACCTTTTCAAAAGTAAGAAAGTGAAGGAAACATGCATCCCTAAGTAGATGGCCACAATAAGTGGACCTCAATAAAAGGTCTCTCAATGGAGAGACAAATATGGCCACAATGGTGGACTTTGGATGAGAAGATCAAAAGATTAAAATATGGCCACAAAGGTGGACTTTGAATGAGAATAAATGGTCCCCCAAGGGAAGGAAAACTATGACCACAACAGTGGATTTTGATGATATGGTCCCCCCAAGGAAGGAAAAGGTGATAAGAAGATTTGATTTAGATTGAATGAGTTGGATGAATATTATAAAATATGTGTGACTCCTCAATGATGAGGAATCAAGAAATATGTGTTTCAAGTAATGGCCACAAAATTGGGCTTAAAATGATGTCAAGGATGGAAAATATTTAATCTATAAGGGGATTGATCTTAGAATGAAGTCCCCTAGCATGTATGAATGCGGAAGATGCAAGGGCATGTAAAAAAAAGGGAGGATGTTCCCCCAATGTTGGGAAAATTATATGTAGATGAGATAATTAATGTCAAAGGAGTCTAGATGGGATCATCTTGGATTTAGATTGGATATATCGCTAGGGACCACAAGCATGATTGGCAAGACAAACAATATCAGAGACAAAGGGGGACCTTCATGCATGGAGAGATGCTAAGGGATGATGTGGATGGAGGAGTCTTAGGAAACCCAATGGATGGGACATGAATTGGATTCATCATGGATGGAGAAGGATTTTCCCTCTGAATGAGGAAATCATCTTTCTCAATAAGGTCATAGATGATGGTCTGAAAGGCCTTACAATTCTCAATGTCATGACCTGGGTATAATGATAAACAAAAATGCAATTGTGATCAAACCATGATGGCTTCTTACTATTAGGATTAAAATCTCTAATGGGAGAAAGCATGATGACAAATATTCAGATTAAGTGTTAGAAGATGTCTGCATAAGACCCAACTGAATTAGCAAGTGGAAGATAACTCTTATCGCTTTAATAGGATGATTGGGCTCAGATGCATATGTAGATTGGATGGTTAAATTAGGCATCTTGAAAGAAAAATAAATTTTGGGAGGATAGTTAGATTGTTTGGATTGGGATTTATTATTACGAGATGTCTTAGATGAAGGGGCTGGCCCTAAAATGGATGAGGGTGTGCCTGGGATGGATTTTGTAATGTTGGATTGTTGAGGAGAGGTAAGGTCTAATTTCTTACGAGGGTGCATGGGAGAATTTTTTGGGATGCTTACCAAGAGTCTTATATTTTGATCGAGATGGTTTACCCTTAGTAGGGATTACAATAATTTTAACTAGAGGATCTAAAGGTTGTGGTGTAGGGGTGGATATCAATGGAGAGAGAGGTGTTTGTATGGGGTCTGTGGATCGTGTAGGTTTTGGATTGATTAATGTAGAAGTAGTTGGTTTATGAACACTCTTTTCAATTGCCTCGGGTGGAGGTGCTTGTTCCATAAATGTTTCAAGGGGTATCTTTGATATGTTTACAAATCGAGAGGATGTGATTGGTGTGGTAGCAGATACAGATGTAGATATAGGAATGGAGGTTGAGAAGGAACGGTGTAAAATATTATGATGGAATGGATGATGTATTAATATGTAAAGATAAGTGTTGGGATAGGCACAAGTGAGGTTGTAGAAATACATGTGGTAGATATGGGTGTAGTTGGGATTGATGTGGAAGTGAGTGATGTAGATGTAATAGGTGTGTTTAATGAAGAACTAGACATGAGAGAATGGGATGTAGTGATAGCAGGTATGGTTGAGATGGTTCTATACATAGATGGTGTGGATATAGTAGTATGTGTGTTTTATGTATATGTAGGTGAAGGTACAGATGTGAGAGATGTAGGGATAGGTGTGTATATCAATGAGGCCGAAATAGGTGCTTAGGATGAATCTGATGTGATAGATTGGGGCTTGATTAAAGTGGATGAATTAGGGAGTATAGTCAAAGTTTATGTGGATGTGGTGAGGGTAGGAGAAAGTATAGGTATAAGACAAGTAGTAAAAGTTGCTAATGGTGTGATAGTTGTGGATACGATATGTTCTTAATAAGGGGTGGGAATAATGTCTAAGGTAGGAACATGTGGATTCATTGATGAGATGAGATTTGGATTAATATTGTTAATAGTGTGAGAATTTAGTAGTGTAGATGTAGAAGGGGTGACCTTATCTTATGGTGGTTGATTAGGAAAAGGTTGTTTAATTCTATTGAGGGGTTGACTAGGTGAAGTGGTGGAGCTGTCTATTTGGATATCCCCCTGATTTATAAGTTTTGGATGTGATCTTTGAAGGAACGACACTTCTCAATGTTGTGACCTTTGAATTGATGATATTTACAATAGTGGGATTCATGATACCAAGTGGGTTTGGGTCATGAGTCATATGGGAGGAATTTGGATGGAGTGTACTGCCATCAACTTTTCAAATACCGAACTATAGGATTCCCCCAAGGGGGTATAGTTAGGAGATGGTCTAAAAGCTCTTTGTGAAGACTCTATGTGAGAGGAAAATGTGGATGGGGATTGAACCGTGATGGTATTGGTGGTAGTTTTAGACTTGTCGCTATGTGTAGTGGGTTTGATGAACTTGGTCTTGGGCTTGTTTGATTTAAGTTTGAGTTGGCCTTGCTCAAGGGAATGAGTTTCAATTTTGTGAGCCATGGTGAAGGCTTCTTCGAATGTTTGGAAAGATTGGATTTGTAATGTAGAAGAAATATGCTTCACACAAGAATGTGAGAAGAGTTCAATGAGTTCATTTTTTGGAAGAGTAAATGACAATTGACTTATAATGCCATGTCATCGAGCGACAAAATCTATGATAGAATCATCATCAAACTGTTTAATGGTGTATAAGTCATTAATAGTGATTTTGCATGCAATATTAATCAAAAAAATCTCTAGGAACAATTGCATGAGTGGGTAAAGGAGAATAAGGAATGTTGAGGAATCTTGTTGTACCAATCCAACACTAGACTAACCAAAGATATAGGGAAGGTGTGAAGCATAAGTTCCTGATCATGTGCGATAAGGTAACATGTGTGTTTAAATGCACGGAGATGTTGTTGGGGATATTGTTAAACTTGGTAAACTTGGGAAGCTCCCAATGAGGAGGGTAAGGTTTGAACTAATGGATGAATGGGTTCATTGCAGATTTTTTTGTAAGATAATATAGCCTTGGGTCCCCAGGTAGTAGCCTCTAGACTAGCAAACCTATTCATTAGGGCATGGATAGGATCATTCAATGTGATGATAATTTGAGATTTTGGTTGTGTGGCATGAAAAGTAGCTTGATAAGGCAATTGATAATTTTTGGATATGTGTGTGTATTAATATATGTCATGGGTTAAGATTGGATAAGTTACGGTAATGATTAATGTTGAGAAATAGGGATATGATGTGATTTTGGGGTTTGGAAATTTGTTGTGGTAAAGGATGAGTGAGGATATGTGTGTTAAGAGGTTGAGATGGTTAGATCATATGATGGGTAGGAATGTAAGTGTTAAGAGGTTGAGATGGTTGGATAGGCATACTAGTAGTGGATGGAATAGAGATAGAGTTGACATAAAGTGACGTGGGTGGAATGGGATCCACCAATTGAGTAGATTGATAGGATTGAAATATTGTGGGAGATTTACGAAATAAGAATTCATACATGGGGCTAGAAGGAGGTCCAAGAGTCTCTAAAGGAGTAGGAGATGGGGGTGTAGTTGGTCTAGAAAGGTTGGATTGATGAGAGATACGAGGATTGGTTTCAAGATAGGGATGATTTTGGATGACATGGTCCTCAGGAAGTGAGACCATGTAGATAAGGGGTTGGGTAACCAAAGGTGTGGTCTCAAGTTTAGAATCTTGTTGGGAAGGATCATTAGAGGAAGGGATGTCATTGGATGGAGTGGATTGTTATGTTACCTCAACTTGAGGAAGGGTAACAATAGGCATGAAATAGGTGAACATTTGTTTATGTAATTTGTTAACAAATAAATCAAGCAACAATTTTATTATTAACATGATTAATTAAGAAATGTGAGAAAGAAAAAGGGAGGTGGATAACGAAGGTACCTAAGGAACAATAGTCTAAGGCTGGTTTCAAGTAGTTATGGCTGGGGATATTTTAGGTAACTTCCTATTGGGTGATGAAATCCCAATAAATCCACCGGTAGGAAGATGTCTAGATGTGATAATTGATGTGTGAATTTTAGGTTGTGTGTGACAGAGTATGAGATGCAACAATTTAACCCCTACTTGAACTATGTGAGTAGGCAGGATGTAGAAAAGAAAGGTTATTTTTAAAACCAAATCGAAGTGTGATATTTCGATGATGAAACACACATGAAAGGGAAATACAATGCAAAAAGGAGAAAATAGGGAAAAATGAGGAATACCTGGATATAGTTTTTCCTTTTTATCTTAACTTTAGGGGAAGAGTGATTCAAGTAGCCGAACCCAACATGAGAAAGTAAAAAGTGAAGCCTTGTGCTATAGTGTTAGTAGAAGATAAAAGAAGCAAAAATAGAAAGAAATACAAAAGGATCACCTAAAGGGTCATCCCACCAGGTGTGCCAAGAATTTTGTAGCATTTTTCTCATTTGTTTCAAGTTAATGATGTTAATTACTAAAGAAAGATAAACAACTCGGGATGTGGAGGGTTTATGGTACCTCAAATGTGTGATGTGATGGATACGGGTGCAAAGTAGATGATGGATCCTCGCTACTACAAACTAATGACCTACAAATAAGAATCACTAAATAAAAATGGATTAGATAGTATATGTGGGGGTTAGTAGAAAAATCTAGCTCCAATAAGTGTTACCTTCCCTTCGCAGTTTCAACCCTTGTTTAATAAGAGAAACCAAAATAAATAATGGATAATCGATAACATGTAGAAATAGAAATACTTTTAAATCTAAAATTAGTAAAGATTGATTTAAGTACTATTATAAATGAATAAAATACAAATCAAATGGTAACTGACTGGGTCAATGGTGACCAAGACTACACAGTAGGTAGGTCGATGGTGACTGGGTGAGTGAATCTAAAAAGTGATGCAAATATGTAGACCTACAGAGGTTTGAGTGTAAATCGATGTAGCAAAAAGTGTGAATGTTAGAGTCAACTTGCAGAAGATGGTTTGAGGGAGGAAACACCGGAGACCGAGGGGAAGTAGGGATCTCAAAGGGTAAATTGAAAACAGGACCCTAGTCGACGGTGACCTGATTTGGGTGACGGACAAGAATAAAGTGAGGCAAGGCCAAGGAGAAACGAGATGGAAGAATGACCTACAAGTAGAAATACTGGAAGAACAACTTGATAATGGAGTGACGACGGCTACAGAACCTGCAAGATGTTAGCCTTAACAAGATAATAGCATAAATGATATAAGATGGCACCAAAAAGTAATGTAACCTCCCAATGTCATGCAAGCAATCAAAACAAACTCCCAAGGGCTACAAGAAGGTTTTTGAGATGCTTTGGTTTGAAGGTGGATTTGTAGAGTGCGGGAAAAACAAGTTTTGTTGTTCTTGTGTGTTTGTTGTCCCATTTTTGGAAAGAGATGAACTTATTTTAATAGGGTCAATGACGACTAGGCTAATTCATCACCGATTACAGGAAACTTTCCTAATGGGGTGGATTTTGTGATTTAGGTCAGATTTTAGGTTTTTGATGAATGGAAAATTTGCTTTAAAGCATGTAGGCGGGAATAGGTTTTTTAGGGATGTGTAGGAAATAAAGCTAGATAGGATAAAAGATGAAAAGTAGAGGGATGTGGATTTAGAATGAAAGCATCCTAAATGGAAGGTTGATTAGGGCATGTGGGTGGATATTGATTAATTAATTAATTAACAAAGATTAATTAATCAATGTTTATTAAAAGGTGATACGATAGTAAGAGGGCATTTTAAATTAAATAAAAGGGTGGATGAAACAAAGGGTCTAGCTAAGACCATAGTAAAATATGTGTGCACAGAAGACAAGGGTAGAGATACCAAATTTAGGTGTCTACACAAGCATCAAATAAAAAAAAATTCAAGAGAAAAATATGTTCCATGCATAATTCTAAGGCAACATGTCGATCCAAAGGATAAGAAGGAGGTTGCTAGTATTATCAAGAAGAAAAGCAAGGTTATCAAGCCTAAAATAGATCTAGAAAACAAGTTTTCCTTTTGGATGAATTAAGTTTTGAAGTAGAGCATATGTGCCTCTCATCCATCCATTCACCAAGTCATGACAAGTTGAAGATACTAGGTGTGTGAGACACCTCAAAATTTGTAAGGTATGTCAAGTAACTTGTCCTTATGTTTTTGAGTTCTTGTTTCTTATTAGGTGTCTGATTTTGTGGGTCCAATCTTTCTTGTTGTCATCTATTGTGAGGTTTGTATGCATTCATGAATTTTCCTTGTCAAAATATTTGTCTTCATCATGTTAATATTTATTTTCAATAGTGTGTAAATGCATAAGGTGTATCCTTGATCTCTAAAAGTCATGAAAGAAGGATCTGTTCATCAAAAATCCATTCTCATGCATCATATATCAATGGTTTGATGTACTAAGACATATATGAGTCTAAGGGTATACACTGTCTGTAGTTGTAAAGTATTGGGAGTGTGTTATTCCATGACGTACTTTGTATCGTAAGTGTTTTTGGAGTCTATTATTTTTCAAAGCATGATGGTTGTAACAAGAAGTCTTTGATGAGTTACGAGATGAGTAGTCCATAAGTTAATGTTGACCTTGAAATAATTTAATAGCCTACTACATGTTTGAATGTCTTGTCCAAGATAAAGGTTTTTCTTTAGTCAAAGTATGTGCCTTTGAGCTGTGAAATGTCTATAATGTCATTAAGAGATGTCTAATATCCGAATCTGGTATTTTAAGATCTCGTACAATGTTATTAGTGAAGAGTGTCTTGATATGTCTATCGTGTCTCTCGTAAGTCTCTTTCAAGCCTATGATGGGTAATTTTAATGGAGTCTTGAAGTTATGTAAAGGTATAAAGGAAGTTTTATATTTCTTCTTATCATTTGAAAAGTCTAAATACTAAGTCCTAGTGGAGTTTGAAGGTCATATGTCTTGAACAATGATGTCAATTTCAAACTTATGTCCTTTCAAGTCATAAAAAAAAATTTAGTGTGTCTTGAAGTTGCTTGTAGCTATGTCATAATGCATCCATGTGTATGAATTTGTCTTCATGTGTTCAAAATTTTCTATGATGAAAGTGAAGGTATGAGCTCAAGTATGAGTCATGACATCTTGTCATAAAGGGTTGAAAAGGTGTCTTGGAGTCCCTTAAGTTGTCAAACTGGTTGATCTAATTTTTTTGTCATGAGGAGTCTATGTTTAAGCATTTTCTTCACCATCTGTCATATCAAGTGTTTAAGTTTGATGGTCTTATATATATTGTCATATTTTCATTGCAAGTCTTATGGATATAAGAAATATGTCATGTCAAAGGTTGGTTTATCTCCTCTATCTCGAGATAAGGTGAAGGGATGTGGGTTATCTCAATAAGAGTTGAAGAGTTAAATATAGGTTTCACAAGCTTGTAAGATTGGTATTAGTCCTTGGAGGGTCCATGACATGTGTTCAATGCATTTCGGACCTCGCATGCAAAGATATATCTACATGTGTTAAGACAAGACCATGGAGGTAATTCAAGGCTTGAAATGCATGTACAGTCATTTTCAAGATAAATTATGTTATGCTACAGTCATAAAATATAGTTTGATAGATTACTTGATCAAGAAAGGACAAACTCTTTCCAAAAGGGTGGATCTCAATTTAGAGGTTTGAAAGGAGTGGTTTCATTCTTAGTATACAGTAAATAAGTAATGAACTACAAGTTATGGAGCATGCACATAATATCATGAGTGGTCTCGGAGTCAAAAAGGTTTCATATGAGTTGTCTCAATCTAAGGAGGTTGAGAAGGTGAAAAATGCACATCTACAGTTAGTACAAAAATTTCAAGGTATGTGAAAGTTCTGAGTCATGTTGTCACATTTCCAAGTTTTTAATAAACCCTCCCCAGGGTCTGTATAGGATAGAGGACTTTGATTGGTTGAATGATCAAGAAGTCTAAGAGGAAAGAGATCTTATAGGTCATTGACTTTTTCACCTATTAAGTGTTATATCCTGTGATGAGTATTTTAAATGGAAGTTAGTGTATCTTAAGTCTTAAGTGAATTTTGAAAGTTCTTAAGGCATGTGTTAGTGGTGTCAAGATCGTGTCATGATTTTGGAGCCAAGAATATAAATATGAACAAGTACTAACATCAATGTGAAGGATATTTTCATGGATAAGTCTTTAAAGATGTGAGATGGAATGATTTGCTAGAATGGAGTGAGACTAGTATGACTATGATGGTGGAGATGCTAGAAAGAATAAAATGATAATCTACATGTTTGAGAAGGTGTATAAAGGTACAAAATGGCATTATCATGTTCCAAAAGGTCTGTGAAGTGTTTAAGAGATCACAAAATATTAATTTTGCTAAGAACATACCTTGGTCATCTTCAAGATGTGCAAATTCTTCGAAATTTTTAGTCTACAGTATGCTACTGATGGATCTAGACAATGTTTGCAATAAGAGGTCATATCAAGTTCTTAAGGGTTGATATTTATGTAACTATGAGTGTGTATATGATGATTAGTATCATGGAGGTTCTTTCAAGTTTTCAAGAATTTATATTACGTGTTATAGGATTCATTGTCATATTTTATGTTTGGGGTGAAATGGTCTTCTAATCTGAGATGAGGTTTGATTCTCATATAGAAATATAGTGAGATGTGCACTTTGAATTTTTCATGCAAGGTAATTTGGTTGGTATATTTCACAATGAATGTTCAAGTACATTATATCAAGAAGTTAGCAAACCGTGCATAGCCTCAAGCTAGTGTTTAATGTGTATGAGTGTATTCTTGTTAGTGTACTTTTATCCTATAGTCGAGAGTGCAACCCATAAAGAATAAACATGAAGTCCTTCAAGTATGCTTCTAGGATGGAACAGGTATTCCAATTTTTGCAGAGGTCAAAACGTTTTTCAAGGTGCAACAATATGGCTGGAAACAAGGTTTGAATGTCTTATCGCAATGTTAATATTATTGTTAATGGTGAATTGTTCCAACATTTAAAAATTGCTAATTGAATTTGTGTCTATAAAACTAAAAAATATGCAGAAATGCTAAGAAAAGGCATCTATGTTGTAAAAGATGCCTATAGATGAATAACGAGGTCTAAAATGACAAGGTTTGTCAGAAGTTTTGCAGTTATGTACATTGATTTTTTAAGTTACATTCCCAGGTTAGACAAAAGTGTGTATCATCAAGTTGCCTACGTATGAAATTGTTGATCAAATGACTCTAAGTTGGCTATGTCTTAGGAACTCAATCATGGTTATATGGGTTTGAGAATGGTTTTAGAGGAAATTAGTGATTGTAGCCTATCTCAAAGGCTTAGAATAAGGGGTTTGAAGACTGTAACTAATGTATCTATTGTGTCCATTCATCTTGAAAATGTATGGTAGTGTAGAAATCCTGATAATATCTATGAAGGCTTTGAAAATGTATCAAGAACTAGTGTATAAGATGCCACATTTCTTTTGAGATAAAATGAAGCACTACAGTCCGAGATGTTGGTTCGAAGCGGGGATCAAAATGGATGCCATTGGCCTGGGGGAGCCTATTTTTTCTACTCAAGTAGGCTTACTTGGTTCCAAAAAGCTAGAAAGGAAGACTTGGAAGATTTTTGATATGTAAGTATCCTATATGCTCGAAGATGTTGAATCTATGTGCAAAAATTTGTAAATTACTTAGAAAGTCTTTCAGATTGTTAAGAAGTGTTTGTCATCTTCCCAAATCAAGTGAACAATGTATGAATACAAATGTTTACATTTTCAATTAGAGATAGATGCAATAAGTCCAGGGGAGCTTTGTAGGTGCTTGATATGTTGTGTATTGGCCTTTATAACATTGAGAAGTTTGTAAAAATTGTATTGAAATGTTGTATATGGACAATGGTTATAAAGATGAGTATGTTAGGATTGGAGAAAATTGTGCTTGATCTAGATCTAGAAAAGTGATGTAAAGAGTGGATGAATAAAAAATAGGACGTTATCAGCTCGGGGGGAGCTGGTTTGGGGATTTTTAGGTCTAGAGGATCTTCATATACTATTTTTGGAGTCGAAGAAGAGAGATTATATTCCCAGATGGTGCATTTGGTCAAGTAGGTCATGTTTTTGTATTGTTTCCTTTGTGGTTAGTCATGTGTTGTCATTTTTCATGTCTAGGATTATTTATATCCTTTTTCATAGATTTAAAAGGGGGAGAGAGGCATAAGAAACATGGTATTGTGGTCATGTAGGTGTTTGTCATGTTGGTTACCATCAATGTTTCTGAATGATGGTTATCATTAATGACAAAGGGAGAGATTGTTATCCATTTTGGGTTTGTGTTGTCATTGATGCCACTTACCATTAATGGAAAAGGGTGTAATGGTGTGGTATGAGTCTCTATATGATGGTGTTTAGGTGTCAAGCATGAAGAGTGAGTGGTTGTGTCATGATTTGGAGTGTTCTAGGAGGTCTTGGTGCATGATCTAGTGAGTTGAGTTACTATATGAGATTTATTGAGTTGGTTGGAGTGTTTCATGAATCCAAACATGGACTATATGATTGGTCATGAGTGTCTATTTGTTTTCATGAGGTCATCATGGTTAGTTCTTGGTTGAGTCAGTCATTCTAGGCTTGTTTCTAGCCCTAGAGCATGAAAATTTAGGTAAAGCTATGATAATTGGAGTAGATGAGTCTTGTTGGAGATTTTTTTAGTATGGTGGTAGTATACTTGAGGTGTGTGATGATTTTTAGGTCTATATTCAATGGTTTGATCCTTTTATGATGTCTTTGGGAAGCAAACAATGAGAAACATACGAGTAAAAAAATGTAAGTCATTGTGGATGCAAATTTTGAGGCATATCTGAGCTATGTAATGATTGTGAATAGGTATAGGATGTTTTCATTATGCTCCATGAAAAATTTTAGGTCACTCGACATGGTAATTGTAAGTTATCAAAGTTTTGGCAAAACCAGGTAAGAAATAGTGTGTTTTGGTGACGAGAAGTTGACCTTTTCATGCTCGTTGTTGATTGTATACTTTACATTAGGACTTGATTTATTTGGAATATCATTTTAGGTCAGATATGAAGGTTATGTAAAAACAATGAGGTTTTTTTATCGTCACATTTTTATGAATGGTTTTTAAGAAGATAAAGTGGTTTGAAACACTAGTTAAACCCTAACTAAGACCAAACTTGCAAACAAGTGAGTATATTGAGCTTGTTTTTATTCCTTTTGTAAAAGTGATGATTGGATGTTTTTAGGACTCTTCTAGATTTACATAAATGTATGATAGATCACGTGATAGTATGTGGGCCCCACCTAAAAATTAAGTTTCTAAAGAGTTCCAGTTTGAGGAAAAGTTCTCCAAGAAGGTAATGTTTAAATTGGAATTTATGAAATCCTAGGATTTTTATTGATGTTTGTGAAGGTTTAAGATCATGTTGATTCCAAAAAGTGCAAAGTGTGCCCTATTTGTGTTGACTAGTCAAAGGGTGGTTTTGTGGTAGTTTGGAGCAGTCTATAGTAAAATGGACATCAAAGAGCTATAGGTGGAGTTAGGAGGTGATTCAAATTGTTTTGGAAATAAATTCAGAAATATTTCCATTGATATAATTTTCCTTCATGATGATAAGTTTTGATATGTTTTATAGGGTCAATTTGTACACAATAATATTTTTATTATCTAGGACATTCTTGTTCTCATGAAATATTGAGTTGGTTGAAGCATCGTATGGTTGAGCTGATGTTTTATATCACCTGTAAAGTAAAGATGAATGAATTTTTCATATATTTAATGCATTTTTAGGTCTTTTAAGTTACAACAATAGTTCTTGTCAACTCGTTTTGGAAAATAGGTTTTTGGGCAGCCTTATTTGGTAAAGACAAAAGTTGTTGTGGTTTGAACCAGGGGATGTTTCATGAGTTATAAATTTCTTACATGTGTTTTACAGGTATTTAAATTTCTATAGAGTGGTTAAATTCCATATTTTATGTTTTCTTGGGTGGTATTGAGGCCCAAAGTCAAATTCAAGTCTTTGGAAGCAATTGTTTAGTGAAGGCAATTAGCTTGATGGGCCCATTAAACAAAATAATTTGATTGATTCATGTAAATTACAACCATATATGGTTATATTATATTATTTTACTCATGTATGTTTAATTTTAAATCTTTACCAAGTAATTTTTGGAATGAGGGAATTTGATCATTTTGATGCAAGGGTTTTTAAGATTTTGATGCATAGATGAAGTGTTTTGGTTAGGCCAACCTAAATGGGTCATATGTGACTATTATAATGATTTTTGGGGATTATTTTAATATTTATGGGTTGAATTAGTCATAATATACCGACCTCCTTTGTGTTGGAGAGAAAAAAACATATAAAAGGGAAGTTTAAGCTCATTTTGAGAGCTAGTCTTGGAAGGGGGATAAGTCAACCCATAGGTGAGTGAATCTGCGGGTATCGTGCACAAATTGAAGGCTGAGGAAGATTATGATATTTTGAGGAAGATCAGATAACATGTGTGCAAATATTATAGGCAAGACAAGTTGAGAAGGAATAAGATTGTGGAAGATCGGAGACCTAGGGTTTGTAAGTTGAATAAGTGATCTCCATTAGTTATGGCAGCAATAAAATCGTAGATCAAACATATTCAAGTGGTTGAGTTAGTTATTTTTCATCCTAGGGGGTTGTATCCTCCTTTTGGAGTTGGTGCTTCACTAAATTAGAGGTGATATAATAGGCACTACAGGAAGAGCATCATCATAGGGTAACCCAAACTGTTGGGGCACTCTGGTAGCAGGGTGGGCCTCCACCCTCGCAATCATGTCAACTAACTATGCAGTGCTAGCACAAGCAATTAGAATAGTCCCCTCCTAAACCAATAATCTAATCATATCCTAATACGGTCTAGCAATGAAATTTTCTATAGTCAAAGAAGCAATAGGCTAATGTGCCCCTTCAAGAGGAGCCATAGTAGTCCACCTTGCGGCCCTAATGGCCCTTGGATCCTGTATACTAACTCCCCTCTGATTGGGGATGATCCACTCATAGACCCAACACATCACTAAAGTAGGGTGGCTTAGATACTTCCTCAGAGCCCCACCACGTGGTACAAATCATGGTATGTGGTCCCCAAAGAAATTTCCACACCCTGCATAGATTCTACTATACTTTGCTCAATCCGTATAATGATAGGAGCCCAACAATACAATATTTTTCCCTACCTTGTCTCCTACTAAACACAAAGCAAAAATATCAATAATGGTCTTGCGTGGGGTAGAGATAGGTGTGGAGTTAATAGAGAGAAGTCGTATACCCTACTTAGTGCCCACATTGAGGCCCCGTCATCCCCCATGTACAATTCCCACTATCTATACAAAATCAAGAACCTTTCTCCAATGTTGATCATCTACTAGTCACAGGTACATTAAGAATCTTGTAGTCATCCTTGAGAGTGATGGTCCACTCTCCCTTAACACTAGGAAACCAGAAAGTATTTCAGTCGACATCCTAATAAGACAACATGTCGCATAGAATATGGTTGGCTGGTGTTATGTGTGGCACCTGTAAAATCCTCCATAACCTACCCTAGTGTAATAAATCCCTCTCAACCTAAGTCGATGAGCAATAATTCTTAGAATCTAGTCACACTCTCACCCGGCTCGAGCGAACATATAACTCCTTTTGAATTAAAAAACAAGAAAAAGAGCAAGTTAGCAACGTATTTAAATACACAAGCTCATCAAAACTAGTACAAAACAACCTAAAATCTGAAAACAAATCACTTAAGTTGGTCAAAATTACTCTCTTCCTCAACAATTACAAAACCACCTTTTTGTATGACAGAGTAGCGGTTTTTATTTTCATCGTGGTTCCGTGACAACCACCCTATGATGGGCGGCGGTTGTCTCTAGAATGGACAACCCACCCCCTTTGACCCAAAAATGCAAAAAAAGACAAAAATAGACCTTTTTGGATAAAATGAAAGGTAGACCCACCTAGACCACCTCCTAGGGAACATTTTAACACAAGAAATTTCAAAAATAACCCCCCTAGGTGTAGAATTTCAAATTTTACATTTTTAGGTTTCAAATAAACAAACACAAAATATTAACCTTTATCTTCACCACTGGGTCTCTCACTCGCGGGGCAATGTTTGTGTCATCGCACTCATTGTTTTGACTATACTCTTGCTCAAAATAGTGATTGATGATCCAAAGCTCCAAAATTACAATGAGGATATGTGCAAATGAATTTGAAAATGAATGGTTTGGTTATATATATTCTTTGTTTTAACTTTTTTTTTAGTGTAAATGCTTTATAGGGCTGGATCGCTAGCACAAGTATACTTCTATCCTCACGCAAATGGTAAGTCCTCTTTTCATTTTATTTTAGTGTTTATTTTTCAATATCATATCTATCTACACTTGAGTCTTTCTTTCATCTTGTAGGTAGCAGGGAGCTTGATGGCGACATTTTGGTTCACTGGGTCCATCAGGCATAGCTTCTCACTTCCCATTTCGAAACACCATAATTAAACTCAACGTGTTATGCCTCTTCATGGCTAAAACACTTCTCCAAATATGCACCCAAATTTGCACGTGCTACATTGTCGAAAAATGTTCAAACCCCCATTGATGATTCATGTCTTTTCCAAAGGTGTTCGAGCTCTTTAACCTCTTTGCAGCTTATATTTGTAGCCTAGTTTACCTTACTTAGCCATTTCCTACTTTTCGTACCTTCCCGCATCAATTTCCCTTAATTTTTACCTATAGTTACAAAACCACCACCCTGCCTAGGTGGTGGTTTTGTAACCGCTGCCCTATTTGGGCGGTGGTTTTGTAACCGCCACCACTGCCTAGGTGGTGGTTTTGTAAATGTCGTCTGTGTAGGGTAGTGGTCCTATACGGATTTTCCATAACTCTTTGTTTGTGAATTAAACATGTATTTCTTCACTTAAGTTCACTTTCAGAACATGTTTCTCAATTATTTTAGTTGATTTCAAGCTTAACTAGCTTGTAGTGATCTCTTATTTCACTTATGATTTCTAATTAATTTTTAACTACCCCTTCATGTGTCGATGTGGCACCCCATTTCT
Source organism: Taxus wallichiana var. yunnanensis (assembly GCA_018340775.1). Lineage (NCBI taxonomy): Eukaryota > Viridiplantae > Streptophyta > Pinopsida > Cupressales > Taxaceae > Taxus > Taxus wallichiana. Next base: position 678,599,747 of record CM031235.1, read on the forward strand.
ATCAAGTGTGATAGTGCACTACCCATCCAACCTTATATAAAACCATTACTTCTTCTGAAGTAAATGGCTAGAGATTATTTTTGTATCTTGCTTAGTTGAGCTGCCACAATCTTGTTAGAAATTGCATAGCCAAGATTTGTTCTCTTGTGTTATCTCTCTTATGCCTACATTGCAACCAAACTACCATCAAGCTACCATTGCTCCAACACCTTCTTCTTGTTGCTTCCTTTACATTCCCAACTCCCTGGACTCAAGTGGACACAACTGAGGGGACAAAGTGATACCACAACTGGCATTGCCTCTGCACTTTGTAATTCTAGGTTGGGGGTTGTTATTGAGTTTCTTCATTTCTTTATTTATTTCTGAATGTATGCACACATATCAAATAGAGTAGAAGAAATAAATTTCCTTTATTAAAAATAGTTAGATTCATTTCCAAGAAGATTTTCACATCTTCTATAGAAGTTTCTGGTGATAGATCCTTCCCTTCCTATCCATGTGGATTTGTGAGGGAAGAATATCTGGAGGAAGCTTGTTATATCACCATAGATAATAAATCTATTGTAAATTGTGGTTTCCCTTAAATCCTCACATATTCTATCCGGAAGTTACAGGGGAAGAAAAGATTCTGAAGCTTTAAATCTTCTCGTGTCTCTGAGATAGAAGAAGATTTAATAATCCACAACTATAAATTGGAAAAAGCTTTGTTTTGATTAGAATAGATTTAATACACTATTGCATAGATAAATAACTACATCCGGTTATTTATTTGTATAGGATTTGTTAATTAGGATTAGAAGCTTTAATTTCTTCATTTCTTCATTTAATTCCGAAAGTTCCAAAAAGTACAAAAATATTTCTTTTAATTAGATTAATTGCTTTGTATTTATTTATCTCTTTTATATTGGAAAAATACAAAAACATAGTGTAGCTTTTATTTTCTTAGATTATCTTGTTATTTATTTTCGTAGATTAAATGCATACATGACCATTAACGGACCACAACAAGAATGAACATACGATAGTGACCTACGGGTCCCCCAATAGAACGGGCCCAAATTGCTTACGGACATAGATATTGGACTCGTATGCTTGTCCTCAAAACACCATCATGGTATTCTGAAAAAATTACACAACTGAATGTATTAAACATCGAAGCCGATAAGGCTTATGACTATTAGATTGCCCCTGGCAATAGAATCTAGATTCTACGTATGACCATACAAGGACCATGACCAGAGAGAGTTTATGGTTGTGATCCAATGGTCTCCCAACCAAATGGGCCCAAAACCAATCAGATTTAGACGTTGGATTACATACACTAGTCTTTAGGATGTCCCCACTTCTGCCAAACATCATTAGACAACTGAACATTCTAAACAAAGAAGTTCATCGAACCGTCGCATTCTAGACTCGAACCAACTAACTACCCTAGAGCCAAAGGAACCACACCTCTCTCATTTATTCCATGACCTTTTCTGGAAATCATTACAAGGTGTTCATCGGTTTTCATGTATCCCACAACCATTAGAAAGGATTTCAATGCAGCTCGATATTGATTGGAGTCTTTGTGTGGCTATTCTTTTTATCCTACCCTTAGACCCATTTAGGTTAGAAGGGCCTTTCTTTCCCTTGACGAGCAGATCCTAATATTATGCATCGAGGACATTATTTTTCCTTGATAGCTTGTTCATCCCATTCCCACATATTTTCGTCCACATATCACATATTCATTATATTTCTCTACCCATAGCCATCCACTCATTCTACATCGGTTGTCCCAACATGACCTCGGGAGGTCGAGTGTTTCTTGAATATCGCGTGTCAATTTTCATTTGTACAAATTGGTAAACCCAACATGAAGAGCTAGTTTCTTTTCATTTCCATTTATTTCATCCATCTTCTCCCTCTCCCATTATTCTATGGGTATTTATATACACCCCAAATATGTCGAGAAGGACTATGACAAGCCCATTCTAGGTCTGGAAGCTTATTACCACCAAATTAGCATACCAAATTCACACTCATTATCAGAGTGGGTTGAAAAATATTTTCAAATCTTCCTTCACCCTACACTCCTCTTCTTAAATGCGTAAAAAATGGATCGTATTTTATCATTTAGGAGATCGGTAAACCTGAATTCTCCAATTCAAACAATATGAATTTCACTAGAGAACAAGGTTTCATCTATGTGTCTTGTCCAGACCTCAAATCAGCATGTAGGCTGATCCCTTCACTCCTACCTATCTTCTCATGACAAGCTCATGGCATGCTTCACTCAAATCCAAGAGTGTTTCAATAACATGGACCAATATTTGGATAGGATGCAAGGATATGTTGATGTCTTACTTCATAATAACACCTCTACCCCTCCCACAATAGAAAACATTTCTAATGAGGGTGGCCAAACAATGAACAGTTCATAGTAGGATATCACACTCCTTTGCAACCTAACAAGGTTCAACAATGCGTGCTAAAATATAAAACACCATACCATCATTAGGTGAGGTCATCTCGACATTGGTGGATAGGGTTAGAGAATTGGAACTTTCCCAGGCTACTCATGCCTCATCTTCTCCTAGGTAGAGAAATGGTTTCCATTATCCATAGAACATTGGCCTAGTACCTACTACGCCAAATCCTCCTCTAGTTTACATGGTTATTCCTAGCCCCATAGATCTCCTCACTTAATTGGGTACATTGGGTATGCCCCCTCACACCTCATATGGATACCCCCAACAGGAACCATCCGGAAGTGTGTTCTCAAATGTCATCCAAATTAGCAATATGACATTCCATGGTTTCAGGCCTCCCACTCCATACCGAGTAATTCTCCCCGTCTGTACACATTTATTCCAAATTATCATAGGGGGTCATGTATTCTTTTCTGGTTCATATACTTAACCACATGGGATGCCTTATTCCTCTACAAATGTTTACGTTTCATCATATCATTGCCCCCCATGCCTACTCCACCTCCCCATCAAGGGTCATTCATAGTAGAGTCCTATGCATTGGGCACGTATGTTGAATATCTAAAGATATCGTAGACTTTACCATACGAAGTGTAATTCTTCCACGACCTTTGCCTAGCTTCCTAAATTTAAAGGAGAGGGAGATCTAAATGCACATATCAAAGCATATGCAACATCCATTCGAGATCTTCTCCCATGGGATGCAATTGAAGTGAAAAATTTTCCTAAGACTCTTGAAGGAATCACTCTTGATTGGTATTACAGGATACTTGAAGCCTCCATACAATCCTTTAAGTAACTCATATCTCGAGTTCATTAAGGCATTTGACATGAACAAGTTGCTAAGAATAGAAACAGGAATTCCTCCACATAAAGTAAGAGCATAATGAATCTGCTACCCACTTCATTCAAAGATGGTGGCAGGTCCTTTAATCTTTGATGAGTGCTCCCAATATGGATTAGATGGAACTTTTTGATCTATTCCTTCATTCCCTTAACCAAGAAACAAAGGAATAAGTTCGAAGTTCCCACTTAGGAGCTATGAATAAGTGTTAGAGGGTGTTCTCTACATCAATCAAGTGGCAATAGATAGTAGTCAAAATACCTATGGATCGAATGGGAGACTAACCACTCCCTCACAAAATAATTCAAATTACCCCAAAAATTCCAACAAAAATCAAGGATCTAACGTCCTTAATAAGAAATGTGGTGTTACAACGGACAACATCATCGATCAAGCCAAAAATTTGAATGTCATTAACACTTTAAGCACAAACAATGTCAATAACAATGCGAATAGAAACAATCAAAGGAGTAACAATTTTACTCCTTCCATCAATATGATGGATTTCAATCATCCTCCACCTCCACAAGCACAAGTTCCCAATCAATACCCAAATGGGTATCAAAATCAATATCAAAACCAAGGGCGAGGCCTATGAACTTTAACTATAACAACCAATATTTGAACAACAACCAAAAATTTGGACTGCAACAAAACACAAATCAAAGACCTCGGGATTATGATCCTGACCTAACATCCTTAATAATAATTGTGGTGTTACAATGGATGGCATCACTGGTCAAGCCAAAAATTTGGATGTTGTTAACACTTCAAGTGCAAACAATTTCAATAACAATGTGAACGGAAATAATAAAAGGAGTAACAATTTTACTCCTTCCATCAACATTGTGGATTTCAATCGTCCTCCACCTCCAAAATAGGTCCAGGCCCAAGGCCCAAGTCAATACTTAAATGGGTATCAAAATCAATATCAAAACCAAGGGTAGAGGCCTCTGAACTTTAACTATAACAACCAACAATTGAACAACAACCACAACTTTATACTACAACAAAACACAAATCAAAGACCTCGGGATTATGAATCTACTAACCACTTCATTTAGAGATGGCGGCATGTCCTTTACTCTTTGGTGAGTACTCCCAATATGGATCAAATGGATCTTTTCTATCTATTCCTTCATTCCCTTAACCGAGAAACAAAGGAAGAAGTTTAAAAGTTCCCACTTAGGAGTTATGAAGAAGTGCTAGAGGGTGTTCTCTGCATCGATCATGCAAAAATAGATAGCAGGTTGAAAGACCTCACGATCAAATGGGAAACTGATCACTCTCTTGCAAAACAATTCAAATTACCCCAACAATTCCAATAGCAATCAAGGATCCAAGGTCCTTAATAAAAATAGTGGTGTTACAATAGACGACGTCCACCGATCAAGCCAAAAAGCCGGATGTTAACACTTCAAGCGCAAACAATTTAAATAACAATGTGAATGAAACCATTAAAGGAGTAAAAATTTACTCCTTCCATCAACACAGTGTATTTCAATTATCCTCCACCTCCACACATAGTTTCAGGCCCAAGGCCTAGTCTATACCCAAATGGGTATCAAAATCAATATCAAAACCAAGGGCAAAGGCCTCCGAACTTTAACTATAATAACCAATAGTTAAACAATAACTAGAACTTTGGACTGCAAAAGAACACAAATCAAAGACCTCAGATTATGATCCTAACCTTTATTGTGGCTTCCATAGGGTCTGAGGGCATGATGCCAAAAATTTTCGTGATTGTAACAAGTTTATACAACGCCTACCAGAGGACCAAATGCAACTCTTCATCAATATGTTTTTGGAAAATCATAAGGAACTAACACAACATACTTGCGTGGGACCTGTTTCCCCTCAAAACACTCCTCTTAGGATCTTTAGTGACCCCCTTCCTACATGTCCTGACAATATGAATTTCACTGGAGAACAAGGTTTCGGTCCACGGGTCTTTTCCAGACCTCAGATCAGCATGGAGGTTGATCCCTTTACTTCCTACATATCCTCTCATGATTATCTCATGACACACTTCACTCGAAGCCAACAGTGTTTCAATAACACCTCTACCCCTCCCACAATAGAAAACATTTCTAATGAGGGGTGGCCAAACAACGAATAGTTCATACTAGGATATCACACTCCTTTGTAACCTAACAAGGTTCAATAATGTGTGCTAAAAAAGAAAACACCATACCATCATCAGGTGAGGTCATCTCGACATTGGTGGATAGGGTTAGAGAATTAGAACTTTCCCAGGATACTCATGTCTCATCTTCTTGGGAAGAGAAATATTTTCCATCATCCACAGAACTTTGGCCAAGTACCTACTATGCCAAATCCTCCTCCTACTTACACAGAATTCCTAGCCATGTAGATCTCCTCACTGGATTGGGCATGTTGGGTACGCCCCCTCACACCTCATATGGGTACCCCTAAAAGGAACCATCCGAAGTATGTTCTCAAATGTCATCCCAACTAGAAATACAACATTCCTTGGTTTTGTGCCTCCCACTCCATACTGCAGTAATGTTCCCCCGTATGTACACATTTATTCCAAGTTACCACAAGGGGTCATGTATTCTTTTCCTGGTTTATATACTTAGCCACAAGGGATTCCTTATGCCTCTACAAATTTTTATGCTACGTCATATCATCCACCCCCATGCCTACTCCACCTCCCCATCGCTTATCATCCATAGTAGAGTCCTACACATTGGGAACGTATGCCAAATATTTGAAATATCCCTTGGAATTTACCATATGAAGTGTAATTCTTCCATGACCTATGCCCGATCTTCCTAAATTTAAAGGATCAGGTGATCCAAATGTGCATATCAAAACATATGCAACTGTCGTTCGAGATTTTTCCCATGGGATGCAGTTGTAGTGAAATTTTTCCCTAAGACTCTTGAAGGAATCTCTCTTGATTGGTATTATAGGATACCTAAAACCTCCATAAACTCCTTTAAGCAATTAATATCTAAGTTCATTAAGGCATTTGACATGAACAAGTTACGATAACAAGAATCGGGAGTTCCTCCACATAAAGCAATAGCATAATGAATCACCGCCGACTTCATTCGAGATGGTGGCAGTCCTTTACTCTTCACAAGTTCTCCCAATATGGATCGGACAAATATTTTTGATCTATTCCTTCATTCCCTTATTGGGAAACAAAGGAAGAAGTTCAAAAGTTCCCACTTAAGATCTATGAAGAAGTGTTAGATGGTGCTCTCCACATCAATCAAGCGGTAATAGATAATGATCCAAAATACCTACGGTCGAATGGGAGACTCATCACTCCATAAAATAATTCAAATTACCCCAAAATTCCAACAACCAAGGACCTAAGGTCCTTAATAAAAATCATGGTTTTACAATGGACAACATCACTGATCAATCCAAAAATCCAAATGTTGTTAACACTTCAAGCGCAAAACAATGTTGATAACAATGCAAATGGAATCAATCAAAGGAGTAACAATTTTAATCCTATCAACATGGTGGATTTCAATCATCCTCCACCTCCACAATAGGTTCATGCCCAAGGCCCCACCAATACCTAAATGGGTATCAAAATCAAAATCAAACCCAAGGCGAGACCTCTAAACTTTAACTATAACAACCAGCAATTGAACAACAACTAGAACTTTGAACCACAACAAAACACAAATCAAAGACCTCGGGATTATGATCCTAACCTTTATTGTGGCTTTCATAGGGTTCGAGGACATGATTCCAAAACTTTTCATGATTGTAACAAGTTTATACAACGCCTACCAAAGGACCAAATGAAACTTTGCATCATATGTTTTTGAATCACAAAATACTTGCATGGGACATGTTTCCCCTCAAAAAAATCCTCTTAGCTTTTTTAGTGACCCCCTTCCTATATGTCTTGATAATGGAAAATGAAACCCCCAAGTTACAAACAAGGGTAACCTAGTGGGAAAAAATGACCACGAAGCTTCTACTTCTTCAAACCCACTGGTAGCATATATGTTGGACGGTTGGCAACAAACTAATATCATGGGTCTCATTGAATTGGATACTGAACCTGAAATTAACACAACTACAAGAACCCATGATTACTCAATGCAGCCTATTCCCATATACCCATATATCTCAGATGACACTCTAGTACTTTTGAGGCTGGTAGGGACATATGATTTGATTATGAACTTAACCAAGACCTTTTCTCAAATCTCCTTCTTGGACTTGTTGAAGAACTCCCCTTATCATCGATCCTCTTTGTTAGAAGCATTGGGTCTTGGTCCCTTGATTAATATTACCCCTCCACTAGAAGTATAGATTAACCTCATATAATTTGACTTATATCCTCCTGGGCAACGTAAAAGAGATGTTGGATTCATCTTCGACATCACTAATATATGCCCACCGAAGTCAAATTGGAATGTAGAGGTGATCCAACATTTTATTTATAGGTCTAGATATATAATAATTATGTTAAATGCACAAAGGGTTTATGATGATGGGGTAATTTTGAATATTGTCCCCTTTTCATTCCTCCAAAAGTTAAGCTATGGGGAAACCAATTGTTCCTCAACTAGAAATATGCTAAGAGGTTATGACAGTCTCAAAGAAATGTCCATAGGGACCATAGTGTTACCGGTTACTCTTGGGCCCAAGATGGTTCTAACCGAGTTTTATATTATAGATAGGGGAACCAATTATAACATGATTCTTTTCCGACCTTGGATACATTGCATGAAGGAAATCCCTTCCATACTATCCCGTGAAGTCGATTCCTCCATTTGGGAAATTCTTTGTCACTCAGGGTGACCCAAAACCTTTCGATATTAACCTAGCTAACTTAAAGAAGATATCCGGGGTACATACTGAGTTTGATATCCCTATAAATCAACTAAAAAAACTAAAGATATAACACCGAAGTAAAATTTGATTCCCACAATGGAATTAGAAACTATCATTTTAATCAAAGGGTTTTTGCATTCAAGGATAATTTTTTTTGTTGTTGAGATAGTATCAACGGAAACCACATCTAAGATGATCAAATTATTAGAGAACAATTTTCCTATTTTCCTCCCTTTTGACTCCTTAGGCATAAGACATGCTCTAGGACTCACCTCTCTCCCAATCAACGAGATTTGCATGGTTGAGGTCTTAAAAGTGGAGGAGGAAGATACTAGAAATGATCAAACTTTAATCTTCCCTAGCAACTATTAGACACTCAACTATGATGGAGTGAAGTTTCATTTTGGTGCTGGAGTAGGTGTAATCCTTACTTCCTCGGAAGGGAAGGTTATGCCTTTTTCCTTCAAGCTCAATTTTGAATGCACTAACAATAGTGTCGAATACGAGGCTCTTCTTCTTGGTCTCATTGTAGCCAAGAGGATGGGTGCTTACAATATTAGAGTTTTGGGTGATTCCCAACTAGTCACCAACCAAGTTTCAGAAGTTTACGGGACTAGAGCGGAGCACCTTCATCTCTACAAGACTGTCATGCTTAACCTAAGCAAGGGTTTTTATTTCATATCCATTGAATCTATCCCACATGAATATAACATTTTAGTTGATTCCATGGCTACTTCCATGTGTCATTTTTTTCCAAGAAGAGATTTTTAAGATACTAAATTTACTGCCAAATCCAAGTTGAACCCCTAGTTCAAAAAATTCCTACCAATCCAATCTTGGCGTACATTGAAACTGAAAATGAGCCTGCCACCTTAGATTATGTGGAGAATGATGAAGCTATACTAGGTTACCTCAATGTGTACATTGACCTTCATCCTACACATCATAAGAGGGGTTTCACTCTCATACCTCACTCTTCCTCCTATTTTGGAGATCACACGATGGATCCTTCCTCATCGGAAGGCCTTGAGATATATGAAGTAGAGGAGGAAGGAGAACTAGAAATACCTCTGGCCCCACCTAAATTTGAAAGAAGGAAATGCCTCTTTAATCGAAGGGACTATCGATATAAACATCGGGACGGAGGAAGACCCTAAGATATTGAAACTAGGTTCTTCTTTAACTCTGGAAGAAGTGGAAATTCATACAAAGGTTCTCAAGGAACATTCAAAATCCTTCACATTCATCTATAAAGAGATGATGGGAATTACTCCCCACATTGCAATCCGTAACCTAGTAACCAAACTCGACGCTGCCCATCAAACAAAATTCAAAACCTATGAAGCCAAAGGTGGCTCTCATGGTCAAGGAAGAGATTATGAAACTCTTATAGGTGGGATTCATCAAACCTATAGATTACTCAATGTGGGTATCAAACATAGTCCCCATTCTCAAGAAGAATGGGAAAATTTGATATGCATTGATTTTCAAGACATAAACAAAGCATGTCCCAACGATGATTTTCCATTACCTTCCATCAATGTCATCATGGACGCAACATCCGGATATGAGTTGTTGTCACTCATGGATGGTTTCTCGGGTTATAATAAAATTAGGATCTCGAGGAGGATCAAACAAAGACCACTTTCACTACTCCCTAGGGTACCTATTGTTATACGGTCATGTCATTCGGTCTTAATAATGTTGGTGCTACCTACCAACAGGTAGTGACCTATATATTTCATGATCTTTTTCATAATATTGTGGAATCATATGTTGACGATTTTATGGCTAAGGCCAAGAAATGATGTAATCACCCCAAGGTGCTTTGCATTATCCTCTCTCACCTCATCAAATATGATGTTACATTGAATCCAAAAAATATATGTATTTGGTGTGACGGGAGGGAAGTTATTGGGTTACATCATCTATTCGTGAGGGATTGATGTGGATTCGGTGAAAATATATGAAGTTTTAGAAATGACCCCACCATCAAACGAGTCGGGCATTAGGTCCTTTCTTGGAAAGCTTGGTGCAATCCGCATGTTTATACCTAATTTAACCTTTTCCATTCACCCGATAAATAATTTGTTAAAGAAGGATTGTTGCAATGTCTGGATATGAGTGTTATGAGGCATTTGAATCGGTTAAATGATTCCTTATTTTTCCTCCCACGCTCATTCCTCCCAAGTTATATTGCCACATCATTCTATACTCATTGAAATAGACATCTCATTAGCCGCATGCTAGCATAACAAGATGATGATAAGTGTAAATGTGTAATTTACTTCATCATTTGTACATTGCTAGACTATAAGGCATGTTATATGCAAGTGAAAAGGAATACCTCACTATATTATTTTCCATAAAATGGTTAAGTCATTACATTCTTAACCAAGAAACGTGAGTTATTTTCAAAATAGATTGTCTTCAGACAATCATAACACAAGGTTCTTTATCCAAGAAAGTTGGAAACTTCATAACCTTAATGGGAGAATTTGAGTTAAATTATGTCAACCAAAAGTGTGTCAAATGACAAATCATTACCGATTGATTAGCAAAAAAACCCATTAAATGGAGGAGAGTTAGTAGACTTTCTTTTCCCGACAAGTGTATATACTACGTAGAAATCAGACCTCCTTTTTCATGTGTCCATGGTATTCAGACATTGTCAATTTTATTATGGACCACACATACCCTAAGGGAAAAACTTCGCAGCAGAAAAATGGCTACACGTCATAGCTTTCAAGTACATGATTATAGAACAAGTACTCTATTATCACAACTTTCAACGAATGTTGCTAAGGTGTGTCGATGAAGAAGAGTCTCAAAATATCCTCTATAGAGCCCATAGTGGGGTATGTGGAGGTCAATTTAGAGGACATGCAACCACTAGAAAGATACATCGGATTGGTTATTTCTGCCCACTCTAGAACACAACGTATTAAAATACGTATGTAAGTGCTATAAGTGTCAAGAATTCTCTCACGAGATTCATATACCTACCCAGCTCTACAACTAATTACAACACCTCGGCCATTTCCCACATGGGGTTTATATTTGATAGGTAAATTCTCTCCCTCATCTACAGATGACCAAAATTTTATAATTATGGCCATAAAATATTTCACAAAGTGGGTTGAGGCCATGCCTCTTACCACCATTCAAGGGGTCTGTAATTGCAAATTTCATCTTGAACTAGATCATCTGTAGATATAGGGTCCCACAGGTCATTATCTTTGATAATGACACGTTGTTTAAAAATGAAGAGGTGTGTGAGTTGTGTAAAAATTCAAGATAAATCATCACACAGCCTCTCTATACTACCCTCAGGCCAATGGATAAGATGAGGCAACTAATAAGATGTTAAATTCCATCCTCCTAAAAACTATTAAGGAGAACAAGTGCGATTGGAATTTAAAGTTATTTCTGGCCTTGTGGGCCTATAGAACATCAATAAGAATGCCGATGGGGGAAACCCCATATTCCTTAGTATTCGGTTTGGAAGTGGTTTTACCACTTGAAGTTGAGATACCCAATCTCTAGATATCATTACAAGGAATCTTAGGAGAAGAAGGATATCGTGAGGCATGGCTAATTGAGATAGAAACTCTCGATGAAGTTATTCTTAGAGATGAGGTGCACCATAGAGCTTATTATGACTGGATGTGCCACCAAGTACAATAAGAAAGTAAATGAACATGATATATCCATTAGAGATCTGGTATTGAGACTTGACATCCAAATAGAAATTAAAACCCCGACGAAGGAGGGAAATTCATGCTCAAGTGTTAGGTCCATATTGATTCATGGAGGACTACAAGAATGGTGCATATCACATGTGTACTCTAGTGGGTGAAGAATTTGGTAAATTCGTCAATTCACTTCACTTAAAATGTTACTACACATGATCCATCTACATTTCCACATGTACACTATTGCATTCATATTACATTTTCATCTCTTTGGATCACTTTGTAAATTTGTAATCAAGGAACTTATCTTTCAAGAACCTTTCAAAACTTCTAGAAATACTAGTAAAACATTTAGTCACATTTTTCAAATATCTGCAATATTACCATCATAATTTCTAATCATTTCATCAGTTCAACAAGATAAGACAAAATTTTGACACTAGTCCTACCAAGGTTAGCATGCTTTGTTCTACTCATAGTTTTCATCCAGCGTAGGTGTATTGTCCCATAGTATATTCTAGAAGCTTCTTGGTGTCATGTCTTTCCCAAAAAAACATCTTTGGTAGAAAAATCATTCTAAATATTTTTACCCAGATTGTGTGTTCACCTATCTCAACCTTTGGTGTTGAGCCCTCACATCTTACTAGCTGCATGGGGTTGAGTCTATGGGAAATTTATCCCTCCCAAAATCACAACTTAAAGTTTAAAATTAAAAAAAGGATCAATTAAATGCAAAAATATTTCATTTAAAAATAAAACCACACTTCCTTGCCCCACCAGTCTTCGATGATGATCCCTTATTTCTTATTGGTGATGTGAGATTAGGAAATGAGGGAAGTGCCCTTACTCACATATACCTTATCCTCGGTGATGAGCCCATGCTTCTTACTTGGTAGCATGGGGTAAGGTATAGGGGGTCTCTTCAAATAAGTTAGTAAGTTGTAAGTAATTCATTCAATAAAAAGTTCTTTTGAAATCTTAAATCCCAAGAAAGTGAGTTAGATGTGTCTATTCCAAAAGAGTTAGAAACCTAAAACTAGATTCTAAAAAATTGTAGTAAATTGTGTGTGTAGAGTTAGTTTATAGGTTTCTAATTGGATTTCTATCAAAATCTTGTCTTTCTCTCACCATTTCCATCTATCAAAATCATACAACTCATGTCCCTTCTGGCTCTCGGTGATGAGCCCTCGCATCTTACTAGTTTGTGGGGTTAGAAGTGGAGTGAGTTCATTTTATTATCAAATCATTCATCACATTTTTCCAAAAAAAATCAATAAGTATCAAATATTTCTTGAAAAACCAAAGTTTCAACATTACATTGTGTTTGCATTAGCATCATATAAAATAAAACAACAAAAATAAAATCATTTTGTTAGCATTTATCATCCACTGCATGCATTCTGAAAAGCATATAAAATCGATATTCTAAAAACATCTAAGAGTACACATGCAAAGTAAACCATAAATGAAGTCAACTCTAGTACAAAGGATAACCAAATCAAAAAGAGATATCTTATGTATATATCATAGTGAATCAAGTCTATATACAATGCCATCACACACTAGGTGTGGTCAAAATGCTCGCAATGAGCATGAAAATCCAAAAACATCATATATATGCCTCACAAAATGGCATCAAAGCAATAAGGGCTCAATGGCCTATCCCTCTCTGCAGGAACCCTGAGATGGTGCATGACTATGGATGGGACTCCTGCTGTAGCTCTGATGTCATGAATGCATTGAATGGTGATAGTGACCATGATATCAACCAATAGTCACACCTTTCACCGCATGAGTGGCTCGTAAGCGGCAATCTATTTGCTCTAAGAATTCAAGAGCTTTGTTGCCTTCCAAAGAGGTGCAAGCACATCAATATGTCATCCACCTACAATGGTTGTTCCAAATACTCTAGTAGCTCTAAATGATTCTTCCCCATAGGGATCAGCAAGGTATAACCACATATCCTACAAATAATATCTCACTAGCCATCAAAGTGGTTGTGAAACAAAGAAAATAATGGCGAGTTAGAAAACCATCAAAAATAAAAAAAAGTAGAATGCTTAAAAATATTAACATTTCTAGCTAACAAGGTCGAGAGAAGAGTATCTACATACTCGGATCTCCGGCATCCAGTAGGATTGGCTAGTGCATCTAGTGGTGGTGAATCCATTATAGGCATCTCATTATGTAACCCTCTCCTAAGGAAACCCTATGGCCCATAATCGATGCCTCGATCAATCCTCTCAAATAAGGGTCTCCTTCTTTCCTTCCTCCTCCACCCTAGAAGCCTTTGATAACTCACCTCGACTTTCCACTCGAGTCATTGTCCTCCTCCTCATCCTGTCTCCTCACTAGCCTCACCCTCGCCCATGCATCCGTGGTGTGTGGACCTTCTCCTCCTCCTCTTCCTCGTTGTGAGCAGGTGAAACCTCAATTTTTAAGAGAGCTATTGGTGTTCTAGGGACTAGTACCTTCTCCATACTAATTGATAACCCCGGTGTGACAACATTCCATACATTCTCACCCTTAGAGACCTGCTCAGCCTCTCTCTAATGCTTTGGTAGACAACAGAAGTGTAGGAAGAGCATCATCATAGGGTAACCCAAACTACTCAGGGCACTTTGAAAGCAAGGTGGGCCTTCACCCTCATAGTCCTGTCAATAAATTGTGCAAGTGCTAGAAAAATAAATAAGAATAGTCCCCTCCTAACCCCATAATTTGATCATATCCTGATATGGTCTAACAATGAAATCATCCATAGTCAAAAAAGCAACAGGATGATGTTCCCCTCCAAGAGGAGCCATATTAGTCCACCCGGAGGCCCCGATGGCCCCTAGATTCTATACACCAACTCCCCTCTAATAGGGGATGATCCACTCATACACCCAGCACATCACTAAAGTAGGGTGACTCAGGGACTTCCCCTGTAGCCTCACCATGTAGTACAAATCATGGTATGTGGTCCCCAAAATATCCACACCCCAGGAATAGATCCTCCCATACTACTCAATCTGCATAATGATGGGAGCCCAACAATACAAGAGCTTGTCCCCGCCCTTGTCTCCTACTAAACGTGAAGCCAGAATACCAATAATGGCCTTGTGTAGGGTAGGGATAGGTGCAGAGAGGTAATAGGGAAAAGTCACATAACCTACTTGGAAGACACATTAGAGGCCCCATCATCCCCCATGTACGATGCCCACTGTCTATACAAAACTGGAGAACCTTTCTCCAATGTCAACCGTCTACCAGTCACAGTACACCAAGAATCTTGTAGACATCCTCGAGAGTGATGGTCCACTCTCCCCTAACACTAGGAAACTAGAAAGTGTTATGGTCAACATCCTAATAAGATAACATGTCACATAAAATATGGTCACATTTCACATTATGTGTGGCACTTGTGAAATCCTTCATAACCCATCTCGATGTAATAAATCCCTCTCACCTAAGTCGGTTGAATAATAAGGCTTGGAAGCCAATCACACTCTCTCACCCGACTCCAATGAATGTATAACTCCTACATTCACAAAACAAGAAAAAGAGCAAGTTAGCAACGTATTTCAATATACAAGCTCATCAAAAATAGTATAAAACAACCCAAAATCCAAAAAAAATCACCTAAGTTGGTCAAAATTTCTCTCTTCCTTGACAATTACAAAACCACCGCCTTGTGTAGAGCGGTTGTTTTTAGTTGTCGTTGCAGTCTGTGACCACCGCCTGCGTGTAGGGGTGGCGGTTTTATAACCGCTACCCTGTGCAGGGGGCGATCATGTCCAGAATGGACAACCCACCCCCTTTGACCCAAAAATGTAAAAAAATACAAAAATAGACCTTTTTGGACAAAACAAAAGGTAGACCCACCTAGACCACCTCCTAGGGAACATTTTAACACAAGAAATTTCAAAAATAACCCCCTAGGTGTAGATTTTTCAAATTTTACATTTTTTAGGTTTCAAAAAACAAACACAAAATACTAACCTTTTCTTTCACCACTAGGTCTCTCACTCATGAGAATATGATCGTGTCATCGTACTCGTAATTTTGACTATACTCTCACTCAAAATGGTGATCGGTGATCCAGAGCTCAAAAATCACAATGAGGATATGTGAAAATGAATGGTTTGGTTATATATATGCTTTGTTTTAGCTTTGTTTTAATTGTAAATTTTTTACAAGGTTGGGGTGCTAGTGTAGGTATACTTCTATCCTTGCGTAGATAGTAAGTCCTCTTTTCATTTTGTTTTAGTGTTTATTTTTTTGATATCATATCTATCTTCACTTGAGTCTTGATTTCATCATGCAGGTAGTTGGAGCTTGATGGTGACATTTTAGTGCATGGGCATGTCAGGTATAGCTTCTAACTCCCCATTTCAGGAATGAAAAATTAGACTCGACATTTCATGCCTCTTCATGGATAAAACACTTCTCCAAGGGGGAAATATGTACGCACCCAAATTTACATGTGCTACATTGTCAAAAAATGGTTCAAAACCCCCAATGATGATTCATGTCTTTTCCAAAGGTGTTCGAGCTCCTTAACCTCTTTGCAGCTTATATTTGTAGCCTAGTTTACCTTAGCCATTTCCTTCTTTTTTGCAACTTCCTGCATCAATTTTCCCTTATTTTTGGCCTATAGTTACAAAATTTTCGCCTTCCCGGGTGGTGGTTTTCAGAATCGCCGCCCCTATTTTGGTGGCGGTTTTGAATCGCCGACTGCCAGGCGACGGTTTTATAACCGTTTCCTTGCACATGGCGGTCCCTAAGCAAATTTTCTAGAACTCTTTGTCTATGAATTATACATGTTTTTCTTCACTTCAGTTCACTTTTAGAACATGTTTCTCAATCATTTTAGCTGATTTTAAGCTTGACTGACTTGTGGCAATCTCCTCTTTCACTTGTGATTTCTAATTGACTATTTAACTTCCCCTTCATGTGTTGATGTGGCACCCCATTGCTGCCAAGTGTGATAGTGCACTACCCAACCAACCTTCTATAAAACCATCGCTTCTTCTAAAGAAAATGGCTGGAGATTATTTGTGTATCTTGCTTAGTTGAGCTGCCACAATCTTGCTAGAAATTACATAGCCAAGCTTTGTTCTCTTACGTTGTCTCTCTTCTACCTACATTGTAACTAGACTACCATCAAGCTGCCATTGCTTGATACCTTCTTCTTGTTGCTTCCTTTGCATTCCCACTCTATGGACTCAAGTGGACACAAAATATTGGTAAAGACAACTGAGGGGACAAAGTGATACCACAACTAGCATTGCCTCTGCACTGTAATTCTAGGTTGGGGGTTGTTATTGAGTTTCTTCATTTCTTTATTTATTTCTAAATGTACGCACACATATTAAATAGAGTAGAAGAAATAAATTTCCTTTATTGAAAATAGTTAGATTCATTTCTAAGAATCTTTTCACATCTTCTATAGAAGTTTTTGGTGATAGATCCTTCCTTCTTATCCCAGATGTGATGGAGAAGAATATCTGGAGGAAGCTTTCTATATCACCGTAGATAATAAATCTGTTACAAATTTTGGTTTCCCTTAAATCCTCACATGTTATATCCACGAATTTATAGGGGAAGAAAAGCTTCTAAAGTTTTAAATCTTCTTGTGTCTCTGAGATAGAAGAAGATTTAATAATCCACAACTATAAATTGGAAAAAGCTTTGTTTTGATTAGAATAGATTTAATACACTATTACACAGATAAATAACTACATCTAGTTATTTATTTGTATAGGATTTGTTAATTAGGATTAGAAGCTTTAATTTCTTCATTTCTTCATTTAATTCCAGAAAGTTCCAGAAAAGCACAAAAAGATTTCTTTTAATTAGATTAATTTCTTTGTATTGCTTTATCTCTTTTATATTGGAAAAATACAAAAACATAGTGTAGATTTTATTTTCTTATATTAGCTTGTTATTTATTTCATAGATTAAATGCATACATGACCATTAATAGACAAAAATAAGAATGAACATACAGTAGTGATCCATGGGTCCCCAAACCGAACGGGCCCAAATTTCTTACGGACATAGATATTGGACTTTGTATGCTTGTCCTCAAAACACCATCATGGTATTATGAAAAAATTACACAATTGAACATATTAAACATTGAATCCAATAAGGCTTATGACTATTGGATTGCCCCTGGCAACATAGTCTAGATTCCACATATGACCATACAAGGACCACGACTAGAGAGAGTTTACGGTTGTGATCCAGTGGTCCCCTAACCGAACAGCCTAAAACCAATCAAATTTAGATGTCGGATTATTTACACTAGTCTTTAGAACGTCCCCACTTCTAGCAGACATCATTAGATAGCTGAAAATTTTTAACGAAGAAGCTCATCAAGCCCTCGCATTCTGGATTGAACCAACTAACTGCCCCTAGAGCCAGTAGAACCACACCTCTCTCATTTATTCCATGACCTTGTCTGGAAATCATTACGAGACGTTGATCAGTTTTCCACATATCCCACAACCGTTAGAAAGGATTTTAGTGGAGCTAGATATTGATTGGAGTCTTCATGTGGTTATTCTTTCTGATCCTTCCATTAGACCCATTCAAGTTAGAAGGGACTTTCTTTCCCTTGATGAGAAGATCCTGATATTGCACATCAAGGAAATCAATTTTCCTGGATTTTTTTTCATCCCATTCTCACATATTTTCATCCACATATCACATATTTGCTATATTTCTCTACCCATGGCCATTCACTCATTCTACATCAGCTTTCCTGGCATGACCTTGTGATGTTGAGTGTGTCTTGAAGATCATGTTTCGATTTTCATTCATACAAGTACCTTGTGGATTTTATAGATCTTTCTACATTGATTCTATAAGGTTTCACAAAAATAATGAGGTCATTTCATCGTTGGGTTTTTATGAACGAATGTTAAGAAGATAAACAATTTTTTGTGTGCTTAAAACCCTAGCTCAAAAGTGGTAGGAGATAAAATTATCCTAAGTGTCTAGAGTTGATTTCTAGTGTATGGATGATTATTTTATGGTGTATAGGAATCCTCCAGGTTTTCAAAAAGGTATGTAGAGCTTTTAGTGACATGTGGACCTCACTCAAACAGGTCAGTTTTTGAAGAAGTTCAATTCGGGATAAGATTGTCCAAAGGAGTTGTAAAATAAATGGACATTATTTTTATCCTAACATTTTTCTTGATTTCCATGGTGGTTTTAGATCATGGTGACATATAAAAATGGAAAATTGTGCCCTATTTGTGAAGACTAGTCAAAGGGTAGTTTTGGGGTAGTTTCGGGAGTTTGCAGAGATGAGCTTGTTTGAAGCCTTCCAATTATATTTGGAAGGAGTTCCAAAGATTTTATGGAAATAGGATTCAAAATTATTTCCAGTGGTATAACTTATGTCTCCGATGATGAGATTTTATGGGCCATCTAGGCTAGTTTGTGAGGAAGAAGGTTTTTTAGTTTTAAGGACAAGCTTTCTCAAGCTGAAATAATGAAGTGAATGAATCATGAGATGATTTATTTGATGTTTTCTACCACCTATAAATTGAATAGGGATTAATTGTGTTCCTATTTAAGGCCTTTGGATGTCATTAAAGTGGCATAAAGGGTGCAAACTAATTGAGTTTTCTAAACCGGTTTTTTGGCAAATGCTTAGTTTGGTGAAGAGGAAAGGCATTGTGGTTTGAACTCGTGAATGTTTCATGAGCTCTAACATGAATAGATTTTATTTACAGGTCTTGATTATTCCATTGAGTTGTTACATGATTTATTTGAGTTCATCTTTAGGGGTCTTGAGGCCCAAAGGTAAAATCGGGATGTTGGAGACACCTATTTTGAAAAGGATATTATCCAAAGGGGCCCATTTAATGATTATTTGATCGGTCCAAGTATATTTTATATTACTCATGTATGGTAAATTTTGAAGCTTTACCAAGCATGGTTTTATGATTTTTGGTTTTAGTTCATCGTAGTGAAGGGATTTTGAGCATTTTTGTGCAAGTTGGATGGTTTTTGGGTATGGATCATATGTGAATGTGTTTATGATTCATTTGGGATGTTTTTAAGTTTCCTTAGTTGAACCAAAGGATGGAAACTAATTTTTTTGAATTTTAATCAAGCGGAATGTATAAGATTAATGTTTTGGGTGAAATGTTTGACTAGTTGTGTATATGTGAAAAGTGTGACCTATGTTTGAGTGAATTACGGTACAAAGGAATTTTTGAGATCCGAGATATTTTATGACAGGTTTAATGATGTTTTCAAGAGTGTGTGTAATATTTTGAAGCAAATATAAGTTAAGAAAGTGAAATATTGTGCAAGTTTTAGAAGCTAGGGTTTGAAGGTGAGCGAGTTGAATCAGTGAGCTCATTCAATTATGGCAACAACAAGATATCGTATATATTCATCAAAAGGTGGTTAAGTGGGTTCTTGATCATCTTTTGGGGATGTATCCTCCTTTTGGATTTTTGTCTTCACAAAAATAGGGGTTGGTGTTCCTTGTAGGGTTGGTTCTCCTTGTGAAGTTTTTACATCACTAAATACTTTTTATTTGAGTAATATAATCAGAATTTTTAGTAGGTTTTCTTCCCCTTGAGGTTTTTTCACTTATATCTTGTGTTATGGTGTTACTTCTCTTGTTCTTATTTGATTTAATGCATGATATATTATGGTTTACACACATTAATATATTGTTAATATTTTAATGGTTTAAGTGGTAATTTGAAATTGAAATTAAAGTTTGTAAGGACGGATTCACCTCCCCTTTGTCTATTGTGTTTCTAACAATTAATATCAAAACATGTTTTTTTTTAGAATTTTGATCACTTGGAAGGACATCCTTTCAATCACAATTATGGTGAATCAGAAAATTGGTTTCTCTACCAACAAGGCACTATTATTTGATTGAACAAATTATTATTTTTGGAGTTTGAGGATGAAGACTCGTATCAGGTCTCTAGGGTTTGATATTTTGGAAGTCATGGAGAATGGATTTATTCCTCCTGCCACTCCCCCAACTAGTGTTGCAGATAAGAAGGAATGTAATGAAAATTCAAATTCCTTTAATGCTATCATATGTAGTCTAGGAGAATTTGAGATAGGAAAAGTAATACATTGCAAGTTAGTAAAAGAATCATGAGATAAACTTCAAGTCCTATATGAAGGAGACTATAAGGTAATAATTGATAAGCTTCATGCTTTTATAAATCATTTTGAAAGTCTTAATATGATTTATGATTATTTTATTGCTCCATACATACTTAGGGTTGACAAGGTTTTCAACTCCATGAAAGGGTTAGGAGAAGATGTGAAGGAAGAAGTTATTTTTCAAAAGGTTTTGAGATCTCTAACTCCTAGGTTTGATTCTAAAGTATCTTCCATTGAAGATGCAAAGCATTTTACTACTTTAAAGAGGGAAAAGTTACATGGGACTTTGAATTCATATGAAATGAGGATTGGTGATTCCAAACTAGCTAAGAGAGAGGTTGCTTTCAAATCTGATTAATACCAAATGCAAGAAGGCCAAAGATGATGATGTTGCTCCTAAAATTGATGATGAAGAACTCTTTGCAATGATGGCTATAAGATTGAATGTTGGATCTGGTAAGTACAGAGGTAAACTTCCATTCAAGTGTTTCAATTATGGTGAAGTAGGTCATTTTGTTGCTAAGTGTCCTCATAGGCATGAAAAATAAGGAGATGAAAATCATGAGGATGATCATAATAAGAAGAATCATAAGTTCAACAAAGGTAAGAAGAACTTTAAGAGATTTGACTACAAGAAGGAAAAAATAAGTTTTATTCAAAGGAATATGATTTCTTATCTGATGCTAGTAGTGGTGTTTTAGATTCTGAGTCTGAATCTGATCATGAAGATGTTGGAAATGAGGTATTGTTCATGACTAAATATGTAATGAGGTATTCTAGTGATGGTTCTTCTTTATTAGGTGATTTCATATCAGGTTACTATAGTTATTTTGATGAGGATGAAAAGGATGTTAAAGATGATCTTGAGTGCATCCAAAGTGAGTTAAGACATGCTAAAAAGAAGAATATGAAGCTAGAATTTCAGGTCAAAGAATATGAAAATAAGATTCATGTTCTAGAAGAGAAGCATAAGTCTAAAACATGCAAGCTCAATGAGTCAATCAAATTTCTAGAAGAAAAGATAAAATTTCTTGTCTCAAGTTTTCAAGATAAGGAGAGCATATGTACCAAGTTTGAAGAAGACATAGAGTTCCTAAGGACATATCTCTTAGAAATTGGCAAGAAAACTATGTCCTTTCATAAATTTGAGAAAATTTCAAAGATCTTGATGATCTTCTAGGTAGTCGAGAGTTAGCAAGTGATAGAGCTGGTTTGGGTTTCAAAGAGGACTCCAAAGGAAAGGAAATGAAGCAATAAGACCTTGTTTCAAGAAAGGAAGTAGGTGAACTAAGAACCAAGGAAGGAAATAAGGAGGCTCTCATCAAAGACAATGTGAAGACAAAGTCAATTAGGTAGCCTAATGCCTCAAGGTATGAAATATATTTCAATGGTTATTGTTATACTTGTAATGGATTTGGTCATAGGGAAAAGGAGTGTAGGAGGTCTGCTAGAGATGATCATCCAAGGAGAGATAGTAGGATTGATCATGCTAAGAGTATGGTATGCTACAATTGCAATGAGAAAGTTCATATTGCTAAATTTTGTTGGTATAATCCACCTAGTCAATTTGAAGGTGTCAAAGGAAAGAGTTATGTGGTGTGATACAATTGTAATGGAGTTGGTAATATTTCTATAACTTGCTATCCTCGCTAATAAATGAAATGGTCTTTCAGGTCCTAAGGTGTAAGAAGGAAGATTTCAAAGGTCTAGGATGCATGATAATAGTCAAGGAAGTATTTGGGAACCTAGGAGGGACAATGGTGTATCATCAAGAGAAGGTATTTATAAACATCAAAGCATGACTCAGAGATCAGATCTAAAACAAGAAGGGGTTCTCCAAGTGTCTAAGAGGGATTGGGACCTCTTCAATACCCTATTTTAGGTGATCATGGTGTTCGTATGTGTGTGTAAGAATTAGTTAGCTATGCAAAGAGAATTAGAACTAACACCTAGTAGTCCTAAAACAAATATAAACTACATCCAAACTAATATGCTAAGCAATTAATCTCTATCTCTATTGAATGTTAATCAATGAAATAAACCTATTTAGATCCTGGAAATCAAAAGAGTTGATTGTATGTTTAAATCCCAAGGTTTCAAGAATGGATTCTTGTCAATCCATGGCTATAAGACCACTTGACATATCTTCATATGACTTCAAACTTGGATGGATGAACGAAAGAAATGAAGATAACTAGCTCCTCTAATGGAAGAATTCTCTAAGATGATAAAATTGATATAGTATAGGCTCTATGCTTATTTAGGTGTAAGTAGAAAGGTAGGAGGAAGGCTCCTTATACAACCTAATGGTTAAAATAATCTTTGCATCCTTTTATATGTGGGATAATAGCAAGGTTGAGTTAGTTGGAGATGATCATGCTTGAAAGAGGATTGAGTCAACCTTAAGAGAGTTTAGTTTGTACTTTAGTGACTCATGGGGTTTGAGGGGATTCACTAATTAACCAAAGTGATTAATTAATAGGTGAGCAAGCTTATAGAAGGTTTTTAGAAGAATAATTAGTATGATTTAGAGGATAAGAAGGATTTAATCAAATAAATGACGATTTATTGATCTAATAGAAGAGGAAACTTAATTAATTAAGAATAATTAATTAATTTAGGTAAAAAAGGATTTATATAACGGAAGGTAATTAATTGTCATCTTTGCTAGATATAAGGGCAATTAACTAGCGTAATGTAGTTAATTAACGATGATAGAAGAGAAAGTGTGTGATATTAACGATATGTCATTAATTTGCAGGATTAACACGATTTTAAGTATTTAAATTGTTAGGGATAAATTATGGGTGTCTACATTTACCCCTCTTTGGGTGGCGTAAATGATGCCACTTCAAAGGTAGTAGATAGGTAAAATTTTGAAGGGGTAGGAGAAAATTTTGTACAAGTGAGAGATGCCCCTCGAGTTTCGATGGGGTGATGAAAGAAGGCAATCGACAATCGAAAAGGTGAGAGAAATGGATAGAAGAATGGGTAGGGGAATAATTCCCGGTGTGAATTAGAATAATAGTGTAGATAGGGTAATGATATAGAGGAAAGGAAAATGATGGCAAGATAGGAATGATATTTCATCCATTGTGTTAAAAATAACTTCCGTGTCATCATATTACCAAGGATCTAAATCATCGGTCCTTATATAAGCATACGAAAAATTAGAATGACATCAAAAGCCATACTATGAAAATTTTCCTATTTATGAAAACACAAACTCAATGCAACATACCAAAAGAAATGCAATATGAGAAGGAAACAAGCTCATTTAACATGGAAACAAGTACAAACACACATACTCAAACCAACAACGGTCAAGATTGTTGCACAAATGTTTTGTTATCAAGTTGAAGATCCCCAAATGTTCATGATTGATAAAAAGGGTTAAAAATGATGCCCTGGAAAGGATACATGTGAGGGAAAATGATGAAGGACATATGGTTCGATGATAAAGATTTGTGCACAATGAAACAACATCAGGAAACTCGATGTGCCCCAGAGTACCGACGAAGCAAACAAACTAGCTTTGTAAATGGTTGTAAATATGATGATCTACAAGTCAATTTATTTAAGAACACGTGAAAATACCAGCAAGATATGGAATGAATACCATGTGCAAGAAACATGTTTCAGCTGTTTGGAGTGATTTACCCATTTTTGCAAATTTTTAACTTTTTACAATTTTAGGAGCTTTTTGAAGATTTTAAATGTTTAGGATTTTTCCATTTTCTAATTTTTGGAAAATTTTGATTTTTGCAATTTTTATGGATTTTTGATGTTTATAGAAGAAAAAGGAAATTAGGAGATCACCTAAAAGTGAGAAAATTGCCTCAGGGGGAAGAAATGGGCATTGGGTAGCAAAAAAATGCCCCAACATGGTAAAAATCAGTTAAAATGATTATTTAATAAAAATAATCATTACGGCGGATAGAAGAAGTGTTAGAAAAACAATAGTGGTCAAAATACACCCCTAGGGCATCGCGGTGGGTTAAAATAGTTAGATATACCCCACACGAGGGTGGGGTAAACCATCACAATCATCTCATTTGTTGTCAATCCTTATCAAAATTCTTACCGTGAGTTACCGCACGCAACAAGTGAGATGGCTAGGGTTCGAGTCACCACAGACACCGATACTATCTGGGAGTATGCTTGATATGATGATGGCAGAACATTTGTGAGTGCCCTAACCATGCTTTGCTCTTTTTTTACATTTATTACGCATTTACTATAGTTAGTAGCTAGGGTAAAAATGTGTATGCACGCAGCTGCAAGTGCGTATGTGGCCAAAGGTGAGCGACAAAACCAAAAAGTGTGTATGCGCATGCATACATGCCAAATTGTGATGTACATGTATGTATAGGTAGCATTAGGGGAGCATACACGCTCGTTAGAAAAACCGGTGTATGCCTAGGCATACACGTGAAAAGGGCACGTATGTGGAAAAGGGTCACGTATGCACGAGGGTTAGGTCATAGATTAGGGTACATGCAAACACACATAAGTACATGTATACGCCATTAAAGGAATGTATAAAACCAAGTGTTTATACACCCAAATAGGTGCGTACATGCCAAAAGGGGTGCGTATGTGCCCAAGAAGGAAAAATTCCAACTTTTTGAATTTTTAGAAGAATTGTTAGTACATAAAGAGAGGAAATTTTAGATGAAAAATTAGTTAGATAGAAGAAAATAGAAAGAATTAGAATTGAATAAATTCATAACATGTGTATTTTCCTTTTGTAGTATCATTTACCATCACTTCAGACAAGGGAGTGACACAATCGACTAGCCACCATAAAGGCTAGCTTCCGTCCATGTTGCCCGGCGGATGTTGGTGATCTTGTTAGATGTGACTGGACTATCTTATGTGGCGTAGATTCCTATGATCACCTTAGACCATGGTCTCCTTATAGCTCTGGTTGAGAGATGACACTCGAGAGAGCCAAGTGTTTCGACTCCCATAGGGAGATGACTTTTACACTTGAGGACATCTAGTGAATATTTTGTGTTCCCATTGTCGGCTAGTTAATTGATTACATCAGCAAGGATGAGGATATCATGGGTATTATGATTGAGGTGTTTGGTGGTATTGATATACCTCACCGAGGGATGATGGTTTATCTCGAATGTTATATTACGGACCCCCATTTTTATCGTATCATTGTATATCTAATAGCGCTTATTAGTGGCATTCTTGTCCCCGATGCCACATGTTCTACCTTTCCGCTCGGCCTCATTGGGGTTATAACGGAGTTTCTTGTGAGGTGAGAGATTTTACTAGGGACAGTGTATGTTAGCTCACATGTACTTTGGGATTTGCATATTATTATATACCACGGTCAAAATATCGTGGGTCCAACACCTTTGTTACAAATATGGTCATGGGACCATATAGCTATTTCTCACCCCGTATATGTGAGTTACGGGCTGAGATCAGAGGAGCCATCTATTATGGGATGGGTTTTGATAGGTGGAAACATTCAAGGACACACAAGTGATACATATAGCTATAGGAAATATTTTGATGATCTTACACATCATATGATAGTGTGGAGGCCCTACCACTATTATCAGTGGGCTAAGGATGCCGATGAGCTCAGTGTAGTGATGGTAGAGCACTTCTTGATAGGTAGTAGGGGCTACATTATAGAGTATTATCATGTGGACCAATGTGCTTGATAGTTTGGGGATGTTCAGGATGCTCCCGACCTAGATATGTGGTATGCCCATAGGGTTGTTGAGAGATTCGATATGGGGCCCCATATTCATCCAACCAGGGCTCAAGCTAGTTTTTATCAAATGGTTTCACAACAGTGGCTTCTATTGAGGTACATCGTAGATGTCGGGACCAATATTTAGTATGTTCCACAATATTTGATCGTGGTGTCATGTTGTCTTACTATTCCGTAGGCGGCATGGGTTGCAGAGAGGTTAGGAAACTATACATACCCAAAATTGATGTATGTATCATCTTGTCGGAAAGAGGTTACAAAAAACCCCAATGATGATTCAGATCTCTTCGCAAGGTGTTCAGAATCCAAAAAAGCTTGCTAAGTATACATTTGTATCCCAAAAAGACTTGTCCAGCCTCTACATGTTTTGTCCTAACCTTTTCTCTCTTTTTCCTTGCATTTTTGTCTTTAGTTATAGGACCGTCTCCCTACCAGGGTGGCGGTCTATGCTGACCTCTGCCCGAGGTGGTGGTCCTATAACCGTCACCCAGGGACAGGGGTGGTCCTATAACTACCGCCCCCGCACAGGTGGCGAGAGTCCTATGTGCGTTTTCTAGAACGTTCCAATGATTTCATCAAATGTAAAAATTTAATTTACATCCGAATTTCTCAACCACTCTTGCTTGTATTTATGGTGGTCATGTAACCATCACCTAGGTATGGGCGACGGTCTTGTAACCACCACCCTACGCAGGTGGCGATCCTGCACGTTTTCTAGAATGTTCCAACGATTTCATCAAACGTAAAAATTCAATTTGCATCCACATTTCTCAACCACTCTTGCTTGCATTTATGTTTTAGCCACCTGGTAAATAGTAATTTCTCTTTGTTTAATGGTGAGAGAGTTCAATTTGAACTTGCCTTCTGGTGATTGCAAATGCTATAAATATGCAACTTGTTTACAAGCAAATGGTCTTGGTTCTTTGGTCTAGAGTCTTCATTCTTGAGCTTCAGTCTTCAATACTCAGTCCTAGATTTTGTTTATGAATCATTTTATCTTTAGCATGGACTAGAATTCTGAATATTTAGTTATGCCTCACTTGTACACCGAAAATGATCCTGCTAGGAATCACATAGGCCAAGCTCTATTCTCTTGTGCCATCCCTCTCCTACTTGTACTTCATTGTATTTCTCTGAAGCTACTATTGCTCATTATTTGAGTACCTGCTATTTATCATTTTGTTTCATCATTGTTGCAATAACCTGCTTAGGAATCGCATAGGCCAAGCCAGTTCACTTGCGCCATCCCTCTCCTACTTGTGCTTTGTGCCATTTTTACTTCAAAGAAACTATCATCCCAATGCCTTCTCTTGTCAATGCTACTATACTCCTACTCTTTCTAGATTCACGTGAACATGTAAGAATGAAGAGATCACTCTGAGGGGACAAGCTACAACACAACTAGATTTTCCTCTACTCAATAAACTCCAGGTTTAAATCGTCAAAGTTATTATCAAATAGAGTAGTGAATCATTTTATTTCAGTTAAGCTCGCTTTCAATATTTCCAGGGAAGTTGTGGGGAATGATAGTTTCTGAGAAGCTATGATTTTTCCTCACTTCTGAGGTAAGATTGAAGGTTTTCAATTAAGTTAATTAGTTGTCTTTCATCTAGATTCACACATTTGCACAGGTGAATAACCACACCGGGTTATCTCACTTGTTTAGTTTTAGTATAAAAGTATTTTAATTATTGTTTGTAATTATAATGTTTCAATCGTGTATGTTATTTAGATTATCTTCTTTTCAGTAGTAGTATAAGTTGTTATTTTCAATTTAAGTTAATTCGGAGACTTCAATTTAGATTAATACTTAGATCCTAATTAAGAGAATAAACAATAGGAATTTACGCTACCCGTTCATAGTGTCTAAATCTCCCTTTGTCATTTACACTACCAAGAGATCACACCGCTGCCAGGATCTTAGTCACTGATCCTCCCATAGTTAACTATAGGAAAGTTGCTTTTCGATTCTCATACTCACCGTAGGTTTTCTATCGTAGAAAACTAGCCATAATCCCGGCTATGGCTTCATCTAAGTCACCCGCATTTCAAACCACCGCACGACCTCGGGAGGTCAAGTACGGGAAGGTCACTTGCCGATTATCATCCTCGCATGTCACTTTTATTATTGTAAAAATTGGTGAACCCAATGTGAGACAAAAAATTGTTCTCCTTTTATTTTCATTTCTTTCATCCACCTTCGCTCTTTCCCATTATTCTGTGGGTATTCATATACCCCGAATATGTCAGGATATGACGATGCATATGGCAAACCTCTCTCAAGTCTTGAAGCAAATTATGGTCAAACAAATAGACAACCATCACCCTCACTTTCTACATGGGCAAACTATTCAAGTAATTACTTGTCATCACAAACTCCTCCTCAAAGAACTAGCTCTAGTTCTTCATTTTGAATTGAGGAGTTGGATCAACTTGCACAAATGCAACAACCAGAGCCTTCGAGACTCTAACAATATGATGTTTATTGGAGAATCCACTTCATCTCCTCGGGTTTTGTTCAGACCAAAAATTAGTAGACAGTCAGATCCACTCCCATTTTTGGATGAGGAGTATTTAGCGTGCTATGCTAGAAGCGAACAACACTTCCAAAACATGTACCCACCTATAGGAAGTTTACAAATACAACTCGATACCCTACTCCAAGAAAACACCCCCATTCCTCCACCTATGGGAAATACTCTCGGTGAAGCTTGATAGGGTAATGATCAATTCATAGCAAGGTATCATACCCCTTTACAACCTCAAGGTGTACAACAAACACCATTAAGGCAAAACATTGTGTCTTCACCAATCAAGGTCATCTCAGCCTTAGTTGAGAAAGTTAGAGGATTGGAACTTTCTCAAGCAAATCAAAATTCATATTTCGGGCAAAGCAGAATCCCCAACCCTCTGCATCATCCCAGCCAAGTTGACCTCCTTACAGGAACAGGCATGTTAGGCATGCCTCCTCAACATTCATATAACTATCCATAATAGCAAACACCAACTAGAACCACGTTTTCAAATGCCGCTCCAGTTGAAAATATGATACCTCCCAGATTAGCACCAAACAACCCATACCAGAGCAATGCTCCTCCCTACTTAAACATCTATTCAAAATCACCACAAGGAGACATGTTCTCTTCTCCCAGGATGTTCGCTCAACCACAGGGATTTCCTTATGCCCTTGTAAATATATATGTCATGCCATATCAACAACCCATGCCACCCCCACCCCCTCAGCAGGCACCATCAATGGTCGAAGCCTATGTAGTAGGGACTTACTCAAAATATTTGAAAGAGCCCCTAGACTTCACCATACGAAGTGTCATGCTTCCAAGACCTCTTCCCAATTTACCCAAATATAAAGGGGAGGAGATCCAAATGTGCATATCAAGGCCTATGCCACGGCCATATGAGAATTACTCCCTTGGGATGGGGTTGTTGCCAAGATATTCACTAAAACCCTAGAGGGTATCACCCTTGATTGGTATTACATAATACCTAAAGCCTCAATACACTCATTCAAACAACTTGTATTAGATTTTATAAAAGCTTTTGATATGAACAAATTGTTAAGAACATGAATCAGGGAATTCTTGCATATTAAACAAGAGCATAATGAATCCGCTGACTCATTTTATTCAAAGATGGCGTACGGATCTCTACTCATCGACAAGTTCTCCAAATATAGATCGGATGGAACTATGCAATTTATTCCTTCATTCCCTCAATAGAGAGATAAAGGAAGAAGTCCAGAAGTTCCCACTAAGGACTTATGATGAAGTACTTGAGAGTGCTCTTCGAATAGATCAAGCGGTGATAGATAGTGGTCGTAAGACTTATGGAACAAATGGGAGATTAATTACTCCTAATCAAAACACTATGACTTATCCCAACATGGGAAATACCAACCAAGGACCCAAGATCCCTGACAAAAACTATGGGGTTACAACAGATGGAGTCACTGATCAAGTCAAAGGACCAAATGTTGTGAACACCCCGGCACCTACTAACAATCAACGCAATAATAAATTCACTCAAGCAATCAATATGGTGGACTTTTATTGTCCACCATGACAACAAAAACAACAGCAACAACAACAACAAATCCAATCACAAGGCCTTGCTCGAGGCCCAGATGGATATCAAAATCAAAGCCAAAGGCCACAACCTCAAAATTATAACTATAACAATCAGCAGCCTAACCAAAATTTTGGGCCACAACAGGTTCAAACCAATGACCACGGACTATAATCCCAATCTATACTATGGCTTTC
This sequence comes from Taxus wallichiana var. yunnanensis, assembly GCA_018340775.1. Taxonomy (NCBI): domain Eukaryota; kingdom Viridiplantae; phylum Streptophyta; class Pinopsida; order Cupressales; family Taxaceae; genus Taxus; species Taxus wallichiana. The sequence goes on from CM031235.1 coordinate 678,630,763, forward strand.
ACAAAATCCAAGGTCATGATACTAGGACCTACCACGACTACAACAAATTCTTACAACGTTTACCAGACGATCAAAAACAACTCTTTATAGACATGTTTTTGGCAAGTCCTACACTACCTACATCAAACACCTATATGGGATAAGTTTCCCCTCAAAATGTACCTCTCAATATTTTCAATGATCCTCCCAAATCATTCTAACAATAATAGGTTAGACCCAAATGGGACAAACAAAGGTGTCATAATGGGAAATAACGATCAAGATGCCTCAACTCCTGACAACTCTCGGATTGCTCCTAACCTAGGTTCAAATGATAATACAAAAATCTTAGGATTAGTTGAGTTGGAGGTTGAGCGTGAAATTAATGCAACAACTCAGACAAAGGAGTATGTTTCATAGCCCCTACCCGATATTTTCTGCGCACAAGATGAAGTTCCTACAATAGCAAAACCAGTAGGATCCTATGAGTTAATATCAAATTTGAACAAGACCTTTTCCCACATTTCATTCCTAGATTTACTAAAGAATTCACCCACGCATCACTTTACGTTACTCAAAGCATTAGGTCTTGGACATCTAATCCACGTTACGCCACCTCCTAGCACTCAAATAAACCATGTAGACTTTGACGTCTACCCTTTAGGGCAGCCAGATAGGGATACTGAGTTTGTATTTGACATAAGCAAGATGCCAACAGACACTAAAATTTCACGTAGAGGTGATCCACCCTTGCACTTGCAGGTTTGGATTTACAACTACGTCAAGCGTGTAATGATTGATGATGGGGCAGCAGTTAACATAGTCCCCTTCACTTTTCTTCAAAAGCTAGGATATGGAGAAATGAATTGTTCTTCAACATGAAACATGCTAAGGGGCTATGATAGTCTCAAGGAAACTTCAATCGGGACTATAGTGCTACCAGTCACTCTAGGGCCCAAAACAATCCTCACTGAATTTTATATTATAGATCGGAAACCAACTATAATATGATTCTCGGTCATCCATGGATACATCGCATGAAGGCAATCCCTTCCACATTATTCCAAGAAGTAAGGTTTTTACACCTAGGAAAAGTCTTCATCACTCAAGGGGATCCTAAACCCTTCGATATACACTTAGAAAACCTCAAGAAAAAGAAAGGAGTCCATACAGAGCATGAACTTCCCATGAATCAATTAAATAAACTACCTCCAACAAAAGAGTTAGTCCCAATCACCCCGGACATTCCAGAGGTTGAATTTGTTAAACCAAAAACATTTGAGGTGGTAAAAGCGATAAAGGTAAGTCAATTTACGGGAAACAATGTCCACTAAAACCACAACAAGAATTATGAAACTCTTGGAAAATGACAATCCGATCTTCATCTCATTTGAACCACATGGAATGGGTAGTCTTCTCGGTATAGCATCTCTTCCTCCGATGATCTAGGTCTAGGTGTGAGCATGATAGAATTAACAAATGAAGAAGGGCAATTTGAAATCAAAACAATTCCCATCGAAGCCATTTCTAGGTGTTGCTATATTCCAAAACCTAGTTTCGACCCATGCGCGTTTGAAATTAATTTTTCCCTATCCGTGGGTCAAGACCTCATCATTCGACAAAAGTTACAAATAAACACAATGGTCTATAGTGGAGAAAAGGTTGAGCAGCATAGTCATGCTCACCCACATACCGTATCTCAAAAGCATGATAAAGAGGCACGCAAATGTCTCTTTCAGAAAAATGATTTTAATAATTGGACATATACACTTCTGGGCAAGGGTTGTAAGTTCAAACCCAAAATGGTAGGCCCTCATCAAGAGGATAAAAATTTTGAAGATAATGGTTCTCCATTGTGTACTTTTAGGGGTGAAGAATTCGATATTCATCAACTTTCTTCACCTTAGACATCATGACATATAGTTCCACCTACATTTTCATATGTACATTGTTGCAGTTGCATTACATTGGTCATTCAGTTAATTTCATTCTGCTCACTCATTTCGTAAATTTTGTGGTCAAGGAACTTATTATTAAGCAATTTATTACAAGCTTATGAAAATATTGGCAAAAGCATTCAAATCATATCTCTTCAATTTTCATAATATCATCAAATGGTTTCAAAATCATTTCATCAATCTGATAGACAAAATCTTGACAAAAACCATACCAAGGCCTGTATACTTGGTCATACTCACTTCTTCTACTAGGTTAAGTTATTCTTACCTACGGTCTATTCTAGAAGCTTCTTGGTGTCACATCTATCCTTCTTACATCTCTTTGAAACAAGGATACTCCAAAGTCACGAATCAAAAATGTCAAGTTAAATCAAAATGCTAAACCAAATAGAATATTTTATTTTTACACACTTCTTTGCCCCACCAACCTTTGGTGATGAGCCCACATCTCTTACTAGTGATACGAGGTTGAGAAAGGAAAGAAGTGCCCTTACTCGCCTATGCCCTACCTTTGGTGATGAGCCCATGCTTCCTATCAGTAGCATGAGACAAGGTGTAGGGGGTCCATTCACGCAAATTAGTGAATATTAATATTTTAAAGCAAAGTATACTAAGAGAAGTTAAATATCCAAATTCCAAAGAGATCAAATCCTTAAAACCAGATTTTGTCAACCAAGTTTCCATCCATGGATCTAAGTCTAGATAAAATGGAAAATAAGTTGCATTCTAAACTATGTAGTAGTTTCAAGTAAGAGTAAGTACGCAAGTCTGAATTTGATTTCTATCAAAACCTTTTCTCTCTCATCATTTCCGTTCAGTCAAACTCATACAATTTGTGCCCTTCCCAACTCTTGGTGTTGAGCCCTCGCATCTTACTAGTTGTGTGGAGTTAGAAATGGGGCAAGTTCATCTCATTATCACTATATATTCATCAATTTTTCCAAAACAAGAAGAAGCGACGAATATTGCCCAAAGAAGCCAAAATTTCAGCACTAGAGTATGTTTGCATTATCATATATCACCATTGCGAAAAGCAAAAAGAAAACATTTTGTTCAACACTTGTTATCACTTGTCATCTATTGCATACATTCTGAAAAGCATATTAAAATAGATATTCTAAAGCATCTAGTGTACACATGAGAAAAGAATCACAAAAACCCTAGATGCAAAGAAGATCTAAATCCAAAAGATATATATAAGCATATAGTGTTTTACATACAATGCCATCATACACTAGGCATGGTCAAAACACTTGCAATAAGTACAAAATACCAAATACATGCCTCACAAAATTTAGACTAAGCAATAAAGGAACTTTGCCTATCCGTCCTTTTGAGGCCCATTGTGACTACTCTAGTTACGAATTTCTTAGGAGTTCTTCTCAAAAGCATTCAAAAATAATAAAAATCTAAGCCTAACACAAAATACCATTCCTAAGCTCATTCCAATTCAATCATACTCAAAAACAAAAAGAGTGATCACCGTGGACCCAAAGCTCAAAAATTACCAAATCAATATGCGCGAAATGAAAAGTAAAATGAGCTCGTTATATATATACACACACACACACACACACACACACACACACACACACACATATACATATATATCTAGTATTCTAATCTTGTTTTGAGTGTTTTTTCACGAGTTGGAGTGCCGACAGAGGTAAGTTCTTATCCTCACACAAATGATAGCGAGAATTTGGATGGTGACATTTCGGCACACATACGTGTCGGTATAGCTTCTAACTCCCCATTTCGGGATCTTGTACTCGGACCCACCATTTTATGCCTCTTTATGGCTAAAACGCTTCTCAGGGGGCAATATGTACGTATATAAAATTGTATGCACTATACTATCGGAAAGAGGTTACGGAAAACCCCAATGATGATTCGGATCTCTTCGCAAGGTGTTCAGAATCCAAAAAATCTCGTTGAGTATACATTTACATCCCAAAAAGCCTTGTCCATCCTCTACATGTTTTGTCCTAACCTTTTCTCTCTTTTTCCTTGCATTTTTGTCTTTAGTTGTACCACCTCCTGTAGGCGGTGGTCCTCGTATGTCTGTCATACACTTCATACATAGACATCCATGTAACCATTACCTAGCCAAGGCGGTGGTCTTTTAATCACCACCTGCGTAGGGCGGTGGTCCTGTAACCACCGCCCTGTGTAGGTAGCCCGGTCTGTGCACGTTTTCGAACGTTCTAATGATTTCATCAAACGTAAAAATTTAATTTACATCTGCATTTCTCAACCACTCTTATTGCATTTATGTTTTAGTACTATAAATAGTAATTTCTCTTTTTTAATGGTGAGAGAGTTCAATTTGAACATTCCTTACATGATTACAAATGCTATAAATATACAACTTGTTTATAAGCAAATGGTCTTAGTTCTTTGGTTTGGAGTCTTCATTCTTGAGCTTATACATCTTACACATACTCGACATCCTAGATTTTGTTTATGAATCATTTTATCTTTAGTATGGACTAGAATTCTAAATATTTAGTTATGCCTCACTATACACCGACAATGATCCTGCTAGGAATCGTATAGGCCAAGCCCTGTTCTCTTACACCATCCCTCTCCTACTTGTATTTCGTTGTATTTCTCTGAAGCTGCTATTGCTCATTATTTGAGTACCTACTATTTATCATTTTGTTTCATCATTGCTACAATGACCCTACTAGGAATCACATAGGCCAAGCTAATTCACTTGCACCATCCCTCTCCTACTTGTGCTTCATGTCATTTTTACTTCAAAGAAACTATCGTCCCATCCTTCTCTGTTTCTATGTTGATATACTCCTACTCTTTCTGGATTCACGTGAACATGCAAGAATGAAGAGATCACTCTGGGGGTGGTCAAGCTACAACACAACTGGGGAGCCTCTACTCGGTAAACTCCAGGTTTAAATCGTCAAAGTTATTATCAAATAGACCAGTGAATCATTTTATTTCAGTTAAGCTCGCTTTTATTATTGTCAGGGAAGTTGTGGGGAATGATAGTTTCTGAGAAGCTATGATTTGTTCCTCACTTCTGAGGTAAGATTGAAGGTTTTCAATTAAGTTAATTAGTTTTCTTTCATCTAGATTCACACATTTACACAGGTGAATAACCACACCAGGTTATCTCACTTATTTAGTTTTAGTATAACAGTATTTTAATTATTGTTTGTAATTATAATGTTTTAATCATGTATGTTATTTAGATTAGCTTCTTTTTCAGCAGTAGTATAAGTTTTATTTTCAGTTTAAGTTAATTTAGAGACTTCAATTTAGATTAATACTTAGATCTTAATTAAGAGAATAAACAATAGAAATTTACACTACACATTCATAGCCTCTAAATCTCCCATTTTTCATTTCATACCAGTTAGAAATCGCACTACAAGCCCTGATCTCTTAGTCACCATCCTCCCATAGTTAACGTAGGAAAGTTATTTGTTGATTCTCATCCTCGCTTGTAATTTTCTATCATAGAAAATGGCCATAATCCCGAATCACAGTGGCTCCATCTAAGTCATCCGCATTTCAAACCATCGGGTACTCGCACAACCTCAAGAGGTTGGGTATGGGAAGGTCACTTGCCGATTATCATCCTCGCATGTTACTTTTCTATCGATACAGAACCTTTAGAGGGTGAGCGCTAGGATGATGATGATGGGGAGGAGGAGGAGGAGGAGGAGGAGGAGGATGAGGATGAGGATGATGATGATGATGATGATGATGATGATGATGATGATATTAATGATGATGATGATGATGATGAGATAGTGATTTTTGGTGGTGGGGGATAGGGTCCTCCACCCGTATAGTAGTAGGTATAAAGGCAGCAATTCCAGGTATAGTAGGTTGAGATTCCCTTCGAGTGGGCATGGTTGTTAGGATTAGATTTCCCTTCTTTCATAGGTGCCATGTTTGCAGAGAATACCACAAGGCCCTCCTGCAGGAGGATTTCCACTAAGCATGGGCCACTTCCTAGCCCGCCGAGGGATGGTAGAGGTGGAGAGAAGATAGGTGAGGAGATTAGAGAGGTGGGCGGAGATGGGGATATATAGTTACATTTCATTGTAGGCTGCAGCGGTATATCTATCCAACATCGGTTACATTGGAGAGGGACTAGGCCGTGGTCCGAATAGACACTCATAGTTGAGTGGGATCTTTCCAGGCACAGTCACCCAGCGAGAGATGGTGCCACATAGTTCTAGCGATAATATAGATGGTGGCCCAGGATAGGATGATGAGTGTATTATAGTAGGCACATGCTTCAGCCTATAGGTTTTTCTATCATCGAGGGACCAGGACGGCCATAATGTAGCCTAGGTTATAGGAAAGTGGGATGGAATGCTAGTCGAGATATCGGTGGGCTATCCTCAAGTGGCGGGTTACGAGTGAGGTGGCTTCATTTCAGCGATGATAGGACCACAGTGGTGCCACACGTATTTATGGACTTGGCTATAGCGTACAATGGTAATGCCTCCTATTACAAGGCTCTATACTACGAGGTTTTTCTGAGGGTCGAGAGGATACCTAGTTTTAGTGAGCTATTGATGGTCGGGCACCAAGTTCTGAGGTATCAACAAGATCTGGGAGTAGCCATTAGATCCCCAAATAGGGAAAAGAATAGGAGGGTTGAGCACACAGATAATGCCCCTCCTCGAGATCATAGGCCTCCCAGTCCTCATGAGGGATCGAGTCAGATTTGACTTGTTTGAGATGCATGGATGTATACATTTTGAATGTACACCTCTTATGAAGGCTCATTTTTTATCGATGTATGTATTATTTTGGATTGTATGCCTCTTATGAAGGCTTATTTTGATCTAGGCCCAAGATGGTCGTTTTTGTATCCAAATGATGTAGATTTTGAGACATACATGTATACTAACATTTTCCCTTTTATATTTATCATGATGATGATGATAATTATGGACTCATGTTATCGATGATGTATCACATGTTTATTGATTCATGATATATCCATAGATGTTATCATTTGTTATTGCATATGTGATGTTTTTTAATTTATTGCACATGGTGATATGGTGATATTTGTGTGGGGGGATATATTTTGATATTTATGACCCCTCTTGCCCCATGATGATATGTGATGATTATTAGCTTAGCATACATGTATGATGTAGAATTAGCTTCTTATTTATATATGATGTTAGATGTGATGATATGATAACAAAACTATGTACAAGTAACAAATAAGCACAAGAAAATGTTTAAAAAATCTACCAAATATACACATGAAAACAACCTTAAGCAAAGCAACTATGTACAACTATTTACAAACATGCAAAAACACACTCCATAGGCACACATACAAATAAATCTATTCTAAGTAAGAAAAGATCAATCTCAAGTGGTATGTTTAAGCAACACAATACAAATGTACAAGTAAGTAAAAACTATACAAATAATGTATACGCATGACCAAACAAGTTACAAAACAAGAAACCAAAAAAATAAAGTAAACTAAAACTATGTTTTTGTGATACTATTTTCAACATGTTTTGCATTGTTTTTGGGAGTTTTGTGAAACAATTTTCTATTGTTTTTGTATTTTCCATTTTTCTATTGTTTTGGGTTTTCAAGTATTATGTGAATGTTTTTGGAGATTTTGAATATTTTTGTTTGTTTTTAGATTTTTAAAAGGTTTTCTCGAAGCTATGTATAGGAAACTGAGAAACGTGGATGCCCCTAGCGTTAGATGGGAATATACAAGGGTAGGTGCCACGCATTATATATAGGAAGATGAAAGTGTGAAGATGACCCGGCGTTAGATGGGGAAGATACAATGATAATCCCTTCACCAATTTACAAGAGGAGAATCAGCCAAATCAAGGCTTGACAGGATAGGTTTACAAAGAATCTTGGATGCGAGTGCGAGAACTAGCCCTAGGCTAAGTAAAATTACCCCTAGATACATGATGCCTATGAACAATGAATCCTCCCAAGGCACCGGAAACTAGTTTTCCCAAGGAACCTATCCAAAGCGCCATAATTTCATGGTTTTCACATGTGGATGACTTGTTTTCTCTTTTTCTTTTTCTTCTTTTTTTTATTTTTATTTTTGTATTTTTAGTAATTTTCTACTTTTTATGATTTTTGTGTCATGCTCAAGCATAGAATCAATTAAGATGCATGATATATTGGCTAGAAAATCCAAATATGTGCAAACGTGTAAGCGATCCAAGTTCAAGTCCCACCAAAGTGTGCCAAATGTGTGTAAGAATTAGTTAGTTATGCAAAGAGAATTAGATCTAACACCTAGTAGTCCTAAAATAAAGATAAACTAAAATCTATGCACCATAATGCTTAGAGCTTAAACAAGACTAATCTACCAAAGATCTTTTCATTAGAACATGAATAAACATCCAAACTAATATGCTAAGCAATTAATCTCTATCTCTATTGAATGTTAATCAATGAAATGAACCTATTTAGATCCTTAGCAATCAAAAGGGTTGATTGTATGTTTGAATCCCAAGGTTTCAAGAATGGAGTCTTGTCAATCCATGGCTATAATACCACTTGACATATCTTCATATGACTTCAAACTTGGATGGATGAACGAAAGAAATGAAGATAACTAGCTCCTCTAATAGAAGAATTCTCTAAGATGATAAAATTGATATAGTATAGTCTCTATGCTTATTTAGGTGTAAGTAGAAAGGTAGGAGGAAGGCTCCTTATACAGCCCAATGGATAAAATAATCTTTGCATCCTTTACATGTGGGATAATAGCAAGGTTGATTTAGTTGGGGATGATCATGGTTGAAAGAGGATTGAGTCAACCTTAAGAGAGTTTAGTTTGTCCTTTAGTGACTCATGGGGTTTGAGGGGATTTATTAATTAACCAAAGTGATTAATTAATAGGTGAGAAAGCTTATAGAAGATTTTTAGAAGAATAATTAGTATGATTTAGAGGATAAGAAGGATTTAATCAAATAAATGACAATTTATTGATCTAATAGAAGAGGAAACTTAATTAATTAAGAATAATTAATTAATTCAGACAAAGGGGGTTTATGTAACGAAAGGTCATGAATTGTCATCTTTCTTTGGATAGAAGGGCCAATTAACTAGCGTAATGTAGTTAATTAATGATGATAGAAAAGAAATTGTGTGATATTAACGATATGTCATCAATTTGTGGGAAGTGGTGTAATTAGTGTAATTTTAAGTATTTAAATTACTAGAGATAAATTATGGGTGTCTACGGTATGCATGTACTAGGATTCTTAGAGGTATATCAGTTCATATGAAGCATTGGAGAGAGAAGGATCTATTTGAGTTCATTTTTTCTCCTCCATTAGGTCAAGGTATGTTTTCTTAAGATTCTAAGAATGTTTTGTGATCTTACTAAATTGTTCAAGGAGTGAAAATGCACTTGTCTCGAGTCTTGTGGTATCTATGTGTGCATGATTATGTTCTCACATCTATCTACTATGCCATGTTTTGGTGTCATTTGTAATGAATCATTCAAGGAAAGGATCATGGTGATGTCTCATAAGGATTTTTTTGAGTCATGTCATTTATATGTAGAGTCGTCTTTTGGTCTAAATCAGTGATTAGTGTTGTTAACAAGCACAAAGGTATGTGTTACTTCATGAAGTTGATGTTGATTCTATGATTGGTCAATTCAAGAAAGTTATGTCATGATAAATGTTACAAATTATACTTCCTCATGATAACTAAATGGAATTTGAGTCGGTATGAGTCATTAAATTCAATCAAGAGTATAAGTTTTTTTAGTCATATCAAGAAGTATTTTCAAATGTCAAAGGAGTCTAAGTCTTTTTATGAGTCAAAGAAGTTACTTCATTATCATCAGCTGAGGTAAGTTTCATGGTGTCATGTATTACATGGTTCAAAGGAAGCCCAAGCTTCATAATTAAGAGATGAAAAGGTATGAGTCATCAATCAAGATGACTTAATCATACCATCCTGTTGAAAAGGAATGTGGTAGTGTTCTTAAAGGTTGGCAAGTGCAAACTAAATGATATTCAATCAAGTAAATGGTTTTAATGATTCATGATCAAAGTAAGAGTACTTAGTAAATTTGAAGGATTTTGATACGGATATATTATGAAAACTTGAGGTCTTGATATTAATAATTTTGTATTCTAAGTTATTACTACCTTCATTGGGTTTTTGAAGACCATAAGAAGTGGTATGATGGAAATATCATGTTTGAGAGAGAAAATGGGTGAACTGAAAGACAAAATTTGAATAAAATCATCTTGATAGGGAATACATTGAGATTCAAAAGGTTTTGTACCTTGAAAAATTCAGAGCTTCCTAGAATCCATTACAATGTTCGGTCTTGATAGTGAGAGTGCAAAAGACCTAATTGCCAAAGAATGGATTTTAAACAAGGAAAACCTTATTCATTTCCATTCTTTAGGGTTCATGGAGGTGATAATATGGGAAAATGGGTGCCCAAATCAGATGAGTTCCTCTATGTTGGCGTATATATCAAAAGATATAATTGTTTTCTTCTTAATCGGGGCTAGTAGGACTGTGTGAATAACTTGAAGAGGTGAAAATTGTTTGGAAGATGTCATGATTCTTTAACAATTTTTTTAATGCATGAATAAGACTTTGAAACATTTGTATAGATCCTAGAAGATGAATAAGGTCAAGATGTGAAGTGTTTTCCTTCTTGGTGCAATCAAGTACATTGTTTGGAGTTGAATGATTCAATATAGGCATATAGGTGGTCTTTTTGTCTTACAATGGTCTCTGTGAACTATTTGGGAGTGTGAATGACTATTCATGGTTTGGGTTAGTGGTTTGATCAAGATAATGTGGTTTACTTGATCCATTCCTTCAAATACCATATCATTGTATCCATATAATGAAGATGACTATTAGGAGATGGAGTACTTTGTGCTCAAGGGCAGGGTATGTGCCACTAAGAGTTTGAAATGATTTCCAATCTCATTCATGAGGTGGTTAGATGTTCCAAGAAAGGTCTAAGAGATTGACGTTGATCATAGAAATCAACGCAAGTAATCAAAAATGTAGGATATATGTAATCATCCTTGTTGATATTATCAAGATTGAGTGATGAGATTATGACATGCTACAAGTGCAAAGGAATGTGTGACAATGTTACTAATGGTTTGAAGATCCTCTTAAGTTATACCATAGGTGTAAATTCATCCTAAAAATGCATAAAGAAATACTATGGCTAATCACATTATGAAAGGTGATTTCCAGGATAGCAATAATGTGAGTTATCCTCATGAGTCATCAATGAGATGCTACAGACTATAAGAAGATCAAACATATAGCATCAAGAATGTAAAATTCTAATAAATGAGGGGGAGTTGGCCATGTATCAAAAATAATATGGTAGTCAATAAGGTAGTAGGTAATATTTTTACTCAAGATGTTTTGTTATGACTCTTAATAGTCATTCTTGCTCTAAAATAGGCCTCTTACATGTTTGAAGGTGATGTTTAAGGAAGGGGGAGTTCCTTTTCCCTTGACCAATGTATATAAAGTGTGTTGATAGCTTAAAAGATATGGATGATGAAAATTTAGTGGGGTATGGATGGTATCTTGTATGTGTGAAATGTGTATGTGTCATGATGTCAAAATGCAAGCTACATATCCGGTTAGCTCATCATAATATGGGAAGACTCCTTTATCAGTGATCTTGGTGGGAAAAGTGATTAGATAAGTCTATATGATGAAGGGTGGTGTGCTTAATTGTTCTACAAGAGGTTGGATGGCTTGAAAAACAATTCATATGCTCAAGAAGGGTTCATAAGCTTAGAATGAGGTTGAAAACACCGTGGAAATGGTTCGGACTATGTCAAGATGGCTGAGTCATTTGCTTGACAAGAGAGCAAAGTAAGTAGAAAAATGTTGTGTCTTTCTACTAGATTTGAATGGCCTAAGCTTAGGGGGAGTGTGTAAAAATCTATGTCATGGTGTGTATGGGATTCTAGGGGCTGTCAAAGTTTGTCTTTAATACACTCAAGATTTGACTTAGGGAACTTGGTCCCAATGTTGTGCAATAACATGATATGGAAGATTTGAAATCAAGATTAATCCTTGATAAGTTGAGATATCTCAAGAATGAAGGTAAGGAGAAATTTTTATCTCAAAAGTATCATTGATTGGCATGATCATATATTGTATGCTTCACGTTTAGGTCTATTACATTGGTTTCATGACTTGAAAGAAGACAAAACAGAGCTCTAGTGTGCAAATGTCAAAGTTATATATGCCTAGATGAATGATTGATTATTGAATTCTCTCAAATAGGGTAAGAAATATGTTTTCCAGCTATTTTTGCATGTTTTATATGTTTTATATGTTTTCCCATGGGGAGTACAATCTTTCTATGCTTAAAAAGAAAGCAAAATCGAGTTTTTGAGAGAAATTTCAAGTTTGTGAGCTTGAATGAAGACTTTGATTGATTTTTATAACCAAAATAAGACCCTATGAATGTTATAAATGTGAATAACATGAAGTAACAAGTATTTCTTTGTCATTAACGTAAAAGATGGAGAAGTTCAAGAGGTTTTCCATCAATGACAAAGGGGGGATTGTTAGCATGTTGTGTTCTAGGAGTTGTCATTAATGTAAAAGCCCATTAATGACAAATAAGATGATGGAGTGGAGCCATAGGATGCTCAATGTGATGGTTACATGGAATTTTAGGTATGCTCATGGGTGCATGAGTTATTTCGATGAGAATTACTTATTCTAGCAAGCCTAATCAGTTGACCTAACTAGCCTTGGTGATGATGCATGGTGGATGGAGCTTCTTGGTAACTTGAGGAGCATGTTGGAAGCATGGAGAGAATTTTTGGATAGTGTTTAGGAAATCATATTAGTTTTAGATGTTGATACGGAGTTAGAGACCAAGTTTGTGTGCTCATATAGACCAGGTCTTGTTAGGAGGCATGAGAATGAGATGTAGAGATATGTGAGCTCATGTAATTATGTAGGGATGGCATACATGTTGTTTTAGGTATGTTAGGATATTTTAAAGATGTTTCATGGTGAATTATGATGTTATCTCGGTTGACCCTAACCTTGTCAAGTGTAAAATCCTAAGGGCTAACCATGTCAATGAGATGGGCTGGAAATATGGAGAGATATTTTTATATGATGATGATTTTATATTATTAAAAGAGGTTTCCTAGAGGTGTGAGAAAATTTAGAGTCATTCTCAAGAATATTTTTCAATTTATGTCAGCTTTTAGTGAAACATTGTCCAAGAAAGGGCATTTTCTAGCTCGAATTGCACCTTCTGATGCTCACCCTGAATTGTGTGCTTTGCATGGGACCTTGTGGATTTTAAGGATGTTTATACATTTAGTTTATAAGGTTTTAAAAAATAATTAGGTCATTTCATCGTCATTTTTTTATGAACAAATGTTAAGAAGGTAAACAACTTGTTGTGTGCTTGAAACTCTAGCTAAAAAGTGGTAGGAGATAAAATGATCATAAGTGTCCAAAATTTATTTATAGTGCATGGATGATGATTTTATGGTGTATAGTACTCATCCAGGTTTCTAGAAAGGTATGGTAGATCTTGTGGTGATGAGTGGACCCCACTCAAACAGTCGATTCTGAAGAAGTTTAGTTTGGGACAAGGTTGTCCAAAGGAGTTGCAAAATAAATGGACTTTTTTTTATCCTAGGGTTTTTATTGATTTACATGGTGGTTTTAGGTCATGGTGATGCATAAAAATGGCCTGACCCGACCAAGGCGAGTTTCAGGTAGTTTACAGAGATGAGCTTGGTTGAAGGCCTTCCACTTGAGTTGGAAGGATTTCCAATATGTTATGGAAATAGGATTCAAAGGGATTTACATTGGTATAAGTTTTGTCTCATGATGATGAGATTTTATGGGTCATCCAAGCCATTTTGTGAGGAATAAGGTTTCTTCGTGTTCGGACAAGACTACTCGAATTTGAAAGAATGACGTGAATGAAGCATGAGATGATTGATTTGATGCTTTCTACCACCTATAAAGTGAATAGGGATTAATGTTTTTCCTATTGAAGGAATTTTTAGGTATTTAAGTGACATAAAGGGTGAAAACTAGTTGAATTTGAAAAATTGGTTTTTGGGCAGCTTATTTTGGTGAAGAGGAATTTTTAAATGGTTTGAAGATGTGAACTTTTAATGATCTATAACATGCATATATGTCATGTACATGTCCTAAGGATTCCATTGAGTGGTTATATGCCATAGTTGAGTTCATATTGAGGGGTCTTGAGGCCCAAAGGTAAAATCAAGGTGTTGGAAACACTGTTTTGAGAAGGATATGAGCTAGTGGGCCCATTTAATGATTTATTTGATTGGTTCAAGTAAATTTACAACCATGCATTGTTATTATATGTTATATTACTCCTGTATGGTAAATTTAGGAGCTTGACCAAGCATGATTTTGTGATTTGTGGTTTTAGCTCATCCTAGTGAAGGGGTTTTGAGCATTTTTGTGCAACTTGGATGGTTTTGGGAATTTCCTACCTATATGGATTGTATGTGAATGTTTTGATGAATAATTTTGTATTTTTAAGTTTCCTTAGTCTAAAAAAATGATGGAAACCTTGTTTTTTTAATTTGAATCAAGAAGAAGGTATAAGAGTGATGTTTTGGGTGAAATTTGTGACTAGTTGTGCATGTGTGAAAAGTGTGACCTATGTGTGAGTGAATTGTAGGTACAAAATCATGTGTTGAGATTTGAGATAGTGTATGACATGTTTAATAATGTTTTCAAGAATTTTTCAATGGTTTGAAGCAAAGAGAAGTGAAGAAAGCTGTATGATTGTGCAAGTTTGAGAAAGCTAAGGTTTGATCAAGGGTTTGAAGGTGAGTGAGTTGAATAATTAATCTCAATCATTTGTGGAAGAAACAATACATCATATATATTCATCAAAATTTTATTGAGTGGGTACTTGATCATATTTTGGGGTTGTATCCTCCTTGTGGAGTTGGTGCTTCACAAAACTAGGGGTTGATGCTCTATTAAACTAGGGGTTAGTGATAATTATGAAGTTGGTGTTTCACTAAATACTTTTTATTTGAGTAATATAATCATAATTTTCAGTTTTTTTATTCCCTTAAGGGTTTCCCACTTATATCTTGTGTTATGGTGTTGTTTCTCTTGTTCTTGGTTGATTGAATGCATGTTATATGATGTTGTGAACACATTAATAGATGGTTAATTGTTTAATGGTTTAAGTGGTAATCGAAATTGAAATTAAATTTTTAAGGACTGGTTCACCCCGCCCGATTCCATTTTGCTTCCAACATTGAAACTTTTGGAAGAAGAGGAAGGACAACCTATAAATAAACCACTTTTACACCTTCCACTACCCCATGAACCACACAAATGGATAGAAGAACCCGGTGTCTGATTTTGTAACTATTGAGTAAGATAAAACTCCATAGCTAAAATTAGTGTATATACCATGTCATTATCATGTTTTTTACAATTGAAAATAAGTTTATAAATTCTATAATATCATATAGGAGAAGAAGGTTGATGCCCCTTAACCTTGGTCTTGTAATTTTGCATGAGTAGTGTTGCCCCCTGTATCACACTCTGAAGAAAGTAATATTTATGTCCGAAACTATATAAGAAACCTATAAATATTTGATATCATCTTATAAAACTATAAAGTTTTGATAAATTCCCATTTCCTAAAGCATTCACTAAGGTTAGGACCATACCATGGTCTTAAATATGTTATATAGTTTTGACCTATATTGACTTCTTCCACTTTTTAGTATTTATACCTGTTTTTGAGGACATGGGCCTGTTAAAACCTATCCTCATGTTTATAATTTATCTATAGGTGTATAATATATCCCAATGAATTCGCCCTCTTTTGAGGCACATGTGATAAATCTTTTGAGCATGCGGGTAAAAGAATAGATGTGTACCCATGTGTGATAAGTCTAATAATTTTCATAGAATCATATAGAAGGTTGTAATAGAGGCCATTGTTAATAATTTGTACCTATAAATGGGTTTGCACATGTTGGAAACCATGGAGAACAGAAAGAAAGCAACATGCAACACACAATAAGCTATAATACATGTGTGTAGAAGTAAGAATAACAATGTAAAAAGTGACAATTGTGGCATGATCTAGAGTAGTAATAGTATAAATACATTGATAATTTAGTGGAAAGAGAGAGGAGGAGCATTGGAACAACTACATGAGTAATAAGAAGAGGTAAAAAAGGTGCAAATTGAAGAATTATGAGAGATGGAGCAAGGAGAGAAGTAACGGTGGAAATAGATCTTCCAGAGCCATAGGTTTTTAGCTTCTACAATAATAAGTGTGTGAGAAGAATTATAGATATCATAGCAAGGAAATATATTGAAGAGAAAAAAATAGCTAGTTGAGGGTAACATGCATATCTAAATAAGAAAGAGACTATTGAGGAAGTATAGTGGAGGATCAAGTTCGTGGTGGTGGGGATGTTGGACCAAATTTGGAATATGGGTTTTCTATAAGGAAGAACGTTGATGGAGGTGAAAGGGGCATGATATAATACGCTCTAAATGTATTCTAAATTAATTTTCATGTACTAAGGATGTTGGAATTGGAGATAAAATCTATTGTTTATTATGATATGGTGATTTCGTTATTCTTTGAGGTTTTTTCTACCTGAGCCCTAGATATGAGGTTAATGAGAAGATACTATAAAAAACATAATGGGTGAGCATGCTAGATCCAAGGAGGAGGTGATTCTTTTTTTTTTAAACTGATTGTAGATGATAGTGGTCATATTATGGGTTTGGATGTGAAAACATTAAATCTTGAATCCCCTAAATTTTTCCCCAAATCCTAGTTCGCATGTTGGAAAAGAACAAAGATTTTGAATGCTCTATGTTGGTGGATAACAATTTCCCATATCTATAGCTAAGGACAGATAAAACAATATTATCTAGAGATGGATTTTGGTTTGAAGTTAGTGTTAGATCTTCCTAATTTTTGTTACAAAAACTAGTTTGGATATGGAATATTATTAAATTTTGTAAGACTTGGAAGGAGAGCAGAGAGATCTACAATATTTTATGCAAAAGAATTGTTTTTGGCCAATGTGGATTTGGATGAACACCAAATATTTGAGGAAGATAAGGAATGCTCTAGATATGATGTGTCCCAGACTCTTTTTATTGGTAATTTAGTGCAATGTTTTATCTTTCCCCTTTAATCCATGTGTTCATATTACATCCACCAAAATATTGAATTTTTCTCACACTCGTCATTATATAAGTAGATTGAATCTATTTCTTTTCACCCCTCATGGATCTGGTAGGGAAATTTATTATAAAAGAGTATGAATTTGGTAAATTCTTTATGTGATTTCAATTGCTCAATGTGAGGAAAGAGGTCATTAAATATGATAAGTGGGTTGTTAAGAGCAAGTGGGATGTGATAAATCTTATTGATGGGGATTCTTCCATACACATAGAAAAAATGAACTTAATATAAATTGTATTCTACATGGACCTAGAAAGTGGGGTAAAATCATCCAATGGGAAGGAAAAGGGTCATTTCATGTTCCATTTCCATGTTTTTTAGATTCATTTTATGCATTTTGGACCAATTTCGGTGACATGTTTATTGTCTTTTATGGTAAAAGCTAGTGGTGAAAATTTAATTTTGGATGGGAAAGTTGTTGCTAAATATTTTACTTTAATATTTGGAGTATGGAAAATTGTTGATGGTGAACCATCAGAGTCATAGGAAACCTTAGGTTAGTGGGATGTGCACCCTAAGGTGACCTCCATATTTTAAATAAGTTGGATCTTCTCTTGTGGTATGAGATGAGGGTCAGAGAAAATGAAATAAAACTTTAAACTTAATAGGGGTGATATGCCGAAAAGTGAAGGAGTTAACTTGTAACGCAACTTCCTGGAATAGAGAAAATGTGAGCAATAAAAAGGGTGGAAAATATGCACCAAATACCAAAGGAAATTCACACAAAACACTACTCCAAACTACTCAAGCACAACTTCTGAAGATAGTAATAACATAAAAACATGCACAGTTATCCACATCAAAATAAAGGCTATCAGAGATAATACAAATTACACAAAGGATGGATGAATTACATCACATGGAATATTATATTACTCCAAACAACGTGCACAATTACAATAGATAAGAGGCAAAGTGCCATTACAAATCTCAGAGAGAAGGCTAGAGCTCCAACCTCCTTGCCTTTTATAGAAGAAGAACTGAAAAGAAGAAAGAAACTAACTCTTGCTTTATATATATATATATATATATATATTATAAATATATATATTGGAAGCCTTTGATTTCAATATATAGGAGGAGAAGGACGTGAGAGACAATTCTTGAACTCTTTTCAAAATGCTTTTCAATTATGATAAATGGTGCGAAGTGACAAAAATAGATTTTTTGAGATCTTTTTCACACTTTCCCATTATTTGTTCTTTAAAGAGTGAGATCCATGCCTATTTAATGCATCTCTTAACTATCTTGCAACCAATCCCTTGGAGCAGACTTATTCTTCCAAATCATTATTACATATTTGGATCTTTTAATTGCTTATGCATTGGGTCATGTGCTCATGATTCAAGCGGTGCCTATTTATGTCATTCTATGAGAATGACCTTTTGAATGCAGGTGAACAAATTAAGTATTCTCAGGTTTTCACTCTTCGTAAAGCTATGCATTAACTTCATCCCTAAAAAGACCAGCTGAATGACCCTTTGCCTTTGATATTTTCAAAGATCTAGAACATTTAAACCTTTTTAGATAGGCTTCATAATTGCCCTTACGTGGTTTTTGGCTTATCACCAATCTTTAGCAATCTACCTTGAACTCGGAGCCAATTTATTATGAAATCCACATGGATTCCAAGTGCTTCTCTAGGGTTTCTACTTTTATAGCTTTTGGAAGTGTGTTGGGCTGACACTTGGCATCATTTGCGATCGGGCCACTTTCCTTTGGGTAAGTAATGAGCCTATTATATATTACTACGAAGACTTTTTTCCTGGATGGGTCAATTATAGTTGAATCTATGTGTAATTCATGTGGGGCTTTGAGGTTTCCACTCCCTTTTCTTTCTAGAACTCATGCTAGGTTGACACTTGGCGAATGATTCTGTACCAAGATCATTGTTTCCTTTTGAGTTGGCTTGTCCCAACTTAGCTTTAATCGTTGATTTGGCTAAGTCTTCTTTCTATATTGTTGAAGGCTTGACTTGTTGTGGGATTCAAACTACAAGAACCTAAAATCTCACTTGGTCAATTCAGCAGGAATCTTCTTGTTATCTAATCTTAGGTAGTGGAATTTAGATAACAGGAAAATATTCAAAAATTAAAGGTTATGGTTTTGTGTTTTTTTAGGATGGGGAAGGTGTTGATAATGATTGTGAAATATGTTTAAAGGTGCTTAGGATATGTAAAATATATCTCCTTTATTGTTATGTACATTTTTGTAGATCTGTTTTGGAAGACTTGCTTATGGTTGTGGAAGATAGTTTTGGGCCAGACAATATTATTTTTGGGGTTTTTATAGAGCTTACCTTATTTGATGATTTTATGTTTAATCTAATTTTTGGAGAGGGATGGGGATGATCCAATGGAATATTTTTGGAAGTGAAAATAAGATCTACAAAAGGTGTAACTTAAAGAGCTATGGAAGATGGGGCAAGGAGCGAAGAAACGGTGGGAAACAGATTGTTTAGGGGACTTGGTGTTTTTTAGATTCTGTAATAATAAGTGTGTAAGAAGAGCTACAAGAAAAAATAAACATGGATTTTGTGGGAGAGGACTATGTAGAGAGTTAGATTTTTTTGTTGGGCTATAAAAGACTTATTTTTGCTACAAAAGATCTGCTTTTACTACAAAAATATTATCTACTTGGTCTTCCTAAGGTTTGGGAAACTTTTTAGCCAATTTTATGAAGTGATTTGTTATGTTAACTTTGTTGTAACATTGATATTGTATTGAATATATTCATGATTATTAATGAAAGGGTGACGACCTTCTAAGCCTCTTTTTTACTAATAAAAAAATGATCAAAACATCATAGTAGTAAGATTCAAGCATGTCATAAGCGAATAGTAGAAATAATAGTGCAGTAGATAAGTAATAAATAGTATAGAAACATAGTCACACATAGGCATAGAACTAGAAATATGGGATACCCAAAATTTCATAATACCTCAAGGGAAGGAAATGTGGGCCACATATAGAGAAACAAGTGTATACACATAAGATAGGCATAAATCAAAAAACATGGAACACCCATCTATAGTCACAAGGAAATCAAAACACTTGGTCCATATAGAGTAAATAAATTTAGAACCAAGAAAAACAATAATCCATAATAATAAAGAAATAAATAACACAATAATTGAACAAGGAAATAATAAATATAAGTAGGTAATGACAATATTGTATCAAGCAAGTATAAGAAACTACAGTGATAGTCAAAACAAAGATAAAACGATAGGCTTGCTGCACAAAACACGTGTGTTAGTCTCTTAGCTCAAAAGATAACACATACATTATTTATATAATCAAGCATGATGAGGACATGTAAAGTAATTGTCGGCAGGGTTCTACATTAAATTTTGAGATAACTATGGAGTTAAGGAAATAGCCGTTAAGTCACCAAGAAGTTGCATGAGAGTTGGATCAAGCCGTGAACGAAAGAGGAAATCCGCGAACCAAAGAATAAATTCACAGATAAAGGAAGAATTTGTTAGTAAACTAAATAAAGTTTGGTAATATATAGAGAAATCCATGAGATACTAGAACAATCCATGATAAAAGGAGAATGTTGCAATGTAAGCCAACAAAGAGCTACGGATTTAAGAAAAATCAAGCCAATGACAGACAGGTTTGACAAAAGCGCAAATCAAAAGAAGTGAATTTTGGGCATTTTGTATTGTTGTCGCATAGAATCACCGCACCCCGAATGGCCAAGATGTGAATAGGACGCTCGGTGTGATTGGGACACATGGGATCACCTCTCAAAGTGGGGTTGGGCTCGAGGTGAACCTCCGGGAAGGCCGGCTTCCTCTTCCTAAACTAAGTGTTCCATCTACTCCTAGTATAACAAAAATGATTATCTAGTCCTATGCTAACATTTTCATGGGGTTTTAGGGAAAGAGATTTATAGAAATGAAACTATACTAGGGATGGTGATGCACCGAATAAAGGGTGTCTTCAATATTTAGGAAGGGTTAATTTGAAGAGGGTGTGTGCACCATGTGAACTTCACCTCATAGCAACTTAGAGAGGCACAGGATACCACGGAGTACTAAGAGACACGCGTCCCTTTGTTAAACTTTATCGTTGAGAAATATACTTTCCCGTGGTATGAAGAAGGATGAACTCAAGAAGGGTGAACGGACACCACAACTCAACCGCATGCAATACTCCACCACTAGGATAAGCACAAAACTCCAAGAACCTATAATAGAAACTTAAACTTGCATGAATAGAAGTATGAAAAGGCACAAAGAAGCATAGGGATGAAAGGACCAAGATTAAACAAATTCACACACTTTTATTGCTTCAATAACATACACAATGCATCATACATTCAAGAGGCAATAGTTGCCATTACGGGCTTGAAGAGGAGGCTTGAAAGTTCTCTCAACACAAAGAAAAACTTGCAGAAGAGAGGACCTTTGAAAATATACACTTACACGAGATATCTAATTCCCAACTTATCACATGGAACCCTTTGAAATGACTCCAACTTACATTTATAGAAAAATATATGAGAAAAGAAGAGGAAATGGTCATAATTATATTCCTAAAATGAAGGCCCATGATGTATTTATTGCAGCTTAGTTGAACCACTTTAGAGAAGGTTCCATCATGGGTCATTAATTGCCTATGACCTAGTCTTCTCAATTAATTAAAAGAATATTTAAATAAAATATTTAAATAATAATAATAAATATTATTATTAAAATATTTAAATAAAAATATTAATTTAATTCACATAATGTCGGGACCCCCGTGACCCGACACTTGAAGAGGAGGGGGTCCATGTGGATAGAGTCAAAACAAATCTCAACTTATGAGCTTCAATCCTCTAACTCGGTGTTGCACTCGATTTTTGACCCCGCACTAACTCTTTCCTTGCTTTGGTAATCGC
The DNA here is from genome assembly GCA_018340775.1 of Taxus wallichiana var. yunnanensis. Taxonomy (NCBI): domain Eukaryota; kingdom Viridiplantae; phylum Streptophyta; class Pinopsida; order Cupressales; family Taxaceae; genus Taxus; species Taxus wallichiana. The sequence continues at coordinate 678,652,867 of CM031235.1, forward strand.
GCTTTTGCATTGAGTCCTTCGAATGGTGAGCTATCAAACTCGATTTTATCATTTTCCTCTCTTAACTCGAGGCCATTTACGCATTCCTCGTTCAAACTTCATGAAACATCACCACGAGCTCCTGCGCAAGTCATGAGCTCTTCATCCAAAGAAACGATCCTATTTCCCGGGCTCAAACTCACTTGAATACCGAGCTTAACCTTTTGATATCTCTAAAAAATGGTTTTACCATTATGCTCAAGATTCTTCCTCATCATATAACACTTGTAGTAAGAATGTTTTAGCTTTGCCATAATAAGCACAATTGTACCCTCAAACGATGAGAAAATGCCATTAACACTAAAGACCTAATTTTCCATGATGATGACCGAACATGCCCATTAAACGCCGATAGACACCCTTAAGACCGATTCTTGGACAAAGAGACCTTCGGTATTTTGGCAAATGCATTCTGCAATCTAGGCTCCAACCAACAATTATGCCACTATTGGGATCTTAGTATGGCATAGTATGAAATATACCCATTTTCATAAACTAAAAAGATCCTTCATGTTACAATCGCAACACGTAAAATAAGCCCTTCAAAAATACATTAACAACCTGGGCAGCCAAGAGGACCTTGGAAAAATGCACAGGTAACAACCATATGAATTCTCCCTTAGTCGTGGATCAAAGCTAATAGAAATAAGCTAGATAAAATCGCTTGAAACTACAGTATAATCGTCCATTTGTTAAAACAAGTTTCTCTGAACATGGTAAAGGAATACTTTATTGTCTGATTGGACGCACATAATGGAAAGGTATAAATATTGCGTACTGCCCTCGGAGTTTCTCAAAGAGACCATTTACGAATAACAAGGATTGAGACGCCAAAATGGCCGAACTCATGGGATTTCGAGTTGACCTTCACATTCAATTCGTTTCTAGGAGAAAACAATGCTGAGCAATATGAATCGTTTCACTCTGCACGTAATAAACCTTCATCTCCTGGTTCATGGAAATTCTATGAAGCTTCTAAGGTCGTGACTCAATCCATCGTACATGGCGACTTGAATATGTGTTTCCTGCAATCGCTACTGAAGCGCTAAGAAGCTCTCATTGCAATTTAGCCAGAATCTTCTTGTGCGTGAGAGTTTCTCGCGACCACCGAATGCTAAGCGTGGATGCGGAATGTGTAAAACCTCCTTCAAACAACCTTCGGTTATGGTTTTGTGAGATTGAGATTGAAAGTGGATGGTATTGTTATGCATGATCGTGGGAAATGTCAATTTAGTTGTACCACTATGATATGAACCATATAAGCATCCTCAAAAGTGGTAATATGACCGAGTTTTGAACCTTTCAAGCTCATTATTCACCTCCACATTGAAGGATCTTTTGGGCTCTTCCCCAACCAATTTTCCTATTTACTCGGTCCTTGGCGAGCTTTACTTGTTGAGTCCTTACACACGCACTTGATGGCTTAACCGATAATCCATCTATCTTCATGAGCACGGGGCTTACCATTCCAACGTGTTTTGACCCACTTGATGACTCACCGTATTCCGGAAATAAACTTGAATTCTTCTCTACGCGGAAAACTCACGACGGCTTGTCATTACAAAGTTTCCACTATGGAAGATGTTCCAACCTCCCGCGGAGTGAACAAAAACAGGAATGCCATCTACTTATTTCCCATTAGATTGCACAATCTCCGCATAACGGCTTGGCCACATCAATCCACGGGCCCGGCCTCGGCTTTTTTTTTGTTGGGCTATAAAAGGACTTTGACCCGATTTCTCCATTCACAAAAAGTCCACCATGGCTTTCCATCCCAAAATTTCTACTTGGTCTTCTCCGAATCTCCCCGTGGAATTTCTTCCTTGGCTTGCCATCCACGAAAACCCACTTGGCATTGCTCGCCTTATTTCCCACGTCCGGATTGAGTGCGGAGTTTTGTTATCATTTGGCCATATTTCATTTTGGACAGATGGCCACCGACTTCCACCTTTTTTTTTTACTCGGCCTAAGGAGATATCATTTTCTTGGTGCAAACATTTTCATCTGTAGCTTGTAAGGTGTGATAATCCCAGACAGTCATCCTTTGTGCCCGCCAACTTAGTGACTCAGAAGATGCTCATATAATTGCAAAGCAAATTATGCTCCATGAATATTCTGATATGAAACATACCCTCTATGAGATCCGTTTCCATGAGTTGCATTGTAAAATAAATTTAATCAAGTCTCCCAAACACTCTAATACTCGTCAAGGAAATCGATTTTCATAAAAATATCTTGAAGGAAAATCCTAAATTTGAGATGGATACGATGCCATCGGATAACAACATTGACAACTTACTTGCTCAAACGAAATTCTACTATATAAGAACATCCACCCGCATCGAATGCTCGGCCGCTTTAAGCGTAGAACTAAAGAAATTCTCCTAGGAAAGTGCCGTGAGGAAATAATTGGTTATAATCAAAGGGCTACAATGGTGGTAGAGAAGTAAAACTTATCTCGAGAAAATGAGTGGCCTCCAGAGAGAAAGATTGCGGCGAAACGCAGGCGATCCCAAAAACCGTGGTGTTGATCTCGATGTTCAGCTGCAAAGATACCATAGTACGTGATCATTGTTGTAAAATCTTGCCGTGTAGTAGAAGAACGAGATAAGGTTTTAATGAGTTGTCTCGCCTTTTCATTTTGGAAATTCTCTTCCATGGAAGAAGCTCGACATTAAATCTTGAGGTAACTATGTCTCTGTCGAGTCATTAAAATTGAATTCATATTCTAACAAGGAAGCATCAATCTCTCCATGTTGAATTAAACCGAGTCGAGCTCGTCATTTCTCCTCGTGAGCCAACCATCGAAACATTATCCGCTCCTATCGAGACTCTTTTATGACAAGCCAAAGTTGGACAACCGAACTTACATTTCCTACTCAAACTCGTCTAAGGCTTGTGATCGAGTTATGACCGAGTTAGGACAAGGCACGAACTCCTCTAGATGACTCGTCTCTTTATTCCCGATTTGATACTTAGAGCTTGAACAAGTGAGATAAGCTTGTCGAACTCCTCGATAGCTCGCATTCTTGGAAAAAATGACGATCTCAATGACCAAAAGTGGGTCCAAGGACCAATGTCGTGATTTGATTGTAACAAAAGCGTTTTCCAATTTTTCCATGTGCGTAAAATTGGGCATTTTGTATTTTGTATATTTATTGTAATTAATCTATTGTATATGGGTGCGTCATAAGAAATGAATATGTGAGTGCCATATTGAGAGAATTTTGTAAGGAATGAATTGTATGAGATAGAGTGAGAAGAATATGAATGTAATTAAGACTAATGTAATGATTTTTGAGAAATAAATAAAGATTGAAGTTTGGGATGAAATCTATTATGTGTTTTCTATTTCTGTTAATAGTTTAGATCCATTTACTTTTCCCACGTACATCCTTAATAGAAGGTTGATCGCCTTAATTCCCACACTGTTATTAGGGTTTTAGGTCAACATTTGGTGTTTGAGCCCAAGTCCAACTATCTAATATCTTCAGGATGATAGTGGAAGAAATAAGATAATTTTAAAAAGGAAAAAAAAGAAAAATCATGCATATTATTTGTGGGAAAAAGGTTAACATGTAGATCTATCTCACCCTCTTTTAGAAGGGTTATGCGCCTAGGGATTGTGGGTGAAAAAAGTGGGGATCCAAAGAAATGAATTTTTTTTTTTAAAAAGTGTCTATTAGTTAGAGGTAGTAAATAGGAAATAAAATAAAATAAAATATAGATTAAGAGAAGAGATAGAGGGAAGAAAATATGGAAATAGAGATTGAGAAGGAAGTAAAAAAGGAAGTTAGTTATTAATTAGTTGTGGGAATAGTAGTGAATTAAGAAGTGATTATTCTCCCCCAACCATAAGATATTATTGAGGAAATGAACCCCTTATACAAAATTTCATCCCCCATGCCATTAGAAGGTGTGATAAAAATGTGGGACTTAGTTCAAAATGAAGGAGATACGGTTAAGGAATTTGATCAAAGATTAAAGAATATAATGCACAAAACTAGATGAACCACCAAATGAGAAAAAGAGAATTGAGTTGTTTATTGCGGGATTGTTACCTTATATAAGATTATTAATGGATGGAAAAGAGTTCATAACATTTATGGAAGCATTGGAAATGGCATCAAAACTAGAAGTGGAACCATGGAGGAGAGAGTGTGAAATGGTATTAAAATTGGAGAAGATGCAGAATGAATTAAGGAAACTAAGACAAATAATTGATCAAAGTAATGGAAGAGGATACTACTGGGATATCAAAGAGATAATGGATATCATAGGGGATATCATAGAGATAATGAAAGGGGATACTACAAAGGATATCATGGTAGGTATGGAGGAAATAACTATAATAGAGGAAATTATCATCATTATTATGGAGTAAATAACTACAAGGATAAAATGGTCAATGGAGAAGGTCGATAACATGTTATTGGTGTGGAAAAAATGGACATATACTATGGAACTGTGAGAAGAAGATACATGTTGAACAAAGATATTACAAAGAGGAAGGGACACAAATAGAAAAGGAGACCAAAATAATAGAAACATCTGAGAAATATACATCCATAGAATCGATCGGACCATGATGTGAAAATCATGGCAAGAAAAGAAGAATCATATGGAAGATATAATAGAAAACCAAAAAATGGAAAGAGAAAAAGAGATAAGGAAGTTAAGTTTTAAGGGAGAAAATGAAACTGTGACATTGTGTGAGAATGTTACAGAGTAAAGGAAGGGAAAGTAAAAAGAAGAAAAACCAAGAGGACATAGAAAAAGAAGAAAAGGTGATAAATGAGAAGAAGAAAAGTATAGTTAGGTCAAAATATGGTATAATAGAAAATGAAAAAGATGGAACAAAGAAGGATGAGGATTATGATGATAAATTACCGAAAAATGCGTCAGATATGTGACAAGGATACCACTAGATGATAATGGAGAAGATGAATCATTTGATTTTTCAAAGGACATGCAAGTATACCAGAATAGAGGGACCAAGATAAAATCCTTGAGGAATGGAGGAACTAGAAAAGAACACACACCAAGGAAAAAGAAGATTATAGGGCTACCTCCTGAGAAATATTCCTCCAGTAGTGAAGAATAGGACTCTAATTCATCACTTGGTTGTCTCGAGGATGAGACAATGTTTGAAGTCGGGGGATGATGTTGACAGGGTTCTTCATCTAGTTTTGGGAAATCCACGGATACGAGAATAAATCCACTGAAGTTTAGAGGAAGCCATGGAAGACTAAAGGAATTCACGGGTAAAAGAATGAAGTGCGAGTAAAAGAGCGAAGTCATGGGTAAAAGGACAAAGCATCCAAACACTCAAAGAAGTTGCATGAGATACTATAGGATTCCACGAAAGGCAACAAAGAGTCACAGAACAAATATAAAGCAAAGATAGAATAAGGTAGAAGTCGACAGAGGCATAAAAAGTTATTCATATTACAAGGTTGTTTTATGATGTTTGCAGGATGTATATGAGCATTATAATATACCGAGAAGCTAGAAATATATTAGAATGATAATAATGAAGAATATATATTATTTTACACAAGAAAAATGCATAAATACCATGATATATGTGTAAATATCCACTAATTTCTAGTTAATAATGTAAATAAGTGTTAACCAATGGTTATCATGGGTCATTATAAGTGAAAAGATATAAATTTTCCTTTTAAAGGATATATAATGATGTAAAATGAGGGGAGATGATGATATCATGAAAATGAGTTAGACGATATGATATAAACATGAAGAATAAAGAGAGAAATCAATGTAAGAAGTGAGGATATGAATATAATCGATTTAAACATATATTTTTGAATTATATGAAATTATGATCAATATATATGTGATGTGTGTGGTTTGAAACATTAATGTGTGAAGTGTTATGTTTATTCATTTATAATAAAATATAAATACTTACTTTATAAGAGATATCTACCCTTCTATGTAAGATGTTAGCTCTAACTGGTAAAATGAACTACTTAACCCTCACACTATTGTTGAGGCTTAAGGTCAATGGTAATTATATTGAAACAAATTGACTGTATCGTAGGATATCACCCAAGAGGATATGCAAACCGACACTAGTCATCATGTCATCCAATGTGTAGTTGAGAATTCCTATGTGTAAATAGTATATAGAAAACATATTTTATCTATCAAACCAACGTGATAAATAATATGTATAAAGTAACAAACTATCCAATCAAACAATAAGCATGTACTGAGTTTGTATTTTTTTACATATGTGATTAATTTTATATTATGTTATTATTTGAATGTTTTCTAATTATATCAAAAATAGCTATATACAAGGAAAGAGAATAAGGAGTAATATTGCCACAAATGTATGATATTTGTTGTGGTATTTTTAATACACTTTTCTTCAAGAGAATCTAAGTTATAAACACCAGATTCAATTCTTTCAAGAACCACATAAGGGGTTGATCCAGTTAGATTTAAACTCGCATTTGAGATAAGTCTCGACATTTATAATTTTATGATTTTCCTTAAGGACCGTATCACCAACATGAAATTCTTAAGCACAAACCTTCTTTTTGTGTGCATGTTTGATACATTCTTTGTACAGGTGGATGTGCTTGAGGGCTTGCACCCATCTATAATCAAGTGTTTTGATTTTGTGTAACCATTTTTCAAAGTAAACCTTTGCTATGACAACATCTTTTAGTGAGACCCATAGCAAGGGAATTTATAGTTTGAGTGGGAGAACAATTTTTCCCCATATACTAAATAAATGGGTAATAATTATATGTGTGTGAACATTAATACGATAAGCCCAAATGGCATAGATAATTTGATTATGCCATTTGGTTCCATGATTTGCAACATTTTATGTAGGATATTCATAATGATCTTATTAGTAGCCTCGATATGGCCATTTCCATGTGGGTATTAAGGATTATAAAATGTATGCTTGATTTTGAACTTGGCACAAAATTCTTGACTGTCTAATTTTTATAGGAAAATCCATTGTCGATTACAATTTCTGATTGTACCCTAAGATGTGATAATATTTAAGAAATCAAGTATGTCATAACCCTTGGTTTAATCTAAATAGGCTATCTCAACCCATTTGGTAAATTATTTTGAGGTCATAATAATGAATTTATGTCCTTAAGTGGATTCCATATTTATCTTACCAATGAGGTCAAAGCCTTATAATGAGAATAGCCACAAAGAAACAATAGGTTGTAAAGTATGAGATAGAGTGTGAATGATATTACTATGCTTTTGGCATTGGTCACAACATTTGTAGTATTCATGACATTCATGTTCCATTGTAGACCAATAGTAACCCTAACAAAGAATATTTTGAGACATAACGTTGTTGCTAAAATGACCACCACATTCAACATCATTTACTTGGGAAATAATAAGTTATGTATCATCGCCCCTAAACATTGTAGTAATTCTCCATCAAAGGAGCATTTAAATAAATACCCACCAATAAGTGCATAACATATAGGTTCATGTCACATATGACATCCCTTTTGTGGTGACACATTTTTTTGTAGTCCTTATCGGTAGAAGAAATTGTAAATGTCGGTATACCATTTAGGGTTTTTGCACTTGTATGTAATAAAAGGACTCGTATAATATTAATGGTATCGGGGGTAATATATGAATTATGTAATTGTAGAATTGTGAAGGTGGCACAATCATTTGTGATACTAAGAGGTATAAGCAAATTTGCACTAGCCATGACATCTACATTGTGATTGTCCTTTTGAGGAATGATTAGAAATAAAACATGGAGGGTTCATTAGCTAGGAAATATCCTATCATGTTCATTTAATATACCAATATACATTGGGGTAAAAGGGTTTAATTTAAAAATATTTTAAATTAGGTATGGGGTAGGTTAAAGAGGTGGGCATAGGGTTAATTTTAATATAAAACTAAAACATTTGAACCCTATTTTTAAAATTAAATTCCTTAAAATTGTAAAAGGAGTGTGGTCATAAAGTTAAATTATAATCTCTTTTTAAATAAGGAAATATCAGTTAGAAGATTCTTAACCAAGAAATAATAAAATAGAAGAAAACTAGGATTGAGTATTATTTTTAATAAAAATGATATTATTTCACCATATTTATTATTTAAAGAAATATTGATAAATGGTTAAAGCTTAACATTAAGGTAATTGGTAATAGGTCTTGAATGAATTCAAACTCTCTAATGAACACCGTTGATACTTGCACTTTAATAATTCAATATTCTATCAATACTAGGGTGGTGTCCAAGGCTATTTGCAACAAAGAAATGGTTTGAAGTGTATTGAGCATGTAACTTAATCAAACTAGAAATAAACCATTACTATCACTAAGGATCTAATCCGAACTTATTTGAATTGCTAAAAGAAAATAGAGGAAAATTCTTCTAATTCTTTAACTGTGAAGAATTGAAACATGCAAAAATGAAATTACAGTTTGAATAATTGAAACACAATAATGCTGGAAATAAAAAAACTAAAATAGATGAACAAGAAATACATAGAACTTCCCTTCACATTGGGGAGGAGTGGCCCTTTCTCCTTCCCTCTAATCTGGTTATAACGTCCTACTCATGAAAACACAATTGATTCCATAATCATGCCCTTTATTTATCACTAGTTATTTTCTTATAATGCACTTATTATAGTTTCCAATAAAAATGAACATTTATTCTATGATGGTAATGCCTTATATATTAGGTGAAGTCTAGTTCTCTTTTCAATAGAACTTATTATTTTGGATTACATGCAGGAGTTAACTAAACAAATTTATATCAGAACAATCATATAATTGGTACTTGACTGGATCTAGAGATCTTTGGAAGTTTAGATCAACTCAAGTAATCACACTCTTGTAAGGTGGAGGATTAATGAAACAAGGACTAGTTACTTCCAGTTATACTTTTAATACAAATACTAAACCATGTCAACTTGAATGATCTTTATGTCAAAAGAAGTGGTTTCCACCTAAGAAGACCAAGTTTTGTGATGGAATTGATGTTGACTAGGTAGTTCCACTAATTGTGCAAATCTTGTGTTGACTGGGTGAATCCTACAATTGGCTATGTGAGTCCTCCACTTGGTTGTGTGAGTCTCACGCTCGGCTATGTGAGTCTTGCACTCGGCTATGTGATTCTTACGCTTGGCTATGTAAGTCCTTCCATTCACGTATGTTCACACCAAAATCAACTTATATCAACAATTCAAAAAAGAGTATAAAAGTTAAAAGATAACCAAGATTCATGCACAAAACATCTCTTTAAGTCAACAAAAGTATTATTTACAATAAAACTAATATTAGTTCAATACAAGGTAAGATGGGAATAGTAGAAAAATTGGGTTTGGAATATGATTTTCTAAAGGCTCATCACTCCCCTAGACTTATGGATTAGCAATTCATCATGCTACAAATTCAACCATTATTATTTAGGGATTCCATAATTCTACTACATTTATATTCATCGGAAAAAGTAGCCCATATATTTAATGTGGGGTCATGGTATCCTTGTAAGTTAGTTATTACCTTTCTCCACTTGTTATAGCTCATGAACTTACTTGTCTTTATCATTAGTACATCAAGGAATTGGTGTCAATATGAGTAGTGGACTGAATTTAATGCCAACCCATTCATGTTCCATGTCTTTCATAATTTTTCCTATGTCCTTGTCCCTCCTCAATGACCACCGAAGGTTAGTAGGAGAAATAAATTCCTTTCTTTTTTAGCTTTCGATCAATTCCAACCAATGTTGGCGGAAAATAATTCAGTTAAATTTTGGTATAGAATGTGCCCTAAAATATTCCACACATGAAGAAATAATTTCCTTATATATATGTCCACCATTTGAAGAGAGTGAATAGGTGCCTAGTATTGCCTCAAAAAACCTACTAAGCACTGGAAATTCACGTCTCATGAGAATACCTAAATTGGTCTCCTCTTTTTAAATTTATCACTCTGTTCTCTTCAAATAATTTGTTGTCGGAGTGTGGAGATAAAATATCTTAATGGAACTTCTCCCACATACATATTTATTGGGATATGTGTTTCTTTAGGAAAGAAAAAATTATGGACATAAAATTCACATTAAAAATTCCTTCCAGATGTATCACAAGCAACATTCCATGTTATCATTCCATTCAAAACCATAATTCAGGGGAAAATAAAATTAGTTTGGGAGATTTGGTCAGTGGTGACTATGATGTTCTCTTCCTCTTTTTAATATTTCAAAATTGTAACCTCTACAGTTAAATTATCAACATTATATTGGATCATTTGTATAATGTGATATTTTCTTTGTAGATCCTTCTTGAGTTGTTGAATTTCTAATACTTTTAAATTAACTTAATTTATAACACACATTTCAAATCCAATCAATCTCATAACAGAAAACCATATGCATCTCTAATGACTCGGTGGAACACCTATCTCTCATTTCATGACTCGGTATCATACCGATCTCTCATGTTAACTTAATAATTTGTATACTATGTATACTTGGTTCCTTTACCCTTTTCGGGGTATTAAGTGTTTTGTTTAAGAGGCATATCTGAATATCTGTTACCGATATTCATCTAAAATCCCGCTTCTTAAACTAGGTGACATAGGACAATGCAACCAACGATTTGCAATACTTTGGCCAAATATTTTAAACATAATGTTTATGTTTATATTCCTAGATGGCATACTTGTCAAACAAATATGTCCTTCACCCCACTTGATATGTTATCTAGAATGGTCTTCACTAACTTTTTCAGTCCACTTGTTCAAGGTTTAACCCTAGCAAAGGTTAGCAACATGGCCTAGTGTGGAGGATTGCTTACGATGACTAAGGGTATTTAGACATACTCAATCAACTTATGTCGATTGGGCATGTCTATTCATCCTAAGTCAACATGAGTTGACCTCGACACTAGATCATGCCCTTATCCCTACCTAGGGTAGAACTGTGATCAAGTCAGATTTTATGTTAGTCTAGATGAACAAACTCAAAAGGGTGTTGAAACATGTCAACTACAACATAGTATCCTCGTGAAGACCCTAGTCTTCCCGAAGGTACTTCCCTACGGTTGGTGTGTCCAACATCCATCTAAGATATTTCCTCATCTAGGAAAACATACCTTATAGAAATTTAATGACTTATTAATTATCTCATTACGGATTAATTACAGTTACCCTACCGAGCAACAAGGTTCTTTTAACATTAGGGTTCCAAGTTAAAAACTGCAATTAGAAGTAGGTATGTAGATACACCTTCCCCTAATCATTTCATAAGGTATGTTTTTATACCATTAACATTCAGATTTATATTTTATATAACAGATCCAGCATACATTAAGTGATGTTTTCTTATTTACTTACCCAAGTCTTAGCTTACTTAAGTTCTGAATCAGTTCTTTTTATATTAGACTTCATTGGAATGAAGTCTAATCCCAATTATTTTCTTTTTCATCATTCCTATTCTAGTTAAGGAACTAATCAAGAGGAAGCACACCTTCCACTATCCAAGGATAACATTCGATTCATTCCCAAAAGGTCTTTAAACAAGTCTATGTTTCATTGTAATGGAAGTTGTCTTCCTTTTTCTTATAAAGGGGTAAATGTTCATTTATAACCCCATAGTATATTATAAGTTATTATCATAGTTTTATTCACCCAAAAAAATTGATTTAATATAGCCTTAGTGATATAGTTGAATATCCATGCACATGATGTCAACTTAATAAGTTGCATTTTCACTAGAAAGAGTAGTACATCAAGTACGTTGATCTCTATCCATTCTATTCCAAACCAAAGAGTAAGCTACTGACTAGAAAAAATAGAGGATTACTTAACATTTCCACTCATTGATTTCCCAAAAGGAAATACATCAAATACAACAAATTTCACATATATTTTATTCATCAAGAAATTCATACAATAACAAGTCCAAACACTTCAGACATTACTAATGTCAAAACAATAATACTTGAATCAATTTCAAATACAACTTTCTTTTCCATAAAATACATTTCAGTAATGAACCATATTTCATCATAAAAAGATCCAGTCTCTTTGATAAACAAATGTAACTTCCTAAAGATATTTTCTCCTTTCATCACTTACGAAGTCCATCTACAAAATTGCTAGCATGGGTCAGTTCATTGAATTGAGCATGATAAGCACTAAACATTAAAATGATGTGCTTTTAGCTAACTGTTCCATAAAAATAACTTTGTTGTTATGAAACAGTCATAAGAATTTAGAAGACATAACCAAAGGAAGTTACCATACCCAAATAAAAGAGATAGAGAAATAGATATACCAAAGCAAAAAGTAAGATTAAGTCATGAAATATACAACTTCAACCTTCCATTCTATTACTTATTAACAAAATAATTACCACAATAATTCAGATAAGTAACATTTCCTCATAGCCTTACTAACTCTTTGATACATTACTTTTCATGTTTCTAGGCATAGTTCAATTGAAGATAAAACAACAATAATTCCCTCTCAATATTTCATTCACCAAAATTCATCCTAAAATTTGAGATGCCAGTAATCAGAACTAAAAACTTAAGAATAAATTTAGGATGATCCAAACATATTGTCTAAAAGGTGCCTCTAATTTGAGTATCCTAATACTCAAATTTAGAATACTTCTAATTTAAGTTAAGTCCAGAAAACTAAAAACATACCTCATCAGAGGTTAAGATCAAATTGGCATGCAAATGGGACTACACTCAATTCCCAAAAAGATACAACATTACTATCATTAAGTCAAGAGGGTAGAATGGTAAGGTTTATCATTCAGGTAAAACTCAATCAACCATCCAATATTCTCCACTAAACTCAAAGATTTACTCATAAATATTCTAACCAAACAAAATAATCCATCAAATTATTCTCTACTACGATTTTACTATCCTATCAAAACCTAAACTCAATCTTACCCAACATGTCCAAGAGTTGCATCAAGGAACAGATCAAAGAAGGACAACACTTTGTAGTAGAAAGAAGATTAAAGATAGAGAGATAGAGAGATATTACTTCCTCTTAGTTCTAGCATGATTAGAAAGAGACCATTAGGTAACTAGGAACATAAATAGATGAGTCCAATCTCTACTATCCCATACCAAAATCCCCAAACAGAGAACAAATCAGGGATCAAATTGAGAGAACACAAACCAGGAGAAAGGAAATAATGAAGAGTTACACAATCCATTACCTTCCATCATTCCAGAGATGGTACAAATAACCATGATTACCACAAGATAACAATTAAACCATCTCCCACAAGATACAAAGATGCAAAGGAAAATTCAATAGAGAGAAAGTCTGAACCAACCTCCCAACTCATACCCAAATAGGTAAATAAGATGAACAATATGATTAAAAAAAACAAGAGTAATCATTTCCTCTTTTCACAAGAACATTGCTTAAGATCTACAGAATCGAAACCGGGTTTGATGACCCAAGGACCAAGAAATAGGCCAACACAATACAACAATACCATGTCAAGGAACTACCAAGAGGTTCAAGTTGACATAAAACCAAAGAACAATAGTTAAAACTCAAGGGTGTTTTCCTTTTTCATAACACTATATGCCATCCTTCCAAGGTTATTAAAGACCCCAAGGAAATAGAAGAAAACAAAGTAATATATATTCCTTACAGCTTCCCAAAAAATCGGGTCTTGAAAACGATTGTATGTTTCCAGTAAAGCAAAATAAGTATACATTTACATGCTTAAATACATAACCAAATGACTTAAACCAGTTCATGAAACATTAAACACTTGTCAAGAAAACCCAAATCAAATTATTCCCAATGATATATAAAATTCATACTCAGGTTTTTTTAATCTTTCCTTCAAGACTCAAGGAATAAAACCCAGCAAGATTCACATAGATTTTATCTTCCTAAAAAAATTCAAGAGGATTTAATCAACAATCAACTATTCTAACAGTTTAAAGACTGCAGTTTCCAAATAGAGGAACAAGTTCAATCAGAAACCATATCCGAAGATTAAAGAAAACCAAGCTACCTATAGATGGAAACAACTCAAACAAGATCTCACACATTTTTGAACTTCATCTCAAGCTCATGCAGAAGATTATATCATAACCTAGAAAATCAATTTAAGAATATCGAACCCAGATCACATTTTCCATCATACAGGTGAAGTCAAAATAGCAAACACAATAAACAACACAAAAATCATTGCAGAGTGATCTTATCTACCAAGAAAAACCAGATTAATCCCAAGATCAAAGTTCTTTTAATGAATCAATTAAGTAAAAGCAAAAACAACTTAATGGGTAGAGCCTATCATGCCTGATAGAGCTTCTCCTTCACTGATTCATAGAATATCTCTAAGAAAAACTTCAATAGCTTCTTCCTTTCCACAAAACATCAATAGAACCATCAACACTTCCTCTTTCTTTTTATAGTTTTCACATAATCCTAATATTTTATATGCAATGCAAAAATAATTAATCATGCAAGAATCAAACTGGAGGTTTGAAGACTAAAAACATCATGCAGAGCTTAAGCTTGAAAATGAAAAAATATCAAAACAACTAAAACCCTCATGCATCTTCCTAGGTATTTTTTTCCAAGTTCAAAAACATTAAATGCAAAGGACTGTCAGTTCCCTCCTATTCCCATGCCACCGCCATCTCCACATTTAGCAATGTCTAAATTTAAATTTTACATGCAACTAAACTTGGTGGAGGTGCCAACTCAACCTCCCTAAATTTTCCAATGCCCATGCCAAAGTTGGCAGTAGGAAGAGATAAGATTGTATTAAATCCCATTTAATATCTAGAAACCGATGCCACCGACCACCCAATGTCCATGTCATTCCATAGGCCCCCTTTAGGTTAGCCATACTTTAAGTTAGGTTAACATTAGTTTAGGAAAACAACATAGGTCCATAGGTAGGTCCATAGTATAAGTCTAGGTCCCTCCTAATCCTTTTTCTTCCCAATTAGCATAAGTCATAAAAGCTTAGGTTAGGTTTAACCCCTAGGATAGAGTCATTAGTTTTAAAACTTAGTTATATTAGGTCCAAATCCCTCCAATGACATATCATCCTAAAAATAATAGAAAAGAGGAACTAGAATCATTACTGGATCCAATGAACAAATAAAAGATCTATGAAGAGGTCATTTACAACCCTCACACACTCCAGATCTAAAACTTCTTCCATTTGTCCAAATTGGACATCATGTCAACAAGACATGCAAATTAGAAGCATACCTTAGATCAATGGAATTGATCCAAGGTAATGTTGTTTGATTCCTCTTAAATTATGAAAATTGAAACTCAAATTCATAATCTTGTGTAGTGAATTTATCCTGCATAACAGAGATGAATTGCTTCATTTTTAATTAAGAAAAAATATGACATGAATGTACTTGTTCAATAGATGAATTATTTTCTACTACAAACATGATTTCCAAAGTCATAAGAGTACATCGTCTTAAGAAAAAATCACCATCAACATTTGTAACCTTTTAAAGTAGAAATCATCATAGGTACTAGTCATGTTTGGAGGCATTACATACCTCCCTCCTAAAAAACATCATCATCCCAATGATTAACTTAGTCAAAAATAAATTCAATCAAGAATATAACCAAGATATAATTCTTTTCATTTGTAAGTTCATAACAAAACCAGATTTGAGAAATTCAAATTTTCATAATTATTCAACATTAAAATAGTTATTTCAGTACTAAAGAATTTAGTATCTACCCAAAACTAGGCAGTTTATTGATATACTAAGAATAAAATATTCAAAGTTTTATCAATCAACATAATCAATTCTATTTAAATAAATATGGAAAATCAATTTTCATATCTTCAAGGTTTTCCCAGGTTGCACTTTCTTCATTAAATTGGTCCCACTGGACCTTACATTGACTTATTTCATGATTTCTTAAGTGTAATTGGCGAGTTTCCAGCACTCGGATGGGTTTAACCATGATTATTCTTGGGTCTTGGACTTACAAGGAATTCTAATTTAACACATGTGATAAATCTGAAACATATTTCTTAAGTAAAGAAATATGGAAAACATCATGCATTCATGATAAAGTAAGGAGGTAAAGCTAAATGATAAGCTATAGGTTGATTATTTCAACAATTTCAAAGGGTCCCACATAATGAGGTGATAACTTGGCAGCCTTGCCAAAAGTTATAGAACTCTTTTTCGGTTTAACCCACAAAAATACCTTCTCACCAAGTTCAAATTTCTTGTCAACCCTTTTAAGTCTGCATAACTTTTTTCCTATTTGCTTTACTTCCTTCAAATGTTCACGAATCATTTTAACTTGTTGTTCCATTTCAGTAAGGATCTCAGGTCCAATTACCTCTCTGTCCTCTATGTTATCCCAACTGAACGAGAGTTTGCATTTCCTTCTGTATAATGCTTCAAAAGGTGCATTTTCATAGAGGCATGATACATGTTATTATAAGAAAATTCAACTAATGGGAGGTACTCTTCCCATTTGTACTACTGATCCATGCAATACATTTGTAACATATCTTCCAAAACTTGGTTAACTCTTTCAGTCTTCCCATCCATTTCCAGATGGTATGTTGAACTAAAATTTAGTTTAGTCCCTAAGGCTGCATTGAGTGTTTGCCAAAATCTAGATGTCATTCTTGGATCTCTATCCGATATGATCAATTCAGGTACTCCATGCAATCTGAAAATTTCATGCACAAATCTTTTTTCTAAAACAGTGAATCATCCTTAAGATTACCAACAATAAAATGTGCTACCTTTGTTAGTTTATCAACAACAACTAGAATAACATCATGTTTATTTCTTGACATTGGCAACCCTTGAACAAAATCCATGCTAATTACTTCATTTATATTGTGGTATGCTGTGAGGGTACAATAAACTAGTTGGATGCATATGTTCAACCTTAACACGTTGACATTCTAAGTAGTGTGTCACAAAATCAATTACGTCCTTTTTCATCCCTTTCCAAAATATTGTTGTTTTATATCGAAAGCATTTTCATAATGCCAGGATGTCCAGAAAAAGGTGAATTATGAAATTCAGTTAACAATTTCCTTCTTAATTCATTTAACGAAGGTATATATACTCTATTTTCAAATCTCAAGATTCCTTCGTCATCAAAGTGAAAACCTCTATATCTCACATCATTTGGATCTGCAGCAAGTGTTGTTTTTACTTGCTTTGAAAATAAGAATTTGATTCCATAACACTTTTTACTTCATCCTTAAACTGAGTTCTCAATGTTATAAGTGCATAAATATGTTTCCTACGACTTAGTGCATCTACCACTCTATTTTCCTTTCCTTTTATGTAACTTATGTCAAAATCATATTGAGATAGAAATTCTAACCATCTTCATTGTCTTGCATTCAGATTTGGCTTGAGTGAAAATATACTTCATCCCAAGATGATCAGTCTTTAGTTCAAAAGGTCTACCAAGAAGATAATGCCTCCATACTTGAAGTGCATGAACAATGGCAAAAAGCTCTAGGTCATGGGGAGCATAGTTCAGTTCATGTAACTTGAGTTTTCTACTTTCATATGCTATAACATGCTCATTTTGTAATAAAATACCTCCAAGACCTTCCCCAGATGCATATGTTACTACAATAAAGTCTCCATTAGGATCAAGTACAACCAAAATAGGTGCAGATGTTAACTGATCCTTTAGATTCTTAAATGCAGATTCACATTTTTCATTCCACACAAATTTCTTATCTTTCTTCTACAATGAAAGTTATTGGTGCAATGACCTTCAAAAAGTCTTTAAAAAACTTTCTATAGTAACCAACAAGACCCATGAAGCTTCTAACTTCATGTACATTCTTAGGTGTAGGCCACTCAGTTATTACAACAATTTTTAGGGATCTACAACTATTCCATCCCTACTTATGACATGTCCCAGATAGTGCACTTCCATCTCATAGAAAGAACATTTGGACAACTTACCATACAACCTTCTCTTTCTTAAGATTTCCATAACTATCTTCAAATGCTCATGATGCTCATCAATGCTTTTAGAATATATGAGAATATCATCCAAGAATACAAGCACAAATTTTCCAAGTATTCTTGAAAATATATTATTCATTAAATTCATAAAATTGTAGGTGCATTTGTCAAACCAAATGGTAAAACTATGAATTCATAATGTTTATGTACCTTGTTCTAAAAGTTATTTTATGAATATCTTCATCCTTGATTCTTAATTATGATATCTAGATCGAAGATCTATCTTAGAATACATTGATGCACCACACATCTGATCAAACAGATCATCAATTCTAGGAAGTGGATATCTATTTTTTATTGTTGCCTTATTTAACATCCTATAATCAATGCACAATCTAAGTGTTCCATCTTTCTTTTTCACAAAAATTACTAGGTGCTCCCAAAGTGAGACACTTGGTCTTATCAAACCTTTAGACAAAATTCTTGCAATTGTGCCTTAAGCTCTACCAATTCAATGGTAGTCATTCGATATGGTGCCTTGGAAATAGGTTCAATTCCCGGCTTGATCTCAATCATGAAATCAAACTCCCATTTGGGTGGAAGACCGGGTAGTTCTTCCAAAAACACATCACTGAAATTTCATAACAATGGGTATCTTTCCAAGAAGTCACTATCCCCTTTAGTTGTTTCAAAAAATTTTTACTACATATAAAATGTAGCCTTTGTTTTTGGCCTTTTTAAGCTGCATGGCTGACAATTTCCTAACTGAAATCTCACATTTTACCCCTGAATGTCTGTTGTTTTCTGTAGGTCATCCAGACAACTAATATGTTTTTCAAAACAATCAACCTTTGCCTTATGTTCAACTAGCCAATTAACACCTATGATTACATCATAAGACCCCAAAGGAGCAACATAAAGATCAACTTTAGTGGAAAAACTAGGCAATTCAAGGACTGCTCCAAAAAGACACATACTAATTGTGGACAACATTATTTCCATAATGTACAACCCATGATTTATCCATTTTCTAGCTTTTCTTTTTAATTTTGAAGCTAATTTAGTAGAAATAAAGCATTCAGTAGCTCTCATATCAAAAAGTATAGAAACAAGTATACCAAATAACTTACCTGACACTTTTATAGGTGTAACTTGCTTTTCAGCTTGTTTGTCAACTACTTTTTGGCATGTATCTGTATCTTATGCTTGATTTTGGTCATCCTTCCTCAAAAGAAATTTTTGCATAATGATCCTTTACCACAATTGTAACAACCTCCTACAGGTCCTTTCTTAGGCTCAAATTTATTTCCAACCTTAAATTTATCATTCTATCCTCCATAGGACTTTTGTTCGTTATTATTGTTCTTGAAAAATTTGTTTCATACATTAGCAACAGGTTTATTTGTTGCATTTTTCTTGTTATTATCAGAACAAAAAATTTTTTTCATGCCAAACTTCTTCCATGGTCCCTTTTTGGGTGCAAGGGTCGAAGAAGAATTTGGAACTTTCTTTCTGATTTCTTCCTTATGGGAAGAGATTTGCTTTCAATTTTGCTCTTTCCTTATGGATTTTTCAACAACCCCTTCCATAGTGGTTGGGCTGTGAACATCCACTTCACCACCTATAATGGGATTTAACCCCATAATGAATTTTTATATCCTGAATTTCTCATCAGTTTTATATTGAGGTACATACTTAAGGAGCTTAGTAAACCTCTCCCAGTACTTTGTTACAATAACTTTCCTTGAGCTAAGTTCTGAAATTCAGTCATTTTCTGATCATAGTAAAGTTGGCAGCCATCGTTTCCTAAAATAATTTTTAAATTGATCCCAAGTGATGTTTGTTTCATCAATGTTTAACTCAGCCTTACGGTTGTCCCACCAAGAAGATGCCTCATGGGAAAGCTGATAAGCTCCCCATATTGCTTTTGTTTCCTCAAAGAAGTTCCTTATTGAAAAGTACTTCTCCATTTCATTGAGCTAGTTCTCAGCTCCATCTCTAGTGTAGTGCCATCAAACTTGGGTGGAATTATCCTTTTTATATCATTAGTGAGTTTAGATTCTCAATCTTACCTTTTTATTCTCAAGATGATTGGGTGCATTTGCATTAGCATTGGCTGCATTATTGTTATCAATGCCCAAATTCCCAATATTGGCATTGTCCACATGGAGGTGGCTGATTGTTATTACCAACATCTTCTTCCTCCTCATTGCCCATTACTTGTTGTTCAAGTACAACTAGATGATCTCTTGTGTCAACAGGGTAAACAAGGATCTCATCAGTTTTTGGGCAGTAATTGTTTCTTCTCCACCAGGTGGTGGGTTGTTTGTAGCATTTCCTCTCATTCTAACCATTTTCTGTTAATAAGAAAATTTAAGTTTTATCATATTATGGACACAATAGGTCCAAGAGCTACAACCTTCAACTTTGATACCAAGATGTAACATTCCCATTTTAAGACTTTAGAAACAAGGGAATTTTTTTTTACATAATGTTCTTTGTTCTAAATTAACTTAATTTAGAACACACATTCCAAATCCAATCAATCTCATAACAAAAAACCATATGCAGCTGTAATGACTCGGTGGAACACCGATCTCTCATTTCATGACTCGGTATCATATCGATCTCTCATGTTAACTTAATGATTTGTATACTACATATACTTGGTTCCCTTACCCTTTTAGGGTATTAAGTGTTCTATTTAAGAGGCCTATCTGAATATTTGTTACCGATATT
This sequence comes from Taxus wallichiana var. yunnanensis, assembly GCA_018340775.1. Classification (NCBI taxonomy): domain Eukaryota; kingdom Viridiplantae; phylum Streptophyta; class Pinopsida; order Cupressales; family Taxaceae; genus Taxus; species Taxus wallichiana. The sequence continues at coordinate 678,673,640 of CM031235.1, forward strand.
CATCTAAAATCTCACTTCTTAAACTAGGTGACATAGGACAATAACCAACAACTTGTGATACTTTGGCCAAATATTTTAAACATATTGTTTATGTTTATATTCCTAGATGACATACTCATCAAATGGAATATATCCTTCACCCCACTTGATCTGTTATCTAGAATGGTCTTCACTAACTTTTGTCAATCCACTTGTTCAAGGTTTAACCCTAGCCAAGGTTAGCAACATGGCCTAGTGTGGAGGACTTCTTATGGTGACTAAGGGTATTTAGACATACTCAATCAACTTGCATCGATTGGGTGTGTCTATTCATCCTAAGTCAACGTGAGTTGACCTCGACACTAGATCATGCCCTATCCCTACCTAGGGTAGAACTATGATCAAGTTAGAGTTTATGTTAGTCTAGATGAACAAACTCGAAAGGGTGTTGAAACATGTCAACTACAACACAATATCCTCGTGAAGACCCTAGTCTTCCCGAAGGTACTTCCTGCAGTTGGCATGTGTCAACATCCGTCTAAGATTTCCTCATCTGGAAAACATACCTTAAATAAAGTTAATGACTTATTAATTATCTCATTAAGATTAATTACAGTTACCCTACCGAAACAACTAGGTTCTTTTAACATTAGGGTTCCAAGTTAAAACTACAATTAGAAGTAGGTATGTAGATACACCTTCCCCTAATCATTTCATAAGTTATGTTTTTATACCATTAACATTCATATTTATATTTTATATAACAATCCAACACTATATATAAGTGATGTTTTCTTATTTACTTACCCAAGCCTTAGCTTACTTAAGTTTTGAATCAGTTCTTTTTATATTAGACTTCATTGGAATGAAGTCTAATCCCAATTATTTTATTTTTCATCATTCCTATTCTAGTTAAGGAACTAATCAAGAGGAAGCACACCTTCCACTATCCAAGGATAACATTCGGATTCATTCCCAAAAGGTCTTTAAACAAGTCTATGTTTCATTGCATGGAAGTTGTCTTCCCTTTTTCTTATAAAGGGGTAAATGTTCATTTATAACCCCATAGTATATTATAAGTTATTATCATAGCTTTATTCACCCAAAAACATTTGATTTAATATAGCCTTAGTGATATAGTTGAATATCCATGCACATGATGTCAACTTAATAAGTTGCATTTTCACTAGAGAGAGTAGTACATCAAGTACGTTGATCTCTATCCATTCTATTCCAAACCAAAGAGTAAGCTACTGATTGAAAAGTAGAGGATTACTTAACATTTCCACTCATTGATTTCCAAAAGGAAATACATCAAATACAAAAATTTCACATATCTTTTATTCATCAGAAATTCATACAATAACAAGTCCAAACACTTCAGACATTACTAATGTCAAAAAACTAATACTTGAATCAATTTCAAATACAACTTTCTTTTCCATAAAATACATTTCAATAATGAACCATATTTCATCATAAAAATATCCAATCTCTTTGATAAACAAATGTAACTTCCTAAAGATATTTTCTCCTTTCATCACTTACGAAGTCCATCTACAAAATTGCTAGCACGGGTCATTTCATTGAACTGAGCATGATAAACACTAAACATTAAAATGATGTGCTTTTAGCTAATTGTTCCATAAAAATAACTCTTTGTTATGAAACAGTCATGAGCAATTAAGAAAGACATAACCAAAGGAAGTTACCACACTCAAATAAAAGAGAGAGAGAAATAGATATATACAAAGAAAAAGTAAGATTAAGTCATGAAATATACAACTTCAACCTTCCATGCTATTACTTATTAACAAAAATAATTACAACAATAATTCAGATAAGTAACATTTCATCATAGCCTTACTAACTCTGTGATACATTACTTTTTTCATGTTTCCTAGGCATAGTTATCCTACTATAAGATAAAACAACAATAATTCCATCTCAATATTTCATTCCCTTAAAATCATCCTAAAATATGAGATGCTAGTAATCAAATATAAAAACATAAGAATAAATTTAGGATGATCCAAACATATTGTCTAAAAGGTGCCTCTTGATTTAAGTATCCTAATACTCAAATTCATAGTACTTCTAATTTAAGTTAAGTCCAACAAACTAAAAATAGACCTCATCAGAGGTTAAGATCAAATTGGCATGCAAATGGGACTACACTCAATTCCCAAAAAGATACAAAACAATGCTATCATTAAGTCAAGAGGGTAGAATGGTAAGGTTTACCATTCAGGTACAACTCAATCAACCATCCCAATATTCTCCACTAAACTCAAATATTTACTCATAAATATTCTAACCAAACAAAATAATCCATCAAATTATTCTCTACTATAGTTTTACTATCCTAGCAAAACCCGAACTCAATCTTACCCAACAGGTCCAGGAGTTGCATCAAGGAACAAATCAAAGAAGAAAACACTTTGTAGCAGAAAGAAGATTAAATATAGAGAGATAGAGAGAGATTACTTCCTCTTAGTTCTAACATGATTAGAAAGAGACCATTAGGTAACCAGGAACATAAATAGAAAATTCAATCTCTAATGTCCCATACCAAAATCCCCAAACAGATAACAAATCCGGGATCAAATTGAGAAAACATAAACCAAGAGAAAGGAAAGAATGAAAGAGCAACACAATTCATTACCTTCCATCATTCCTAAGAGATGGTACAAATAACCATGATTACCACAAGATAACAATTAAACCATCCCCCACAAGATACAAAGAGATGCAAAGGGAAAATTCAATAGGAGAGAAAGTTTGAACCCACCTCCCAACTCAAACCCAAATAGGTAAAGAAGTGAACAATACAATTAAACCAAAGGAGTAATCATTTCCTTTTCATGAAGAACATTTCTTAATATTTGTATAATCGAGATTGGTTTGATGACCCAAGGACCAAGAAATAGCCAACACAATACAACAATACCATGTCAAGGAACTACCAAGAGGTTCAAGTTGACACAAAAGAACATAAGCTAAAACTCAAGGGTGTTTTCCCTTTTTTCATAGCACCATAGATGCCATCCTTCCAAGGTTATTAAATACCCCAAGGAAATAGAATAAAAACAAAGTAATATATATTCCTTATGGCTTCCCAAAAATCAGGTCTTGAAAATGACTATATGTTTCAACAAAGCAAAAAGAAGTATACATTTACAGACTTAAATACATAACCAAATGAATTAAACCAGTTCATGAAATGATTAAACACTTGTCAAGCAAAACCCAGATCCAAATTATAGACAATGATAGATAAACAGTCATACTCATCTATTTTTTTAATCTTTCCTTCAACACTCAAGGAATATGTTTTAAGCAAGAGTCACATAGATTTTATCTTCCCTGAAGGTTCAAGAGGATTTAATCAACAGTCAACTATTCTAACAGTTTAAAGACATTATGTTTCCAAACAGAGAGGAACAAGTTCAATCGAAACCAAGCTTCCGAAGATTAAAGAAAACAAGCTACTTAAGATGGAAACAACTCAAACAAGATCTCACACATTTTCGAGCTTCATCTCAAGCTCATGAAAAATATTATATCATAACCTATCAAATAAATTTAAGAATATTGAAACCGAGATCACATTTTCCATCATACAGGTGAATTCAAAATAGTGAACACAATAAACAACACAAAAATCATTACAAAGTGATCTTATCTACCAAGCAAAAACCAAATTAATCCCAAGAGCAGAGTTTTTTTAATGAATCAATTAAGTAAAAGCAAAACAACTTAATGGGTAGAGTTATCATGCCTATAGACTTCTCCTTCACTAATTCATAGAATATCTCTAAGAAAAACTTCAATAGCTTCTTCCTTTCCATGAAATGTCAACAGAACCATCAACACTTCCTCTTTCTTTTTATAGTTTTCACATAATCCTAATAGTTCTATATGCATGCAAGAATAACTTCATGCAAGAGTAATTAAACTGGAGGTTTGAAGGACTGAAACAACACCATGCAGAGCCTAAGCTCGAAACAACAAAATATCAAAACAACCATAAACCCCTCATGCATCTTTCTAGGTAGTTTTTCCAAGTTCAAAAACATTAAATGCAAAGGACTATCAATTCCCTCCATTCCCATGCCACCGCCATCTCCACATTTAACAGTGTCTAAATTTAAATTTTGCATGCAACTAAACTCTGGTGGAGGTGCCAACTCAGCCTCCCCTAACTTTTCCAATGCCCATGCCAAAGTTGGTAGTAGGAAGAGATAAGACTGTATTAAATCCCATTTAATATCTTGAAACCAATGCCACCGACCACCCAATGTCCATGTCATTCCACAGGCCCCCTTTAGGTTAGCCATACTTTAAGTTAGGTTAACATTAGTTTAGGAAAACAACATAGGTCCATAGGTAGGTCCATGGTATAAGTCTAGGTCCCTCCTAATCCTTTTTCCTTCCCAATTAGCATAAGTCATAAAAGCTTAGGTTAGGTTTAACCCCTAGGATAGAGTCATTAGTTTTAAAACTTAGTTATATTAGGTCCAAATCCCTCCAATGACATCTCATCCTAAAAATAATAGAAAATAGAACCATAATCGTTACTAGATCCAATATGAAGCAGAGATCTATGAAGAGGGTCATTTACAACCCTCACACACTCTAGATCTAGAACTTCTTCCATTTTTCCAAATTGGACATCATGTCAACAAGACATGCAAATTAGAAGCATACCTTGGATCAATGGAATTGATCCAAGGTAATGTTGTTTGATTCCTCTTAAATTATGAAAACTGAAACTCAAATTCATAATCCCGTGCAATGAATTTATCCTGCATAACAAAGATGAATTGCTTCATTTTTAATTAAGCAAAAATATGATAGAATGTACCTGTTCAATAGATGAATTATTTTCTACTACAAACATGATTTCCAAAGTCATAAGAGTACACCGTCTTAAGACAAAATCACATGTCAATGTTTGTACCTTTTAAAGTAGAAATCATCATAGGTACTAGTCATGTTTGGAGGCGTTACATACCTCCCTCCTAAAAAGCATCATCATTCGATGATTAACTTAGTCAAAAAAAAATTCAATCAAGAATATAACCAAGATATAATTTTTTTATTTATAAGTTCATAACATAACCAAATTTGAGAAATTCAAATTTTCATAATTATTTAGCATTAAAATAGTTGTTTCAATACTAAAGAATTTAGTATCTACCCAAAACTGGAAGGTTTATTGATATACTCAGAATAAAATCTTCAAGTTTTATCAATCAACAGAATCAGTTTTGTTCAAATAAATATGGAAAAGTAATTTTCATATCTTCAGGTTTTCCTAGGTTGCACTTTCTTCATTAAATTGGTCCCATTGGACCTTACATTGACTTATTTCATGATTTCTTAAGTGCAACTAGTGATTTTCCAGCACTCGAATGGGTTTAACCACAATAATTCATGGGTCTTGGACTTGCAGGAATTCTAATTTAACACATGTGATAAATTTGAAATGTGTTTCTTAAGAAAGGAAATATGAAAACATCATGCATTCAAGATAAAGAAGAGATAAAGCTAAAATAAGCTAAAAGGTTGATTATTTCCACAATTTCAAAGGGTCCCACATAACGAGGTGATAACTTGGTAGCCTTGCCAAAATTTATAGAACTCTTTTTCGTTTAACCCACAAAAAGACCTTCTCACCAAGTTCAAATTTCTTGTCAACCCTTTTTAAGTCTGCATAACTTTTTTTCCTATTTGCTTTCCTTCAAATGTTCACGAATCATTTTAACTTGTTGTTCCATTTCAATAAGGATCTCAAGTCCAATTACCTCTTTATCCTCTATGCTATCCCAAGTGGATTGAGTTCTAAATTTCCTTCTATATAATGCTTTCAAAAGGTGTCATTTTTAGAGAGGTGTGATATGTTTTTATAAGAAAATTCAACTAATGGGAGTACTCTTCCCATTTGTACTGCTGATCCATGCAATACATTCATAACATATCTTCCAAAACTTGGTTAACTCTTTTATTCTACCCATCCGTTTCTAGATGGTATGCTGAACTAAAATTCAATTTAGTCCCTAAGGCTACATTGAGTGTTTTCTAAAATCTAGATGTCATTCTTGGATCTCTATCCTATATGATCAATTCAAGTACTCCATGCAATCTGAAATTTCATGCACAAATCTTTTTCCTAAATTAGGTGAATCATCTTTAAGATTACCAATAATAAAATGTTCTACTTTTTTATTTTATCAACAAACAACTAGAATAACATCATGTTTATTTCTTGACATTGAAACCCTTGAACAAAATTCATGTTAATTACTTTCCATTTATACTATGTATGTTGTGAGGGTATAATAAACCAGATGGATGCATATGTTCAGCCTTAACATGCTGACATTCTAAGTAGTGTGTCACAAAATCAATTACGTCATTTTTCATCCCTTTCCAAAAATATTGTTGTTTTATATCAGCAAGCATTTTTGTAATGCTGGGATGTCCAAAAGGTGAATTATGAAATTCGGTTAACAATTTCCTTCTTAATTCATTCAACAAAGGTATATATACTTTATTTTCAAATCTCAAGATTCCTTCATCATCAAAGTGAAAACCTCTATATCTCACATCATTTAAATCTTGTTGGGTTTATAAATGATACTTTAACAAACCACAGTCAGGGGACAACAAGTCCCTCCACTTTAATGGGAGAGGTTCCCTTATTAAAAGCAAGTAGCAAAACTTATATACAAATGTACAACTTTTCAAAGTGTGGATTCCTGATACTTTGAAATGTTTTATTCCCAAAGATCATCAATACAAAAGAATAGAATAACTAAGGAGATGAGAGAGGAAGAACATAACAACACTTGAAAAATAGATAGCAGAATATAACCTTATATGTATTGATCAAAGGAGATGCAAAATAGAATCATTCATACTTATAACAGATATAATTTCACAGACACAAAGTTCCCAAAATCATATTAACAAGAACACAAAGTTTCTTATCATTTAAAGATGGATGATTCACAAATTTCAGACAAGGAAATAAGGTATAGAAGAGGAAGAAAGGGAAAAACTTCTATATTGATTACTTTTGAATCTATTACATCTACAGAGTACCAGGATCCAACCCACATAATGACATGGAGAAGCCATTAAATAATCCTAAAAACGGTTACATTCGGTTACAAAGAATGATGAAACTAATTCAAGAAACCGGCATCCGAACTTCTCTAATGCTTCACCATTTCCATGTCCAGTGGCAAAACCAGGATGCATCACATCACAACCATTCATCCTGCTTTCACAAAATTTGAATTTGAGCCATCCACGTGGAAGATATTTCTTTGAAGTGAGCTTGGGGGCGCCTTTTGCATTTTTGACTTTGTAGAGATTCTACATTTTTTACATTTTGGTCTGCCCATCCACTTCTGATATAGGCCTCGACATGTGACTTTACTTAAGAAGGGACGAAGTTGCAGCTTACTTTATAACTTTAACTCTTTTCAACAAAGGCTCAAAAACTTAAAGTGCTATGTCGATCCGCCTTGACTTTCAATGTGCGCTCAACATTTGACTTTATCACTTCGCATGAGTGGGGTCACAGGTCACTTTATAACTTTAAGAACTTTATGGAAACAAATCCAAAATTCCTAAATTACTCTGATGACCCGCCTTCGCACTTTGACTTTTTAACATGGCCACGTGTCCCTTTGCTGGCATGTTTTGTATTTTTGTGTTTTGACTAAGTCCCTCTATTTGGCGAAGGCTTTATGTCTAACTCGGGACACATGGAGGCTTCCCACTCATTTGGAGACTCTATTTGGACCTAACCTTCGGAGGTGTGCCGATTAGACACATGGAGAGTTTGCACTTGTTTGGGACCTACTTTTGGATTCGCCCCTAAAAGAGCGCCGAAGGGACACATGGGGCTTTCCATTGGTTCTCTTTTCCTTAGCTCGATTCAATGGTCGGTTCTACCCCTTTTTACTTCTGTGGGACCCTAGACACATGGAGAGTGGTGCTTGTTTAGGGAACTACCTTTGGCTTTGACCCTTGAAGGTGTGCCGATGAGACACGTGGCGTCATCCGCTGGCCTTAGAATTTTCAACGACTAATTTAACTTTTTGAGGCTTTGACCACATGGAGGGTTGGCACTCATTTGGGGTCTATCCCTTGGGTCTCACTTTTGAAGTTACACTAATGAGGCATGTGGAGGCTTCCACCGACCCTCTTATACTTAGTCAATTAAACAACCGACTCTATCCCTTTTCCGGACTTGGACACATGGAGAGCTAGCGCAAGTTTGGAGTCTCTCTTTGGGTCGCGCCTTTGAATTTACACCGATGAGGCATGTGGAGAGTCTATGCTCACTTAGGATCCTACTTTGAACTTGGCCTTTGGAGGTACGCCAAGAGACACGTGGCACCTTTCACGGTCCTTCTATACTTAGCCGATTCGGGCCTCGATTGAACACTGCCTTTCTCCATTTTCTCCTACGTGCTCTAATCTCCTTTGATGCCATTGGCCTCCTTCACCAACCTTGCCCCTTTATTGTTGGATTTGGAATGTGGGCTCGCATGATTGAACCGCCCCTTCCGATTTTCTTCTATGTGGGGTCGTGTTTGATAATTTTTTCGGGGAAAATTGGGATAATAGGCACCAACTCAAAAATTTCAAACTTGACTTGAAAAATGAGGGGAATTTTGAGGGTGACAACAACTTGACTCTTTTTGGGGATGACTTGGCTGGGATAGAGGAATGAGGCAAGATCAAGAACCATAGAAAAACTCGAGAAAGTATACCAGTGCCTTATCCATTGGGTAAATAGAGTCAAAGGCAAAACCAATACAGAATACAACACACATGCAATGGGAAAAGAAACAAACCAAAAGGAAAGACCAAAAACAAAACACAAAGGAACGGCCAAAAAGCAAAACATTATACACAATATACAGAAGGACTGCCTAATCACCTAGGACTTGAACAACTTCAAATATTGCCCACTATAAGGAAGTGGGAGAGGATATCCATCCATATAATCCAAATAGAAAGAGTTTTCTCCAACAAAGTGCCTGATTTTGAAAGGACCAAGCTAAAGAGAATCAAACTTACCATGGCTTCCTCAAGGTTCATGTCTTTTGTCCCATAGTAGAACAATGTCTCCCACTTGAAAATATTTGGGTCTAGCTTTCTTGTCAAACAAAGCTTTCACCTTTATTTGATGAGCTGAGATTCTATCAAAACTTGCAACTTGTCTTTATCCAACTTCTAGAGATACATGATCCTCTTATACAAGGAACTGGTAAAGCTTGAATCTTCAATAGCCTTCATTAAGTGCAAGGTTGGTAATTCCATTTTTACTGGAAGATGAACTTTAACACCATACACCACTTGAAATGGAGACATCATGATTACTCTTTTGGGTGCAATTATATCTGCCTGAGAGCATCATAGAGCTTCTTGTGCCAATTCCACCGAGAGTCATTGACAAGCTTCCTCAACAATGGTTACCAGATTCTTATTTGTTGATTCTGCTTGTCCATTTCCTTGAGGATAATAATCTGAATAATGAGCAAGGGAAATTTCATAGCCATAGTAAAAATCCATCATCTTAGAAGAATAAAAATTAGAAGCATTATCAATCACAATCTTGTTTGGTACCCCAAACCTTATCAAGATGTTCTCTTTGATGAAATTACACACCACCTCAGAAGTAGTGATTTTGACTGGAATAGCCTCTACCCACTTTGTGAAGTAATCTGTAGTAGTTAGCACGTGAGTATGCCCAACACTGGAAGGTGGATTAAGATTTCCAATGAAATCCAATCCCGTTGTTGAAAAGGCTCATCAATCACTACTAGTTTTAGTGGTAAAGCAACCAACTTAGGCTTCCCAACAAAAGTCGCAGACTTTAAACTTACCTACCTTGATCGGTGTGCATTATAATGAAAGGCAAGATGAAAACAATAAACCATGAGAGGCTAGAAAGATTAACACAAACATAGTTTTATTGCTCCATATGAATATGCATAGTATATTACATGTAGGGAGAGCAAGATGCCATTATAGTGTTTAGGAGGAATGCTTGAAGCATGTCCCAAGGATGATTTCCCATTACCTTCCATCGATGTCATCATGGATGCAACAACTGGATATGAGTTGTTGTCACTCATGGATGGTTTCTTGGGTTATAATAAAATTAGGATCTCATAGGAGAATCGATAAAGACCACTTTCATTACTCTCTAGGTACCTATTGCTATGTTGTCATGTAATTCGGTCTTAAGAACATTGGTACTACCTACCAACAGGAAGTGACCTATATATTCCATGATCTTATTCACAATATTGTGGAATCGTATGTTGACAATTTTATGGTTGAGGCCAAGAAATGATGTAATCACCCCAAGGTGCTTTGCATTATCCTCTCTCGCCTCATCGAATATGGTGTTACATTAAATCTAGAAAAAATATGTATTTAGTGTGATGAGAGGGAGGTTACTGGGTTACATCATCTCTTCGTGAGGGATTGATGGGGATTCGGTGAAAATCTGGGCAGTTTTAGAAATGACCCCGTCATCAAAAAAGTCGAGCATTAGGTCCTTTCTTGGAAAGTTTGGTACAATCCACATGTTTATAACTAATTTAACATTTTCCATTCACCTGATAAATAATTTGTTAAAGAAGGATTGTTGCAATGTCTCACGGATGAGTGTCATGAGGCATTTGAACCGGTTAAATGAATCCTTCTTTTTCCTCACACGCTCATTCCTACCAAGTTATATTGCCACATCATTCTATACTCATGGAAAATAGACGTCTCATTAGCTTGCATGCTAGCATAACAAGATGATGACAAGCGTGAATGTGTAATTTACTTCATCAGATGTATGTTGTTAGACTACAAGACGCATTATATGCAAGCAAAAAGGAATACCTCACTATATTATTTTCCATTAAATGGTTAAGGCATTACATGCTTAACCAAGAAACGTGGGTTATTGTCAAAACAAATTGTCTTCAAACATTCATAACACAGGGTTCTTTGTCCAAGAAAGTTGGACACTTCATAACCTTAATGGGAGAATTTGAGTTAACTTATGTCAACCAAAAGTTTGTCAAAGGACAAATCATTACCGATTGGTTAGCAGACAACCCGTTAGATGGTGGAGAGTTAGTAGACTTGATTTTCCCCGACGAGTGTATATACTATGTAGAAATCAAACCTCCTTTTTCATGTGTCCATGGTATTCAGATATTGTCAATTTTATTATGGACCACACATACCCTAAGGGAAAAATTCGCAGCAGAGAAGATGGATACACATCATAGCTACCAAGTACATGATTATAGAGCAAGTACTCTATCACACAACTTTCGATGGAATGTTGCTAAGGTGTGTCGATGAGGAAGAGTCTAAAAATATCCTCTATAGAGCCCATAGTGAGGTATGTGGAGGTCATTTTGGAGGACATGCAACCACTAGAAAGATACACCGGATGGGCTATTTTTGGCCCACCCTAGAACACGACGTATTAGAGTACGTATGCAAGTGCCATAAGTGTCAAGAATTCTCTCACAAGATTCATATACCTACCCAAGCTCTACAACCGATTACAACACCTTGGCCCTTTTCCACATGGGGTTTATATTTGATAGGAAATTCTCTCCCTCATCTACGAATGACCACAATTTTATAATTACGGCCACAAAATATTTCACAAAGTGGGTTGAGGCCATGCCTCTTACCACTATTCCGGGGTCTGTAATTACAAATTTCATCTTGAACTAGATCATCTATAGATATAGGGTCCCACAAGTCATTATCTCTGATAATGACATGTCATTTAAAAATAAAGAGGTGTGTGAGTTGTGCAAAAATTCAAGATAAATCATCACACAACCTCTCTATACTACCCTCAGGCCAATGGATAGGATGAGGCAACTAATAAAATGTTAAAATCCATCCTCCTAAAAACTATTAAGGAGAACAAGTGCGATTGGAATTTAAAGTTATTTCTAGCCTTATGGGCCTATAGAACGTCAGTAAGAATGCCGACGGGGAAACCCCATATTCCTTAGTATTCGGTTTGGAAGTGGTTTTACCGCTTGAAGTTGAGATACCCAGTCTCTAAAATATCATTACAAGGAATCTTAGGAGAAGAAGGATATCGTGAGGCATGGCTCATTGAGATAGAAACTCTCAATGAAGCTTGGCTTAGAGATGAGGTGCACCATAGAGCTTATGCTGACTAGATGTGTTGGCGGTCAAAGCAATAAGAAAGTAAATGAACATGGTATATTCGTTTGAGATATGGTATTGAGACTTGACATCCGGATAGACATTAAAACTGATGAAGGAGGGAAATTTAGGCTTGAGTTGTTGGGCCAATATTGATTCATGGAAGACTACAAGAATGGGGCATATCACATGTGTACTCTAGAGGGTGAAGAATTCAGTGAATCCATCAATTCGCTTCACTTAAAACGTTACTACGCATGATCCATCTGCATTTCCACATGTACACTATTGCATTCACATTACATTTTCATCTGCTAGATCACTTTGTAAATTTGTAATCAAGGAACTTATCTTTCAAGAAACTTTCAAAAACTTCTAAAAATATTAGTAAAACATTTAATCATATTTTTTCAAATATCTGCAATATTATCATCAACATTTCTAATCATTTCATCAGTTCAACAAGATAAGACAAAATTTTGACACTAATCCTACCAAGGTTGGCATACTTTGTTCTACTCATAGTTTTCTTCCAACGTATGTGTTTTGTCCCATATTCTATTCTAGAAGCTTTTTGGTGTCACGTCTTTCCCAAAAAAACCTCTTTGTTAGAAAAATCATCGTAAACATTTTTACCCGCATTGTGTGTTCACCTATCTCAACCTTTGATGTTGAGCCCTCACATCTTACTAGTTGCGTGGGGTTGAGGCTAGGGGAAATTTATCCCTCCCAAAATCACAACTTAAAGTTTAAAATTAAAAAAAAGGATCAATTAAATGTAAAAATATTTCATTTATAAATAAAACCACACTTCCTTGCCACACCGTCTTCGATGACAAGCCCTCGTTTCTTATTTGTGATGTGAGATTAGGAAATGAGGGAAGTGCCCTACCCGCATATTCCTTGTCCTCGATGATGAGCCCGTGCTTCTTACTGGTAGCATGGGGCAAGGTATAGGGGGTCTCTTCAAATAAGTTAGTAAGTTGTAAGTAATTCATTCAATAAAAAGTTCTTTTGAAATCTTAAATCCTGAGAAAGTGAGTTATATGTGTATATTCCAAAAGAGTTAGAACCCTAAAACCGATTCTAAACTATGTAGTAAATTGTGTGCAGAGTTAGTTTGTAGGTTTCGAATTGGATTTTTATCAAAATCTTTTCTTTCTCTCACCATTTCCATCTATCAAAATCATACAACTCACGTCCCTTATGGATCTCTGTGATGATCCCGCGCATCTTACTATTTTTTGGGGGTTGGAAGTGGAGTAAGTTCATCTTATTTTCAAATCATTCATCACATTTTTCAAACAAAACAATAAGTATCAAATATTTCTTTAAAAACCAAAGTTTCAACATTACATTATGTTTGCATTAGCATCATATAAAACAAAACAACAAAAATAAAATCATTATGTTAGGCTTTATCATCCACTGCATGCATTATGAAAAGCATATATAATCAGATATTCTAAAAACATCTAAGAGTACACATGTAAAGTAAACCATAAATGAAGTCAACTCTGGTGCAAAGGATAACCGAATCAAAAAGAGATATCTATATATATCATAGTGAATCAAGTCTATATACAATGCCATCACATGTTAGGTGTGGTCAAAACGCTCACAATGAACATGGAAATCTAAAAACATCGTATATATACCTCACAAAATGGCATCGAAGAAATAACAGCTCGGTAGCCTATCCCTCTCTACTGGAACCCTAAGATGGTGCACGGCTACAGATGGGGCTCCTAAGCTGACTACGATGTCATGAATACATTGAATGGTGAGAGTGACCATGATATCGACCACTAGTCATAGCCTCACTTTGCATGAGTAGCTCCACCTCGCCATCCTTTTTGCCATCTCATAAGCAACAATCTATTTGCTTTGAGAATTCAAGAGCTTCGTTGCCTTCCAAAGAGGCAAAAACACATCAATATGTCATCCAGCCTACAATGGTTGTTCCAAATACTCTAGTAGCTCTAAATTATTCTTCCCCATAGGGATTGGCAAGGTATCAACACCTATCCTACAAATAATATCTCACCAACTGTCAGCAGTGGCTGTGAAACAAAGAAAATAATGGCGAGTTAGAAAACCATAAAAAATCAAAAAGAATTAGAATGCTTAAAAATATTAAAATTTCTAGCTAAGAAGGTCGATAGAAGAGTATCTACATACTCGGATCTCTAGGCATCCAGGTAGGATCAGCTAGTGCATCTAGTGGTGGTGAAGTCGTTGCAAGCATATGTTGTGTAACACCCTCTCCTAAGGAAACCCTCTGGACCATAACTGATGCCTCATCGATCCTCCAAAACAAGGGTCTCCTTTTTGGTTCCTCCTCCACCCTAGAAGCCTTTGATAACTCACCTCGACTTTTCACTTCGAGTTCTTTCCACCTCCTCATTCGTCTCCTCACCCGCCTCGCCCTCGGTCTCGTGAATCGTGGTTGTGTGGCCCTCCTCCTCCTCCTCCCCTTCCTCATTGTGAGAAGGTGAAACCTCAATTTTTAAGATAGCTACTAGTGTTCTAGGGACTGGTACCTTCTCCATACTGATTGATACCCCTAGTGTGACAACATTCCAACCATGCTCACCCTTAGGGCCTGCTCGTACCTCTCTAATGCTTTGGTAGACAACAAGAAGTGCAAGAAGAGCATCATCATAGGGTAACCCAAATTGTTGGGGCACTCTAAGAGCAAGGTGGGCCTTCACCCTTGCATTCTGTCAATAAATTGTGCACTTTGCTAGAAAAATAAATAAGAATAGTCCCCTCCTAACCCCATAATCCGATCATATCCTGATATGGTCTAACAATGAAATCATCCATTATAATGTAATTACTTGTATAAATATGATTATTAGCATAAATATAACACCAATGAACACAATATTTTAGATAAATTATCTCAATGTGCAAGAAGAATAGCTTAGCCACTTCGAGGGGGAAACCTCCAAACCAGATAATAAGACTCAAATGTTGAATATGATGATCAACTACTACCTACTAACCCCTATATATATTATTCCTATGCTATGGCCAACACCAAGGCCAACCCACTAATGAAAATATAACATATATGAAAGAGATACATAATGATAAGAAGTTATGATAGCCACAAGTCAGCTATATACATCCAATATAAGATATATGATTAAGGGCATAGCATGCCCCTCCCCTTCAAGCAACATTTTCCCCAATGTTGAGAAGATCTGGATGTTGTTGTAGGAAATTTGCATCCTCCCAAGTTGTATCTTCATTGTCTAGATTTTTCCACTTGATCAAATACTCAGTGATGACCCTTGTCCTCAATCACTTAGTGTGTGTCTGAAGGATGCATTCTGGTTCCAGGATGATTCACCCTCTTCATCAATCTCGGTAACACTATCTCGGGTTGATACTTTGTCATCCAATTACCTTCTTTAGGAAAGCTACATGGAAGATTGGATGAATTCGAGTAGTGGAGGAAGTTATAGTTTGTATGCTACATTGCCAATCTTTTGTAACACTTGATAAGGACCATAATACTTAGGTGAAAGCTTGTTATCCTTTTTTTGTTGTTTTAAGGACATTTTCTCATATTGTTGTAAACGCACAAAAACCCAATCATCGACTTCAAAATGTATTTCACTACGATGTTGGTCTGCCTGTTGCTTCATGCGGTTTTGTGACATGGCCAAATTCTCCTTGAGACTAGAAAGCACCTCTTGTTGGTGTTGAATATGTTCTTCAACTACTTAAACCTTTGGCTGGACTCTCAAAGATGAAGTGATAGATGGTGGATGGTACCCATATAATGCCAAGAAATGAGACATTTTAGATGAAGTATGAAAGGAGGTGTTATACCACCATTCCAGCGGTAACCATTGGACCGATCTCGCTTGCTTATCTGATGTAAAACAACGAAGATGTCCCTCTAAGCACTTGTTTACCACCTCTATTTTCCCATCAGATTGGGGATGATAAGAGGAACTATGAGCTAGTTGTGTGCCCAAGCATGAGAACAAGTCAGTCCAAAAATTACTAGTAAAGATAGGGTCTCGATCACTTACTATAATCTTTGGTGTCCCATGTAGCTTCTGAATTGTATCCCTAAAGGTCGTTGTTACTTTGTACTTGCATGAAAAATGGATGTGATAAAGCACAAAAATGGGCATATTTGGTGAGTCTGTCCACCACCACCATGATTAAATTTTTACCTTTTGATTTAGGCAATCCTATGATGAATTCCATGGACACCTCTTCCCACCTCTGGCTAGGAATAGATAGAGGTTGTAAAAGACCTAGGGACTTAATTGTTTCACCCTTATTTTGCTGACAAACCATGCATTCTACCACAAACTTTTGGACATCTCCTTTTATCCCTTCCTAAAAAAAATCATGCTTGATTTGATGATAAGTCTTTAAGAAGCCAAAATGACCCCCTACTGGAGAAGCATGGAGCTTAGATAGAACCCTATTTTTAAGGATTGAATTCTTACATAGATATAATCTATATTTATACCATAAAACATCTCCTTTCCATACAAATTTTTCTGACATGCTTGGATCTTGTAGGAGATTCTGAATGAGATTTTGTGTACCTAGGTAATTTTTCCATTCAAACCTTACATCCTCATGTAATACAAATATGTCACACAAAAATGCCTGAAAGATTCATCCTTCCGAGATAAAGCATCAACAACTACATTCTCTTTCCCTTTCTTGTATATTATCTCAAAATCATACCCCAAAATTTTTTAGACCCATGTCTCGGTGTTCTTCTCGATTATAAACATTGCTCTAAGAAGTATTTCAAACTATCATGATCTGTCTTTACTTTGAAATGTCGTCCTATTAGATATAGTCTCCATTGCTTCACTACATGAAGTATTGCTAACATTTCTTTCTCATAAAGTGGTTTAGAGATATTCTTACCTTTGAATTGGTGGCTATCGAAGGCAATGGATTGCCCTTCTTGCATGAGTATTGCCCCATACCATACTCTGAAGCATCACATTCAACAATGAATGTTTTTGAAAAATCTAGGGTGGCTAGAATCGGAGTGGTGCACATGGCCTCCTTCAACTTCTCAAAAGCCATAGTAGCTTACTCGTTCCAATGGAAAGATTCCTTCAATAAATTTGTGAG
This sequence comes from Taxus wallichiana var. yunnanensis, assembly GCA_018340775.1. Classification (NCBI taxonomy): domain Eukaryota; kingdom Viridiplantae; phylum Streptophyta; class Pinopsida; order Cupressales; family Taxaceae; genus Taxus; species Taxus wallichiana. The sequence goes on from CM031235.1 coordinate 678,690,983, forward strand.
TGGTGTTGTGATGCTACCATAATTCCTTACAAATCTACAATAATAACTTGTAAGCCCAAAAATCCTCGAAGATTTTTTAGGGTTTTGGGAACCTTCCATTCAAGCATGGCTTTTATCTTGTTAGGATCCACTTTAACACCTTTATAAGAGACAATATGACCTAGATATTCAACCTCCTTGACACCAAAAGAACACTTAGAATGCTTTACATAAATTTTATGTTGTTCACGAGTTTCCAACACCTTATTTATATGAGGCGTGTGTTCCTCCCATGTTTTACTATAGATTTATATATCATCAAAGAACACTAAAACAAACTTTTGAAGAAATGGCTTAAAGATGGAATTCATCAAGCTTTGAAATGTAGAGGGTGCATTTGTTAGACCAAAAGGCATTACCAAGAACTCATAATGTCCTTCATGTATCCTAAAGGTTGTTTTATGAATATCTTCATCCCTGATTCTAATATGATGATATCCAGAACAAAGATCAAGTTTTGTAAAGTAAACAGCACCATGTAACTCATCTAGCAAATCATCAATTACAAGAATAAGAAACTTATCTTTAATCGTACTTATTCTCGACACATGTGCCAACGGTCATCTTTTTCCATACCATCACTACAAGAGAAGAGTAAGCACTTTGACTATGACGAATAAGTCCCGCTTCTAACATCTCTTGATTTATCTTCTCAATCTCACTCTTTTGCATATAGGGGTACTTGTAAGGTCTGATGTTGGGTGGTTGACTCCCTGGTACTAGCCGGATGGCATGGTCATGGTCTCTTTTCAGAGGCGGACCCTTGGGCATTTCTCTAAACACCACTGAATGCTCATCTATAACTATTTGCATATATGTGGGTATAAATGTATTGGAATGATGTGCTTCCAATAGAAATATTTGTGTCATAAACCCTTCTACACCCTTTCTAAGCAATGTTTGCATCTGATGAGAACTTACCATATGTGGGGACTTTTCTCTTAGTCCTTTTAGTTTAAAATTCCTCCCTTTTGATTGAAATTACATGAACAACTCTTGGAAATTCATTTCAATGGTTCCCAAGGTGGTAAGCCATTAAACTCCTAACACAATGTCTACTCCTCCCATGGAAATGGCATACATATTGCTAGTTAGCAAGTAATCTCCCATGACAAGATTAATGTTATGGAATTTTCCTAAACAACTAACAATTTTCCCATCAACGATCATGACTTGACATTCTAGAGTTGGATAAACAAATCAGTTCAAGCGTACCACCAACTTATGATTGATGAAATTATGAGTACTTCCCGAATCAATCAACATTGTTACCCTCTATTTTTTAAGAATCCAACTACTTTGAGAGTTTGGGGAGTGCTAATACTAAAATTGCATGGCATGATATTATTGGTCAGGGGATCTCCCAATTCCTCCTCCGCTCTACCTCTTCATCTTCTTTATTTTCTTCTTCTTCGAGGGTCCCTCAATGTAGAACAACTTCTTTTTTAGCACTTATGTCCTAGTCCAATTTTGTTGTCATAATTAAAACATAACCCTTTGGATCTCTTTTCTTCAATTTGTTGAGGTGTCACCTCTCATTGCCGAGGGAATGATGGTGGAAGGGTGCTACAATCTCTGATATTACAGATAGTTTGTTTCCTACTGGATAGAAATTTTTCCTCTGCCCTACTTGCCATGATCATAGAGTCTACAACCTTATGAGGATTAAACATACACACCTCAGTCTCAATTTGTTCTTTAAGACCCCCATGAAATAAGTCATTCAAATTATCTTCGGAATATTTTCCACCCGTAAGGAAAGGTGTTGGAATTGATGGATGTAATATTTGATCATTCCTATTTGTCTAAGCTTGCTAATCGATGAAATAATTCTCTGAAACACTAGAACTATAGTGCAATTGCAACTCTTCGGTGAATACTATCCATGTAACATTGAGGCCACTCATTTATTTTGAGCACATAACCATCAATACCAAATGAATTGGTCAGGTTCAAGATACAACGATGCCATGGTAACCTTTTGTCCCGATGGAATATGATGAAGATCAAAGAAATTATCCATCTAGTTAATCCAATTGAGTGGATCCTTTCCATCAAACTTATGCATTTCCACTTTTGAAATCATGTTACGAGCTTGAGAGTGTTTGTATCTAGATTGGTCATGTTTGCAGATCCACCCTGGCTAGTTTGTCTATTACTTTGACCTAAAGATCCACCCTAGTTAATATGAGTATGATTGAGTTGTGGCTGATTAGGAAGGATATGATGACCCATGATATTGTAACTAAATTGGTGAATGAAATCCTCCAATCATTGTCCAATATTTTCTACATCTTCTTTGCTGGCCACTCTACCCTTGAGGTTTCACAACTCTAACTCAAGATAGCTGACCTTATGGTCAACTGAAGTAAAACCCTAACCCTGAGGACTCTGTAGATACCCCTTCTGACTCTAACTCCTCAACTATTATCTCATCCTTATCGGGGTTTTACCTGGAGTGATGGGATTCTTTTTGCCTCTTGTCAAAGGCCCAGCCATGATGCCCCAAAATGGTAAGATTTAAGGATCAAGGTCGAAATTTTGGGTTTGGGATTTCAATATGAATTCGGCCAAATTTATAAAACTCAAAGAATGAATTCAAACTAATTTTTAATCTTATTTTTAGAAATGCAAATAACTTTGAAAAATTCCAAATTACACCTAGGTAGCCGAATTATGAAAAACCATAAAATCGCTATAACTTTTTAAAAACAAGTCAAAATTCTTAAAATTTGACTAATCTTACTTGACTGATTTCTCCACACCACGTAAAAATTTACAAAAAAATCGCTATCTATTTTGAGATATGGATGAACCTTCATAATTAGGGTTTGACGTAGTACTAGCCGAGTTCAAACTTTGATACCACTTGTAATGTAATTACTTGTATAAATATGATTATTAGCATAAATATAACACCAATGAACATATTATTTCGTATAAATTATCTCAATGTGCAAGAATAATAGCTTAGCCACTTCGAGGGGGCAACCTCCAAACCAGATAATAAGACTCAAATGCTTGAATATGATAATCAACTACTACCTACTAACCCTTATATATATTATTCCTATGCTATGGCCAACACCAAGGCCGACCCACTAATGAAAATATAACATATATGAAAGAGATACATAATGATAAGAAGTTATGATAGCCTGCAAGTTAGATATATACATCCAATATAAGATATATGATTAAGGGCATAGCATTCATAGTCAAATAAGCAACCGGATGATGTGCCCTCTCCAAGAGGAGCCATAGTAGTCCACCTTGAGGCCCCGATGACCCCGGATCTCGTATACCAACTCCCCTCGATAGGGAGGATCCGCTCATACACCCAAAGACATCACTAAAGTACGGTGACTCGTGGACTTCCCTCGTAGCCTCACCATGTGGTACAAATCATGGTATGTGGTCCCCAAAATGTCCACACCCTAGACATAGATTATCCCATACTACTCAATTTGCATAATGATGGGATCCCAACAATACAATATTTTTCCCCGCCTTGTCTCCTACTAAACACGAAGCTAAAATACCAATAATGGCCTTACGTAGGGTAGGGATAGGTGCATAGTAATGTAGAGAGAAGTCACATAACTTACTTAATGCATACACATTGGAGGCCCCATCATCCCCCATGTATGATTCCCACTTTCTATACAAAATGAAGAACCTTTCTCCAATTTCAACCATCTACCAGTCATAGGTACGCCAAGAATCCTGTAGACATCCTCGAGAGTGATGGTCCACTCTCCCCTAACACTAGGAAATTGGAAATTGTTATGGTCGACATCCTAATAAGACAACAGGTCACATAAAATATGGTTGAGTGGTGCTATGTGTGGTACTTGTGAAATCCTCCATAACCCATCTCGGTGTAATAAATACCTCTCAGCCTAAGTCAGTTGACAATAAGGCCTAGAAGCCAATCACACTCTCTCACCCGACTCCAGTGAACGTATAACTCCTACATTCACAAAACAAGAAAAAGAGCAAGTTAGCAACGTATTTCAATACATAAGCTCATCAAAAATAGTATAAAATAACCCAAAATCCAAAAAAAATCACCTAATTTGGTCAAAATTACTCTCTTCCTCGACAATTACAAAACCATCACCTTATGTAGTGTGGTGGTTTTGTAGTTGTCCATTGCTGATCAGCTGTAAATCACCGCCTGCGCGTGGGCGGCGGTCATGTCCGAAATGGACAACCCACCCCCTTTGACCAAAAATGTAAAAAAAAAAAAGACAAAAATAGACCTTTTTGGACAAAATAAAAAGTAGACCCACCTAGACCACCTCCTAGGGAACATTTTAACACAAGAAATTTCAAAAATAACCCCCTAGGTGTAGATTTTTCAAATTTTACATTTTTTAGGTTTCAAATAAATAAACACAAAATACTAACATTTTTCTTCACCGCTAGGTCTCTCACTCATGGGGCCATGATCGTGTCATTGCACTTGTCATTTTGACTATACTCTCACTCAAAACGGTGATCGGTGATCCAGAGCTCCAAAATCACAATGAGGATATGTGCAAATGAATTTGAAAATGAATGGTTTGGTTATATATATGCTTTGTTTTAACTTTGTTTTGATTGTACATTTTTTACAAGGTCAGGGCACTAGTGTAGGTATACTTCTATCCTTGCACAAATAGTAAGCCATCTTTTCATTTTGTTTTAGTGTTGATTTTTTGATATGATATCTATCTTCACTTGAGTCTTGCTTTAATTTTGTTTTAGTGTTTATTTTTCGATATAAATTTCTGGAGAAGGTCAGTTCCTCATCATAATCCTACCTACCACAACTACTCCTAATGCAAGAAAAAAACCTATCTAAACCTATTCTAACATTCCAAGGAGATAGGGAGAGAGATTGCATGAAATAAAACCTACACTAGAAGCGGTGATACACCAAGAAAAGGAGTGTAAATCACTTTCTCAGCCTGCAAAATAGTGAAGGAATGAACTTGGAGAGGGTGGTCATGTACCACAAACCAAAACACATACATCCACCATTCCTAAATAAGCACAAAACACCCAAATCCTGTAATGAAACATAAATATGCACAGAATACCTTATTTGTAATGAGAGGCAAGATGAAAACAATAAACCATGAGAGGCTAGAAAGATTAAAACAAACATAGTTTTATTGCTCCATATGAATATGCATAGTACATTACATGTAGGGAGAGGCAAGATGCCATTATAGTGTTTAGGAGGAATGTTTGAAGCCTCGATCTACCTAAGGTAAGAAGAGGGGTGCATGGGAGGAGAAAAATGACTAAATCTTTATAATGTGCAACCCTTACATTTTATATAAGAAATTGTGCAAGAGAGGGAATAAATTCGGATTTCAATGTGTATGGAGGACCATACTTGCTTGCATCATCCTAATGGGTCTTCTAAGGTTTCCCATGGCCTCTGTACTTAACCCCAATGTTAAAAAATAGAAAGTCATGCCTTCATTAATTGCACCCCACTTACCTTATCATTGTTCATGTTTTACAATATCAAAGGTCCAAAACCTCCTGGATTCCACTTTGGATGTCTCTAGGCTATAGATCTCTTTCTTAGATTTCCATCAACTGGTATTTTGCAAAAATCCGGCACCAAAGCCCAAGATATGGAGTTTTGATTTTGGGGAGTTTTTGGGTGCATTTTGACTCGTGCATGGTTTTACATTAGCTAGCAGCTCGTCAAGCTACTCGGTGAGCTCTGCGTGTTTTGTTCATGGTGGGAACCTACCTCTCCACCTAACTCCTACATGTTGATTATTGAGTTTCTAACTATGGAGGGTGAGTTATTTCTTATCACCGGGTCTCCCATGTCTCCCACCAATCACCACGTGAATCTTCCAAATCGACTCACCCGTAGTCTTTGTGAAGCTCATTCTCACTTCATTTCCTTTATTATCACCAAGCCCACATTCCTTTCCTCCATTATCTTTCCCTTAGGCTTGATGCATTGCTTCAAATCCCATCTTGAGCCCTTCGTACCTCTTCACATCACTCAAATCCCGCAGCCTTCGCATTGAACCGCTCCACTTCGCATGTAAAGGCCAACGACTCGCCCTCTTAGATGAATCCACATGATAACCTCATAACTCCCGACTAAATTGGGAATCATCTACCACCTACCCATTCACTAACCACGTTGACTCCTAGACCGCCTTGACACAACTCCTGAGCCCCCTTCAGACGTCTCTAATTTCATATATTCAAACATTTGTGCCCCGATGAACTTGTCACTATTCATCGAGCTAGGCCCTCAAAAATCTAAAAAGCCAATGCCCGAAGTCCAAAATTGGACTTCGTGTTTCAAACATTGTTCACCACCTGAAATTTTTCATTCAACTCGCTCAGAGTCTCGATTTCTTGAAATTTGAACTCCAAAATTTAGAGTTTGGATTTTGGGATTTTCCATTTTTTTGCATACAATGCCACATCAACTTCCGATGATCATTTTATCTAAATTTTGAAACACCTTTCACTCCCGAATGACTCGATCCTCCATTTTCATTTGGCTTACTCACCTTAGAGGTCCCAAGTGAGCCGACCTATTTATAGCTCAATCTAAGCTCATACCTTTAATCTTTCCTAGCCACCGAGTTTCCTATGGGATTTTCTCTTCTAGCGCTTCAAGCTCACGTCCCCCTTTTTGTACAAGTGTTTTCATTTTTTGGCCAACATGGTCTTTACGAAATCACTCACCTTGTTCTCATGGCTCTATGCCTTGCATCGTTGAGTTGGCCCCCGATCAATTTCATTCAACTCACCCCTTGTGGCCATGTTGACTCTCAATGGATGAGCTTCTCCTGACCCATCAAATCACCACTGCCTTGACTCGGCTTGGCCCTATGACGAGCTACTATGCCTAGCGATCCAAACTCTTGCTTTATTTTTCCCCGTCATTTCCACCTTAGCTGCGACTCGGCTTCATCTTATGTTAGATCACTCTATATGCTCATCTCACAAGCTTTAACCTCCATCTTTTCCGTTGTGAGCTGACTTGGGTGAGCTTGTTTCATCGTTTGCATTTTTCCCTATACCTTGCATTGTCAAGACACCACCATTGACTTGACCCTTAACTCATATTCTTGGCTCTGGTTTGAGGCCTCAACTTGGCCCTTTGCTACTCCCATTTGTTCATGAGCTTTTCATTCTTGTTTTGTAGCCAAGTCAGCCTCGATCTCCTCACCGCAAGATTCGAGTTCGATTCATCCTCAAAACCAAGAGACATGTGCAATTTGTGTCTCCTCATGCCTCTCGACTCGGCATCAATGTTTGATTTCACCTGTGTGTCGGCCTTCGGGCTCGCCTTGCATTCATCCTCGCACCAAAATAGTCTTAGCCATGACCGAGTTGGTCCTCCACGTTGCTTCGTGAAACCCCTAAACTGACATGTTTAGCTCTCATGGTAAGTCTTCAATGCACTGTGAGCTTAACTCGCTGGTCTCTCCTCCTGGCTTGATCTATGATGTCTGTCAATCCTCACCATTGGGCTTCCTTCTATGATTGACATGCCTATATGATGCCTCATGACCGAGCTCCTAAGAATAGCTTGTTCGATCCCTTCACTACCACATCGAGCTTTTACCTATTGAGCTCGATGCCAAATTGGCCATTTTTCACAATTTTTTCCCACCCTTAGAGATTTTTTTCAAAATTTCCCACACTTTCTCGCATTAATGAGACAAGAGGAAATGGGAGAATACCACGGAGCTTATTTTGCAAATTTTTACCATTTTAACCTTGTTTTGCCTAATTCGGGCCCGTTGGGACCCAATTTCACCCGTAGGCCAATCCGAGCCCCTTCAAAACCCGTAAGAGGAAAATTTTCCTCAATGATTTCAATCTTCCCAAACACCGTGGATGCCTTCCTAAAACAAGGTTTTACTTATAAACCTCCTAATTCACCTTGAGGTCTTGTTCCAGTGCTTAGGTTCAACCTATCCCTGTTGTCCATTTTACCCGGGGGTAAAATGGATAACAGGATAAAAATAGGAAAAGTAGGGTTGGAGTACCGACCAAGAAAAAGATAAAAGCGTGATGACTTGGTCTAAAAGAAAGGAAGGAAAGCACATGAAAAGGAAAGAAACATGCATAGACTTTGTAAAAGCATGCAAGCTTTCTACACATGGCTATTTTAAGAATGTAATGCATGAAGGCTATCTTAAGCACACCTATTATTAGAAGAGTGCATGGGCGGTGAAGGGAAAGTCCCCACCCCCATATATATATATATTGTATGTAATTATTCTAAGATTCATGATCTAGATTACGAGACCATGCATGTTGTAGCGAGAGTTATGTTGTAGGGTTTGGTATGTGCGCATGGTCTTGTGCATTGTTGTAATGATTGTTATGTATTCAGCTTTTGTTATGTAATGAATTCTGGTTATAAAGGATACTTGTGGTTGGATAATGGTATTTCATGAATTTGATAGTGGTAATTTGATAGTGCAATAGATCTTAATTTGTGTTTACATGGGTTAAGTGTTTCCTTATTATATGTGTTGTTGAATTGTTATGATGTTTATTTGTGCATGAATGGTGTTCTTGGTTATTAATATGATGACCATACATGTTAACTTCCTATCAAGAAAAACAAATGAAGGACCCTAGTAGTTGGGCATGCTTCAGTGAGCATTCGACTTGTTTGAATGAGTTACCAAAGATGCATAGCTAATTTGTGTGAAAACAAAAGACTACGTGTGTAAGGAGAAAACTAGAAAATTCCACCAAGAAATCCTTCAAAGAGTCATCAAAATCCAAATTCGTGATTCCACGCCCGATCTACACCCTTGATACTCAATTTCTCTTTTTGAGTTTCTTCCCTTGTTTTACACCTTGAGAAACCCGGCATACTCTAGTTAGGAAATTATATATGTTTGGCACTCTTCAAATTATGAAACAGTAGATTGGAAAATTGTTACTTTTATGTACATTCGAAAACCTAATGTACTCTTGTTAGAAACTCGCACTTAATAATCACCCTACAAATCTTAATACAAACAAATCGGATATTAAGACATGTATAGCATCTTAAGAATCCTGAAATCTTAATATCAAGGAATGGTACATGTCGAGCATCCAAGAAAATTTGAAACATGCGAGTCGAGTTCTTTCCTTGAGAAACAAGTTATAAACCCCGATTTGAAGTTTCAAGATTTTCAAGCTATTCAACAAGTGAAAGATTTCAAGTTTTTTTAGAAAATTTATCTTCCCCCAAACCCCCACGAAAGAGATAAAAACTAGTGAAAAATCACACCCAAAAACTTTAAGGGCAAAAATGGTATGAAAGAAACAAATAATGCCCCAAAACTGCAAGATGGAAAAAGAGGCAAAATGGGTTGTTTTTTTTATTCCAACCAAAACTAGTGGGATTAGAAGAGCTTACCAAAATATCACATGGGCAAGCGATATTTCATGAAAATTCTACAAAATTAAGGAGAAAAATCTAATTAATTTTGGAGTGATGAAACTAAGTCGCCATAGTAAAAATTAAAATTCGTACGGGTAAAAGGACGTGGAAAATTGCTTTTTATGATTGTCCCATGTTAATTACACATTGGTTGAACATGTGAGGTCAGATCTGATTTGAAATTAATGTATGCACATGACATGACATGCTTTAGTGTAGTCAGGTCCTGAAAACCCGACACACTTAACCTATACGTTTTTCAATGTTCGGAGTGTTGTTAACAAGAAACATGTTTTTACATTAACATGTGATGATGTCTCCTACCCCAAAAACCCGAAACAATGAAATGTGTCGAGTTTTGGGGTTCACGGAAAACTAAGCACAACACATGTTTTCATCCTTAAATGTTATGATGTTTTGAAAGTCTGAGAACCCAATACGCTACAATGTTTTAGGGTTTGAGGTTCAGAAAAAATCAAACACTTAGCATGTGTTTTTATGTATGATGAACCCAAAATCCCAAAAACACATTAAATGGGCCTTTTAGGATAGAATTTTTGGATTTTTAGAAAAAATATTAACATCAAAACCCTCAAGGATGGAAATTTGATAGGTTACCAAAAATTTGTCGTAAAACAAAACTTTTAGGATAACATGTAAGTTTTAATAACAATATAATTATGTTCATAGGGGAACAAAGTGTAATCGATATAATAAACTTGGTCTTCCCAATTATTATCATCATATTGTGCCAACAAAGCTACAAGTAGATTGTTAGTAGAAACTATGTATAAGAGGAGAGGTTTATTAGGTATAGGTGGCATGAACACAAGGGGAGTAAACAACTACTATTCGATATCATCAAATGCTTTATGATAAGTCATGTTCCATTCAAAAGGGAATCTTTCTTGAGTGACTGTGTAAAGGGTTATGGTTTATCTTCCAACTAAGCTACTAAACATCAAATAATTTGAAACTTACCTTAGAGGGACCTCAATTATTCTAAATTTCATGAGGGATACATGTTAATAATAGTGTGAATCTTTTTGGATCAACCTTGATAAAATGCTAAGAAATAATTAATCTAAACAACTTACCAAAAGTAACCTTGTTATCCAAATAACTCTCCTAGTTATCTGGATAACTTATATTTTCATTCTGACTCTGATGTTTCACATTTCAAGTTGTGCACACTCAAGATTATTCTTTTGACACCTTAAAGCACAGTCATTGCAGCTTCCTCCGCACACCCTTCCACACCTTCCTCCTTCTCCCTCTGCATTATGTTATCTCCTTCCATTTCCCCTTTGCGCCTTCTCTCTTGTACACATGCTTTCTTTCCTATCCTGTCACACATTCCTTACACGCACCTCTGTAGACTTTCCTTCCAAAATGGCTAATTCCCTGACATTCCTCTTGTGCGCTTACATACACTAAGCTCCCTCACGTACCACTTTTCTTTCTACCACCGTGTGCCCTCCTTTAGTTGAATGCTCGTGCCCCTTCCCCATACTTGTCCCCTACAAGTATTTTATTATTCCTCCTACGCGCACTTTCACGCGTGCCTTCCCTCAGTTTCCCTTTCACGTGCCTCGCTTTTACTTCCACGCCTTGTGCTTCTTCTTATGTCCAGTCACACTATGCCACGTCATATGTCATACTTGAGTGTGCAACACACAACCTATCAAAGCACACCAACAGGGCATCAAATCTTGACAACCAACCGGTTCGTGACACATGGCAAAATGACAAATCAGATGAACAATTGGTTGATTTCCTCACTCAATCAGTGCACGCCACATGTCATTGCATGTCAGAGTGACCTATAGACTTCGATACCATAAATTTTGTTATAGTGCTCGATTCCCATGCGCTCTATCTCATTTGAAAGTTGTTGACATCAGCTTCATGTTAGAATTTTGAAAATCAAATTTAGGAAGGATTTGGTAGGTGGAAAATAGGAAACATCATTCTAGTCATTAATGCACATATCTAATCGACCTCGACCACCAATTTCAATCGGATCTTGCTTTCTTACGCCAAACAGACATGGGGGAAGTGCATCCGACAACCTTACATGTGGATTTGCAAGTATTTATCACTATTTGTTGATGGTTGAAGATTTGAATTCAAGTTTCCCTCTCTTCTCTCCTTCTTCTTCTATAAATAGCAGAGTTCTACTTTGTAAAAAAGATCACTCTTTGTTGTAATGGCACCATGCCAAAATGGTGGTCGACTTCCCATGGGTTTCAGACCTTGACATGGTCTTTGCAATGTATTCTCGCCTCTTGTCATGAATTTAACTGAATGTGCATCCCTTAAACAATAAAATCATGTCTTGTAGAACTCTTGTCTTCCCTTTCTCATTTTCATTACATCTCACCTCTTTGTTTGTGTTTTTGGTATGCTTGTGTGTATTCCCGCTTGTAGTCCCCATGTTCATGTCTTGCACGCGCTGCTTGGAAGGCCAAGCCCAAGTATTGATCTCGTGGTGCATGTCATCCACCCTCTTCTCCTATGCTCTCTCTATTTCCTTTGTCGCTCGTGGAGAGAGATCTACCCTTTCCCCCAGTTCTATCACCTTCCTTAGCTTAAGATTTCCCTTTCTTCACACACTTCTATCCCTAGTAACTTGGCATGTTTAGTCTAGGATTTGCTTTCAACATTAGGAGTAGCAGTAGAATTATAGGTAGGTAGAGGAACCGGCCTTCTTCGGAAGATCCATCCCAAGCGCGCAAGGTCCCCAACTTGGGGACGGTTCCATTATGGTCTCAAACAACTCGTTCCTCCAAACTCGAGATGTGGGTGCAGGTTTGAACGACCAACATTTTTTTTTGCACACCCGGTGGGACAAGAGTGAAGAGTTGTACATCTTCATCTCGAGTAAGTTTGATGTGTTTTTCTGAGATCCAGCCTTTGGAGGCATTTTTTCAACACATATGATGACTCCACTGATCCAAATGCACCCATTATTTCATTCACAGACTAGTCTCCCCTCCTTCTTTCATTCATTTTTCCTTCTTCCATCATTCCACCTTCCTCTTTTAAATTTATGCAATCATGACTTCTTTCCCTTCATGGAATTCTCATTTGTAGTAGCAGAGCTATTTTTCTCCATCCCCACAATTTCAAAGTCCTCCAAATCATTTTTATGAGCCCTGTCATCCTGAAAATGCATACAACCCACTTATTTCTAACCAAAATGTTTATGAAGAACAAGTTTATGTAGATGATGGTGGAGACTCCATGGCAGAAGCTGATTTTGAGAGGCAAGTGCAAAAGATGGAGATGGACATGATGTAGCTTAGATTCAAGTGATCCATAAAGGTATCTAAAGTTGGCTATAAGGTCCCTTGTCCATGGGTCGGCCCTGTACTGGTTGGTTTAGCACCCAGTTAAGCTACACTTTATTACCGAGATGTTGCCCAGTTACAAAGTGGGCGAGAGCTAATGGAGGCTCAAAATCTAACGCACGATAACCTTGTCAATAAGGCAACCTTGCACTACCATCTTACATCCCTCCCATTCCTTCGTGCGCCTACATCATCTCGCTACTACTACACATGTTCCCGCTTCTTGCTCAATGCCCCCATTGAAAATTCCCCTCCATCCTCTCACCTTCACTTCTCTTCCATCCCTTCTTCTACACACACCTCCATTTCTTCAAACACATGTGCCCTCCATCCCTTTTGCATCCATCCTCCCATTTTCTTCCAAGTCCCTTCGCCTTGTTGTACCATAAATAAATAGCCCCTTACCAACGCACCTTTCCCAACCAACATCATCATGTTTGAAGACTGCATAATAGTTAAAGAATGACATGACTCATGTGACTTCGACTAGGAAGAAAAATCATACGGGTGCATGTTTCGAGAAGAAAATCGAGTTAGTCCCAGAGGGTGCACTCCCAAAGGAGACTGAGTTGTTTGTAGAGTTAGAACTATGCACACCCCAACTTTACGCGAACCATCCACAAGCAATCACCTTTGGAAGGAGAGTCTTGAATCCAAGTGTAGAATAAATTCCTGAGGTATATATTTTGTTTGTTGAACATACTTTGAGGATGGTGAAACACCATCTCGCAAGTCAATTTTTCACTCTTATTCTAGACCATGTCCAACACCAAATCATTTACATGGTCGTAATTTGTGAGAAAGGGAATCTATCTCCCTACATGTTGTAGGTTTACTTGATCGCCCCTTGCCTCTGGTTAATTTAGGGTATATTAGGTTTGCTTTCGTAACACACGTGCTCATGAGACACTTTGCATGTTCCCTTTAGAACATGTATAATTTTTAGCTTTTTTACATAGTGTTGTGCTTTTGTTTTAGCGCACTCCCTTTAGCACCTTTCCTTTCCTATTGCACCAACACACCCCTTTTGTTGCTTCTTGGGATGATAGTTCAATTTTGGCATAGGCAGTTCCAAGGGTCAGTGCATGGATTTCACTCTCATCAATCCAAGTCTAAATATTCTCATATGAGGGGAACAGTTGAATTCAAATTTTAGATAGAGCTTCAAGTGACTTTAGGGTGTTCTTCAAGTTACACATCAAATCTTCAAATTTAGCACTTGACTCCATGCCCAATGGACTTCTAAGGCTACTGGTCTCTTCATTTAGCAGGAAGATGGCCCCCAAAAGTCACCAAAACTCTTATACAAATAAATCTCCTAGTTATTTGAATAAATTATATTTTCATTATGACTCTGATGTTTCACATTTCAGGTTGTGTGTACTCAAGATTGTTCTTTTGACACCTTGGCACAGTTGCAGTTCCTCTATGTACCCTTATGTTCCTTCCTACTTCTCCCTCTACATTCTCCTATCTCCTTCCATTTCCCCTTTGCACCTTCTCTATGCACACCTACTTTCTTTCTTATCATGTCGCTCACTCCTTGTGTGCACCTCTATAGACTTGCCTTCTAAAATGGCTAAGTCCCTAACATTCCTCTTACGTGCTTGCATACACTAAGCTCCCTCACACACCACTTTTCTTTCTACCACCACGTGCCCTCCTTCAGTTGAATGCTTGTGCCCCTTCCCCATACTTGTCCCCTACAAGTATTTTCTTATTCCTCTTATGTGCGCACTTCCACGCACGCCTTCCCTCTATTTCTATTTCACACACCTAGCTCTTGCTTCCATGCCTTGCACCTTCTTCCATGCCAGTCACTGTGCCATGTCATCTGTTAGAATTGAGTGTGCAACACATAACCCATCAAAGTGAGCCAACAGGAGTCAAATCTTGACAACCAATCAGTTCATGACATGTGGCAAAAATGACAAATCAAATGAACAGTTGGCTGATTTCCTTGACAATCGCTGCATTCCACATGTCATTGCATGTCAGAGTGACTCAGAGACTCGACAACCATAACTTCGTTGCAATGCTCAAATTCTCGCACACCCAATCTCATTTGAAAGTTGTTGACATCAACTTCACGTCAGAATTTTCAAAATCAGATTTAGGCAAGATTTGGTAGGTGGAAATAGGGAAACGTCATTCTGGTCATCAATGCACACATCTAATAAACCTTGACTACCAAATTTCAATCAGATCTTGCTTTCTTATGGAAAAAGACATGGGCAAGTGCAAATGATAGCCTTACAGTGGATTTGTAGACATTTATCACTTGTCTTTTGATAGTTGAAGATTTGAATATGAGTTTCCTTCTCTTTCTCCTTCTCTTATCTCCTTCTTCTCCTATAAATAGCAGAGTTTTGCTTTGTAAAAATATCCCTCTTTTTTGTAATCGCACCATGCCAAAATGGTGGCTAACTTCCTTTAGGTTTTAGACCTTGACATGGTCTCTAAAATGTATTCTCGCCTCTTGTCATGAATGTAATCGATTGTAAGGCGTCCCTTAAGCAATAAATTCATGTCTTTTCAAACTCTTGTCTTCCATTTCTCATTTTCATTGCATCTCACCTCTCTTTTTGCATGTTGTGCATATTCCTTCTTACATTCCCTATGTTCATGTGTTACGCATGTCTTTGGAAGGCCAAGTCTGCGCATGTTGATCTATGGCACGCATCATCTAACCTCTTCTCTTGAACCCTCTTTGTTTCCTTCACCACTAGTGGAGAGAGATCAACCATTTCCCGACGCTATCTCCTTCCTTATCTTAGGATTTCCCCTTCTCCACATCCTTTATCCCCGGTTCCTCGGCATGTTTAGTCTAGGATTTTCTTTCAAGCATTAGGAGTAGCAGTGAGCGTTAGAGGTAGGTAGAGGAATTGGCCTTCTCCAAATATCTGTCCCAAGTGCGCAAGGTCCCACAACTTGGGGACGGTTCCATTGTGGTCTCAAATAGCTCAGCTCCTCCGACCCGAGATGTGGGTGCAGTTTGAACAACCAACATTACCCCAAAGGCACATTTTTTAGGATTTAAACATACACTATATTGTTAAAGGCATTCAAAGATTCATCATAGAAAAAGTGCATGATCTTGACAAAGGATGGATTTTTCTAATAAATCACCAACATAGTCTTCGATAATTTCATGAATATAATAATGAAATATATGCCAAATAACATGATGATATGTAGTGGTGACATTTCTCAATTCAAAATGCATAATCATGTAATAAAAATTTTTCCCATGGGGTAGTAAAGACATCTTCTCTTGATCAACGAGATTGATGTTTATTTGATTATATCCCATGAAGCCATCCATAAAATACAACAAGTCATACCTAGTAGTAGAATTGATAATCATATTGGTGTGAGGCAAAGGAAAACTATCTTTAGGACAAGCCTTATTTAAATTGCAAAATTTAGTACAACATCAAACCTCATTGTTTAGTTTATCCACTGGATTATAATATAAACCCATTGAGGGTAATATACATCACAGACAAAAATTACATCAAGAATATTTTACATTTCATTTTTAATCATCAAAGCAATGTGAAGGTGCATTGTACATATTTTTAGTATGTGTGTTCAACATGCTCATGTAAAATAGTGTTATGCATAGAAATATATCACACAATGTTGGGCATATTATTGTAATTCAAAGCAAAAAGATTAGGAAAATCATGCAAAACTTGTTGGATAGTCTCCCTTTCCTAATCACAAAGGGAAGCCATGATCGTAACTATTTGACGGTCAATACCAGTCCCAAAGTTGAAAGTAGTAGTTTCTTCATTAAGTAATGTGGACCGATCCTCCATATAAAGATAACAAGGGATAGTGTCGGAAGTATCATCTAAGATATTCGAATTGTTATCCTCCTTGAAATATGTGTGAGCATGTATAGCGCAAGGGAGCCTATTTTTTATAAAAGCGGGAGATCCTCATATACACCAAAATATTTGAGAAGGGACTCTTAATTAATGAATTCATCCAAATTTGGGATATCGAAGATGCACTATCATCAATTAGATTGGGGTGGACAATTTTGAGGGGTGCAACATGATGTACCATGATAATCTCTTGTAAATGAATCCATGATGTGGGGAGAAATATTGGAGCTTTAAATGCCAATTTATATAAAAATCGAGTAGTATAGCCAATACCTTGTTGAAGGGGTGTGTATTAGGTAATATAGGCTCACGGATCCCCGACCAAGATGACCAATCCCTCATCTAGTGAAACTATTTCATATCGAGTATTAATAGCCCTTTCCATATTAATGATAAGTAGAAGAAGGTGTTGGAGTGCATTCGATTAATAGTGAAGTATGACGAAATTGTATGTGGGTAGTAGATAAAATAAATAGTGGTAGTATTGACACAATATTTAAAAGTGGCAAGGTTAGCTGCAATAGTGTACATGCATCTTTGGTGATAATATTTGAGACAAACATCAAGATTAAAATGAACAACATGCATACTATGTATCCAAGGATGACCTAAGAGTATGTTGTGACTAATATTATTACGCATAGCCTAACAAATTATATCAATATTATGGTCACCCATGGTAATGGACAATGTAATTTTCCCAAGAACCCAATGTGGAATATTATCAAATCCATGTATATTAAAAGTAGAGGGGATAATATTTGTAGCAGAGAGGCCTAACTAATGTAAAAATCATATGTTACAAATATTAAGCCTCGACTCATTGTCGATAAGAACACACTTAACCATAACATGATGTACTTTGTCTTGAACATATAAAGAAGGTCATTGACAATCATGTCTTGTGGTGGAAGTTCAATAGGACTAAATGTTATATTTGTGCCATTAAAATAAAAGTTTATTTTGAGGATTGATTTTGGGTATGTACGAGACGTATCATTATGAAATTGTGCAGTGTCAGTATAACTTCAAGGATATCGAGGAATTTAGGGTGAAGATGAATAAACTCACAAAGAGATACATGATAACGCTTTGAAGCACAAGCCATGATAAAAGAAATTAAAAATAGGAAAACCAAAACAAGGATCCTAAATGAGAAATCCTTGGGCCACTAGGGTTTGAGAAATACATTTGATTCAAAATTATGGTTCACAAATTTTTTTTACCCTAATTAAATCATGTTATAAAAATTGCACAACAATAAATAACATGTAAGGATTTGCAACAGAAGACTATTATGATATAATTAATTCACCTTTAACCATATATAATTAAAAATAATGTATTAATACTTGCAAAAATTGATAAATGATAGCTCAAATACACAAAAGGAGATAAATACTTAACTATACATGTTAAAACAAATAAGATCTAGATGTGTAGATAGGTGGAAAAGACATATCAAAATATGGAAATGCTCCAATATCGATTCAGGAACTAAAAAGTGAGCAGAACAAGACCATAGGAAATATATAGGTCAAGACCTAAAGATGTATGATTCTAACTTGAAGTATATGGTCTTGGACCGTTTAAAATTTGAGATCTAAAACTTTGTGTGTGCTTCACTTGCCTAGAAATGTCCTTCGTTGTATGTCTCTCTTGTTCACACAACTTCGGGATGGTGTGTAATAACTTACAACAAAGTAAAAACCTACAATACCCTTCATCAAAACATTAGCAAACCAAAAGGAGGAATCATGTGTGTGGTGAGGTTGGACTACCCCTAGTAGTTGACCCGATCGAACTAATCTAAGTACTACACTATGTTCTCTTGCGTGAGATCAAGCCTCATGTAGTTCTCATAGGTGTGTTAGCAAGTGTGAGTGTGATCTAAGCCACCCTTATGGGTGTCCTCGTGTCACTTGACACAAAGAATAGTGGGATAACTATATACTATAAAATGTACCCAACGTGGTAGTAGTATAATGTGGTGTACTTCACCGCCTAACCTAACCCTTTGCTCCTTAAAACCCTCTAACAATGCTTGGAGTGACTTTTTCTTGCTAAGACATGGCTCTATGACCTTTGCATTATTGGAAATAGAGGAAGTTTAACTCTTTGACTTAGTTTATTGCTCTAGACCTATAATATATGTTACACTAATTGATGTGACACTAATTTAAGAATATTTTAGAGAGCATCAAGTGATTTCGAATCATATTTGTAATAGAAGCTTGTAAGAGTATCGGGTGAGTTATAAAGTGATATTGACTTGCTTATATAGCCTTTTGTAGGTGAAATATTCTAACAGGGCCAACCCCAAGAATATATAATGACATAATAAATATATTCAAACTAAAAACAAAGTTAGAGAATGTGAAAGGTAGGGACAAGACAAGTCATTTAAATCAAAATTTCACATCCTAACCAAACAAGACGATCCGAACATGAGAGGTGTGATGTAAAACATATAGTTGTGGCATGATGTATAGGGCTAGTTTACAAAAGAGCTAGAGATATATACTAATTTGATTTGAGCATTTGTTTTAACAATGGAGCATAGTCAATTTTGGAATTCCAAGGGGACAAGATACCAAATTTTAGTGCCTACAATTAGATTTTTTCCAAAAAGATAAGAAGATTATTAATCAATGTAATATACATAAAATTCAAGATATGCATCTTGAAATTGATATCGATAGGCATTTTTAGGGAAATTTATGCATGTGTACTAGTATCTAATTTAGATTAATGAAATGAAATGAAATGGTTATAATAACGTCCATGAGACCGCTAAAAACTCCAACTACTTAAATATTTGTAGGCTTGGTGTTATCTTTTACAAGGTTTTTCCTCCTCTTTCTCGAATTGAGTTAGGATCTCCTCCAACCCTTTCATCTTTCTTTCCTCGATCGGATTTATTACATAATCAAATCTTAAAATTTCATCATACTTAGCTGTAATGTTTGTGTACCTTGTTCATTAAGGATAAAATGTTCCTCTATTTCAATCACATCGAATTGTAAAGAGCAAAATTCCTCTCTTCCCATAGTTTCTTAGGAATTTTCCATCTTTCTATCTCACATCTCGAGCCTGTGGAATCTAGTGCTTTGCTAAGAAATGATGACATTTTTCCTCCATTCAATTTCAGCCCCTACCTATATAGGGTTTTTCACAATGTTCAAATGTTGGGTCAAACTCTAGAATATAGTGTTGCACTTCCTACTTGTTTTCTTCCTCCACATCCCCATTCTAAAATTTTCATTTACATAGTTTTTTATGTCTTTGTTAATATTTGGGCATTCATATAGGATGATATCCCATTTGTTCATCCATGTGTTCTTTTGTTTGTGCAACTCTTCACCTTTTGTAGCCTTAGGTCACATGTTTGCCTTCATGTTTTATGTTTTTTAAGTAGCATATAAACCTCATCAAAGTGGTTTCCTCTAGATGGAATGTGCCTATTTTGGGCAATATGATTTCATAAAGGATTATAGTCTCAATTATGAAATTATTTTTATTATATGTTTTTGGATCCTTTCTATTTGTCTCCATTTTGAATTTGTCACTCCATTCAGCCATACCTCATTAATGCACAACAATACCAACATGACAAGTAACATAAAAAGGACCCAAGTGGTCTTCCAATCCCATAGCTCAACATTCCTACACCTATTTTGGATGCATAAAGATCTTTCCATCCTCTTTGTATTATCTTCATCCTATAGGTATCCCAATTGAGCTTGTTGTGAAAATCGAGGCCAAGATATTTGTATTCTGACACCACTTCAAGAGAATCTCTAAAAAACTTAATTCAAGATGTTACTTCTTCCTTTTCACTAAGAAAATCATAATTTTGGTTTTGTCAATGTTTACCTCCATCCCCACTTCTATACAAAATAGATCTAAAGAATGAAGGTGATCTCTTAAATCTTGGATTGTCTCTACCATTAAAACTAAGTCATCTACATATAGTAGGAGTTTCACCACATATTTTACCAAGTGGACCCCTTTCCCTCCAAAGTTTTTTATCCATTCCTCTAACTTATCAATGCATAGCCCAAATAAAGTTGGGGAAAGGGGACATCCTTGTTTGATTCTTATATCAATCCTGAAACACTCATATAGTCTTACTTGCATTTGATTTTAGAATTGACTTGCTCATACAATCTATGAGATACTTCCTATACTACACTAGAAAACCTGGCTCTTGCATTCCATTCCATAATTTTCTCCTTGGCATCTTGTCAAATGTATTTTTGAAGTCTACAAAACAACAATATGCATCCTATTTTTTATCCTAAACCTTTTAAACTAGATGTTTAAGCATGACAAAACGGTCGATGGTTAAGTGTTTGGGTCTAAAATATGTTTTCCCATTTTCTCTCTTTCCTTTTTCCCTTGTCCAATTATCAATCTTCTGATCTATCATACCCCTAAAAAAATCACAAAAATAGGATCCACCATGATAGTTCAAAAATAGGAGGGATTATTTACATCTATGCTTTTAAACAGAGGTATGGTTAAGTTAGTTAACCATTTTGAGAATCCATTTGGAATGACCTCGTTGAAAAATTATTTGATTTGAGGTGCAAGGATATTTTCTTCCCATTTTATATGCTCTGCTGATGGTAGTATGTGTCATGGGCTTTACCCATTACTAGATTTTAATCCCTTTCATGATGTCTTAAGTTGTGAAAAATTATTCATTGATAGAGATAATGGGATGAGCATCTTGTTCATTTCTATGTTTGTACATCTATTCTAGTTATTTTGTCCACTACCTTGCTATTATGTTGTTGTGTTTGTTTATTCCCCCATTGAATCTCCATCATGCTTCCCCAAATAAATTAAAGTATTCCATCTAGTTCCAATGTACTTTTTTTCTACTCCACCAGTTTCTCATAAAAAAATTGTTTTCCTTTGTTCTCTACCGACAAGCTCCTTTAGTGACCTTTTCATTGCCTTACACTCTTCATCATACCATGGGTTTGTTAGGAAGTTGTTTCTTTCCTTATTTTTGGATTTGGCTTTATTGCACGTGTTTAGGGCTTTTTGAATGGTTTGAATTTTCCTCTCACTCTTAATCTAATTTATATTAGTGATAGGTGCTCATTTGCTTTCCTTTTCTTGAAGTTTGTTCTTTAGTGTCACTCTGAAAGCTTGTTGATTTTCCTATGTCGAGAGGATGCTTCCTTTTAAGGAGGCTTACTTTGCCTAACCCCAATGTGATCATCATGTTTTTATCTTCTTGACAACTAAGTTTCATAAAAATTGTGTTATGGTGTGATTTAAGTTACATCGGAGAATCTTCAACTTCTATATTTTGTATCTTAGCCACACACAATTTTGAGAGCAAATAACATATCGGTTACACTTTTCCTAGTATAAGTCTTACATGTAAACTTGTATGATATTTATCATTTACTCACACCATTACATATAATCAATTTGTGAGTATTGCATAAGCCTAAGAATTCTTGTCTAAAGTGTGTGATACCCCCATGTTCATCGTCTAAACCTTGAAGCTTTGTTGAATTCCTCCTCTTTCATGTAGAACATAATTATATCTAGGTATTGTTTTCTTGTTAGTTTGTTGTCCTTGTATTGAAGTTTCATATTAAAAATATATCCTTGATCCTAATGTAGAATAAAATATCCCTTTTCGAGAGGAATATATGTCTTCACAGTCTAAATCTTGTTTCTTATAAGATTTGGAGTTCTTGGGTACAAAATAACATACATTTATGTTAATAACAATGTCATTTTCTACCATTCTTATATAAATGTAATGCTTATTTTCATATTGTTTTTCTATTATGATCTTTCTACCCTAAAATTCCTTTATTAGCACCATTAGACGCCCATGTACCTTGCCATTCTCAACTACTTTATTCCAAATTTTTGCCTTCTTGTATCCTTCAAAATTTGGAATTTACACCTATCATGCTCATGTGTTTTAGTTAGAATAATTACATCTCTCTCTGACTATGGGCCCTAATTTGGGTACTCTTCTATAAGGGAAGCCTCTAAAATTCCATCTTACCATCACAAGATTCTCTTGGGCAAGCCATATTCCATATTTACTTGGGGTTTGTGTAGTTGTGATTTATGCTTTCCCATTATTTAGGTATGCCCATCTCCATTCACTCCTTGTCACCTTTACCTTTTACCAATCTTTGTTTCTCTCTTCTAGCTACCAATTAAATATTAATTCTTCATCTAGATAAAAGCATGATCCTCTAAATATACCTTTATTTCTTCACACTCTTTCTTTGTAATCACAATTTACCATTGTGACCCAAATATGCTTATTCCCACCCATGACTCTCAACTTACTATTTCTACTTGCTTACTTGATTTTCCCTTTCCATTATAACTGGTATGCAAGGAAGTCCTTTGCAAGGTTGCTTTATATCCTCCCCTTCTCCATAATATTTCAACCCTTTGATAATTATGTTTGATAATGTATCACGTCATTCTCATTTTTCTATCATTTGACTTTGGACTTGCCTCTCTATCAACTCTTTATGCTTTCCTAGTGGTTTTTCTACCACATGTTCCCAAGACTTAGCCTATCCTAAGTAATTTCATAGCTCATTTTATTTTTTTCTATGTTGTTGAGTACTTATTATACCTCTTTTATTTGTGTTGTACCTGCCTTTTCTTCCCCTACCTTGGCATTTGTTGAAGAGTGTGTAATAACCACATCTTCACAATATAAAATGAGGGTACTTTTTTAAACAATTAGGGATCACTTAATGCAACACAACAATGTTTAAACACTTACACATTCATGAACCCACTCATGCAATGATTTAATCATTACTCAAGATAAGAGAAAAGAGAAATACAATACACTAAAAGTTAAGGTGACACATGCTACCAAGCATGCCCATGAGGCTCGCAAAAAAGGGATGGACCATCAAATTTTACTACCCTCTTCCCTCCATTAAGTAATCCAAGCTATCCTTTGGTTACTCCAAGATGAAACACACAATAATAACATACCCTTTTCCCTCCATTTAAACTGCCACTTTTCACTCCTTTAAGACTAACCACAAATTCCCTTGGTTCCTCCAATGTGACGACACACAAATATTTATTCCTCTCTTCAATTAGTACCACCTTTCCCTCCACTAAAAGTGATATAGTATATCCCCCACACACACATATACATTTACATGTAAGTTTGACAACAATTATTTCAATTCAACATTTGTTTGAAAGAGTGATTTACAACAATATAATTAATCCGATAAGAAAGAGACAAGGATCTTATCCACATTTTACATAGATTATGATTTAACTCACACACTTATTACAATTTAGTTTTTATGTGACATTTAAAGTACATAAGGAGGCATAAATTCTCATTTTCCAAGAATGAGATTCCATTTGCATTTTAACATGTTTATCTTAAATAAACACCTAGTTCTTCTTTTATTTAAGTCATCCAAGTGTTTAACAACAACTTTAGAAAGGTAACATCTCAAGTTCCAAATCACACACTCAACAAGATAATATTTTTCTCTAATATAGTAACATATTATGTCCGATAAGCTTCCAAGGAACGTGAACATAGTTTAAAGGACAACTCAAACTCATAAGGGTGAGAATTGACATGCCATAATGTAAGAACCACATGATACCCTATCATTTTAAGTTCTTATACAACAAGGTAAATTTTCCAAGAGTGAATCACAAAATAGAGCTCAAAGGAACAAGGTGCCCACCAAGGGATAACACAACTAAAGTTCCTCTATCAAATGTCAAGGCTTAACAAGTCGCAAGGTTAGTCGTACACATATGGTTTGAGTAAGTGTAATAAGAAGTTCAAGAGGGATGATGCCCAAACAAGGGCTTGTTAGGTAAACATTATAAGATGAACACATACATATAGCCTACTTCCTTGAGGCTTATACAAAATTGAAAGGGTTCTAATCCTTTATTTAGTCGAGCTAAGTGGAGTATTGAGTACATTTACATGAAGGTTTCACATTTATATCTTCTAACACAACATATAATTATCCTTTACATAGGTCATGAATAATTTACTTGACACAAGGTTTAGAACTTGGATTATATCCATTAATAGCCATGGAAAAAATCATTTTAAGTTGAGATTTAATGAGCAAGATCAATTACATTTTGGCTTAATATTTTGATACCTAACATATAACTAAATATACCTCTCCACCATTTAATATTTACAATTGTAAAATGTTCTGCAAATTAACTAAATTAACTAGATGTTAATCACTCACTCTAATAATTGCATGATAGTAACAATTCATTGTCTTATTAGGAATGTTAAGGGTGCCACTATTCGATTTATAACCATAACAATAAGAATAATCAATAATCATCCATAGCTTAGCAAGGTCTATTTAATTTACATCTTGATTGAACTTCATATGGTAAGCTTTACAAATCCCTTTTCAAATGAACTTGTATAATTTAATGAAAACTAATTGCAGTTAAAAATTCTTGGGTAACATCACTCATTGCATTTTTTCATAACACCTACCACCTATAATAACATGATTCAACACAAGATTGTATAGATCGTCATTCCCTATCTAACAATGATATCACACAATTACATTTACAATTTCAAGAAGAGGAAAGTGAGAGAGAGATAACAATTGAGATTTTTGACACTATTTCATAATCTATATTAACATTTTAGAGTTTGAGAGAGAGAGAGAGAAGGGAGTTTTCAATTTCTTTGCACAAGATTTCATTTTCATTGCAACTAAAGAAGGTTCAAGAGAGGAGAACATTTTTCATGCAATCATAATTTCCATTTACTATTTGGTTAGAGGTGTTTATAGTGCTTATTTAAATTTCCTAAACTTATTATGAGCATTGATTTAATGAATCCCTACAAGGGTGTCTTGTAAATATAAAAATTGGCGAATAGGGTTATGTTATGCCCCTAACATATACCATTTATATGTCTAAGTGTGGGCTAACATATGACTTATATAACATTTATACTTATATTTATTAGTTAGTCATTAGGTATAAACTAATAATAATGAAGGGGTATGACCTTTCACAATCATACCTATATATATATATATATATATATATATATATATATATATATATATATATATATATATATATGTGGTGAGTAATTCCTCCCCATAGGGAGTGAAGAATGTGAGTTAGTGTCTTATTGTAAGACTTAGGAGGTTTCCCCCTCGAAGTGGCTTAATAATATATTATATATTATGGCATATTTGCATTTATATTCAAGTAATTCCATTACATCCTAGATCGAGCATCGATTTTGGAAATAACTAGTTTTTTTTTATAACTCAAGCATAGTTATGAATTTTTCAAAAAAATTTACCACATTTGGGGATACATATTACCAATCTTCACTAAAAAAATTAGAATTTTTTTTGTTGTTTTGTGAGAGTTATTGCATATATACTATTTTTCATAAAATTGACCTACAAGCCGCATTTTTGGAATTTTTCAGATTTTTTTACATTTTTGGAAATCTCTTCAAATTTCCATATAGGTCCATTCTTTACATTTTCAAATTTGAGGTCATCTACATTAAGAAATTCATTGGTCAAATTCGGTCAAACAAGGCAAATTGAATTGTGTAAGGGCAATCCCTTGTTATGACAGGTCCACAAACTAGAGGATGGGAAAAATTCATACACACCATGGAATACTCCTTATAAAGATAAAATACAATCTAATTTTGAACTAGGAGGTACTTCCACCATGAAGGACCTGCAAGTTGCTTTCACCAAAACAAATCAATGATTAGATGAGCTTGAGAAAATACTCGATCACATTTTTCATTTTCAAAAGAATTCAATCAATCCTCCACATGTATCTAATAGCCAAGGTGAAAATCCTATGGTTTTGAAGAACCGTGTATTGTGGTAATTGAAGATGACATGGAATATGCCATGATGGGGCATGCTCATTACGACTCTTACTTGACAAGTCTAGACATTCAAAAGGTTGAACCAAATATGGATGAAGAATGGAAAACAACAGGGTGGGATGGATCTATTGAATACAATAAGATTAACTTGGAATATTGTGACAAGGGTTTGGTAAACATGGATATGGAAATTAAATTTTATCCTAGGTTGGATGTTAAATAATTTTTTAGTGTGGAAGAAGTACAAAAGATACAACCAAAACTTTGGAAAGTCAAACAACACTATGCGAGCTTTGTTTTGGGCCAATGCAATGAAAACTTTATAGGGAAAATGCCTACTAATGGAAGATTTAATCACACCCTATCTAAGATGATTGAGATACATCATGCACATGTTGGATGTCAAAACCTTAGATATAGTGGCTATGAAGGTCATTCTACTAGAAGGTCCATTACATCCTTGAATAAAATGTGCAACCTTAATAATTATGTTGAGCCACAATTGCACATTTATCGAGAGCAAATGGATAAGGAATATTATTCAAGTGAAATGCAAGATATATATTCAAATATGAAACTACCTCTAGATATAATCAACATAGTGCTAGAGTTATTTCCCCAAACTTGACTTAAGAGGTTATAAATGAAGGTGATTACAATTGATCTCATCAAAGAACAATGTCAGACATACAAGGAGGTACAATGGGTGGACAATGGTTAAGTACATGTTTTTCCACTACTAACCAAACATCGAGGACAATGTTTGTTTGAAGGGGAGGAGCATGTTATGCCCCTAACATATACCATTTATATGTCTAAGTGTGGGCTAACATATGACTTATATAACATTTATACTTATATTTATTAGTTAGTTAGTCATTAGGTATAAACTAATAATAATGAAGGGGCATGACCTTTCACAATCATACATATATATATGGGGGAGTAATTCCTCCCCATAGGGTGTGAAGAGTGTGAGTTAGTGTCTTATTTTAAGACTTAGGAGGTTACCCCTCAAAGTGGCTTAATAATATATTTATATTTTGGCATATTTGCATTTATATTCAAGTAATTCCATTACATGTTAGGTCACACTACCATTCAAACTAGTACAAATGGTTGTACAATGGCCTCTGAAATAGGTTATTGAGTCACTTAATAGGGATTTCATAACTTATAACCCATTCACCTAAATGGTGAGAATGTAAGGAAACTAACAAAACTAAAAATCATTAACTAGCATTCATTTTAGAGCACCTCTACGTCTTAAAATCAACACATGATCTTAAACGTACGTGACCTCCCGAGGTCGTGCCGGACAACCGTAATGGAATGGATAGATGGCTATGTGAGGGCTATATAAGATGAATAGGAGGAATATACGAAAATGTGTGGAAATTGCTAACAAGTGATCAAGGCAATCTAATGTCCTCAATGGCCACTGTGGAAATCTACTTGTCTAAAGAAATGAATCCTTACCTCACTCGGGTGAAATAGAGCGATCGAGGAGAATGGACACAGAAAGGTGTCTATCGATATCAATGTCACCAAAAATCTCCAAATTGGCAACAAAATGTGGGGGAACTGTCATGCATTTTCCTTGTAGAAGTCTCTAGACAAGGTCATGGAGGTGTGAGAGGAAACATGTGAATAGGAAAATGGGTGAATTGTGGAAACTAGTTGCGACTGGGTTGATTTTTCTAGAACTCGTAAGCACTATCTACTTCGACGTTCAAAACTAGAAATTGTGAGATGATAACGGGTGGAAGCGGTGTGGTCTAGAAAACCAAGGTTCTGAGGCCCATGTCAATGTCTATAAAAAGTTCAATTGTGTTCAGTTGTGGGACTCAGGGATCAAACAAGAAATATCTTGGTTGTTGAGGGCCTTGAATGGTCATGTGGGATGTGTAAACTACTAAAGCAAAGAAACAAATAATCTCACAAAGAAAACCACAAGAGGGCAAGGTTAATCCTAAGCCAACTAGGGATACGTGGGGAGATGTGTTAATTCCTTTCTAATTAACTCTATGTTCCTAATTTAACAAATGGAAACAAACATATTTAAATCAACTCAATTCAATTACTTTCCTCGAATTTAATTAAATCTATGTGTTTCCAGTAGCTAATTAACAAATGAAAGTTAACTAATTAAACAAAGGAAACAAACTAATCTATTTGTTTTTGATGATTTTGAATAAAGTGAATAAAAGTAAACTAATTAATCTAATCTAATATTTTTGTATTGTTATGTTTGTTGGAAAACATAAGAAATACACACAGACAATTAAACTTCTTATAATTAATTGAAATTGCTTCTACACTAAAATTAACAATATTAAACAAGCAAACAACCGGATGTGGCTATTTCCTCATGCAGAGTGGGTCTAATCTATTCTAATTAAACAAAAAATTTCTAATTTGTACTTGTGGATATATAACTTCTTTTGTTATTTTCTCGTGGTCACCTTTGGAAGAAGAAAAAGCTTCTCAAAAGCAATTCTTCCCTGAAACTTCCCTAGTAGAAACAACAGGATCTATGGAAGCTTACAAAAATGAAGGGAAATTATAACTAACACTAAATATGTGCAAAACCTTATTCCGTAAAAACTTCTCGTGTAAATCCACAGGATATGTAGGGAGTAAATTTCAATATAAGGTTCTTGCAAGTAAATAAAAGTTATAGTAATTGTACTTCTTTGAATTAATATACTCTAACAGATTATGGAATAAGATTCACTCAAACAAAGAAAACTTTAAGAATCCAAATGCATCCCCAATCAACTGAAGTGTAGAAATGTGACGGTTCCCGTGTGGGTTTTACTTTGTTGTCCTCTTAGCCGCTTTCCCAATTTGGTGTTCAAACGAGACCAGGAGCTGTGTTGTCTTGTGTGGAAGAAATGATGAAAAACATTGGATCTAGAATGGCTTACAAGCAATCCGATAGTAACACAAGCAAGAGAATAACAAGGTAAGAGAACCGATCTTACCGGTGTATTTCTTGGTAGGATTACGACAACATAACAATGCAATTCAAAACAATAATCTCCAACCAATGCTCCAGTAGAAGCTTGGCTCTTATAGGAAAATGGCAAGGAAATGGTCTAAGCCATTTGACAACCAAGAAATGTCACCTCTCTCAAAGAAGGGGCAGTTAACTCACAATTAACAAAAGAAAGGGAAGGAGAATTTTGTATGCATCTAATGAGATCAAGAATAGCCAATTTGGTCAAGAAACGTGTGCTAAAATTGAGTTTGAATAAGATGACACATGTTCAAAACATGTTGGAAAAGGCTCAGTGGAAAAACACATGGAACCGTTGGTATGTGTATACTGGAGGTTACGCAACTTCCACAAAGAATTATGTAACCATCGCTCAAGGCATATTGGCGGTTGTGCAACCGTTAGGCGGATTGCGCCAACCGTCACAAGACAATTCCGTAACTTAAAGCACAAAGGCCAAGGAAAAGTTACACAAACGATAAAGGAAAGCAGGAAAAATATGGAAATAGACAAGTGAAGAATTCTAGGCTATAAATATATACTTCAAATGATAAATCGACTCAAACACCATTAGAAAGATATTTACTAATCATTGGGGATTTTGAACCGTTCCGACAACGATGCAAGACGTGTAAAATTGGGTGCGTACATATTGTGCCCCTCATAGAAGTGTTTTATCCATGATGAGATGTAAAACATAGAGTCCAAGTATGGCATTCCCAAATGGGAGGGTTAAAAATTATACCTGACACGTTCATGTCTTGAAATGATGCCCATCCAAACATCCTGTTACATGCAAGAAGTAAACAAGAA
Organism: Taxus wallichiana var. yunnanensis; assembly: GCA_018340775.1. Classification (NCBI taxonomy): domain Eukaryota; kingdom Viridiplantae; phylum Streptophyta; class Pinopsida; order Cupressales; family Taxaceae; genus Taxus; species Taxus wallichiana. The sequence continues at coordinate 678,721,440 of CM031235.1, forward strand.
TCAAGTGCAAATATATAGTGTAGAATCGAAAAAATACGCTAAAATAAAATGACAAGAGGACTTACCATGTCCGCGGGAAAAAACATACCTATGCCAAAGCACTCCAACGGACGTAAAACACACACACTCGAAAATAGAGTTAAAACACACTATATATAACCAAAATTACTATTTCTCGAAAATAGAGTTAAAACACACTATATATAACCAAAATTACTATTTCTAGAAATCATTTTCACTCACCCACTTAGAGATTTTTGAGCTCTAGATCACTGTGATGGTTTCGCATGCAAATACAAGTCAAATCAAAGAACACTCAAATGTGATGATAGCCCAACCACCGGGAGGAGCAATGGGTCAGGAACTAGTGAGTTATTCACATTTATTTATTTTAACCTCATAATGTGAAAAATGTGAAAAATTCAACCTATGGGGATATTTTTAGTAATTTTGTAGTTAAAATGTTCATAAGGGGGCGCTAGAGGTATTTGTAATTTATTTCATCCAAAACGGTCTTATTTTGTCTTTTTGCATTTTGCGGGGTCCAGTGTACGACTGATTTCTCGTGGATGCAACCACCGCTTTGCGTAAAAAGAAAGTTGTGCAACCATCGTGTTTGTTGTGTAACCATCAAGGCTTAAAGTCTTAAGGTGGAATTGTCATGGTGGTTACATAACTGTCACTCTGTGTGGAGGGGTGGTTACGTATCGCCACTTTGCACAAAGGGGCTGTTGTGTAATTGCCAAGGTAAATTTCAAAATTAACTAAGTATAATGAAATTTTTGGTATTTGAATGTTTTTATGATGTTTTTGATGAGCTTATTTTCCACTAAAAGGTTCTAACTTGCTCTTTTCTTGATGTTTGTGAATGCAAGGTCAATATGTTAGATGGAGCAGGGCTAGAGAGTGTGATTGGCTTCCTCCCATCTTGGATTCACTATCTCAAGAGGAGAGAGACTTACTACACGGTGTCGAATATGGAGGATATCCCAAACTCGATTAGTGGCACATGTTGGCCACTTATTATAAAATCTACCGACTTACTTGGACGTGGATCATAATACTTTCCATTTTCCTAGAGATGAGGTGATTAGACCAATCTTCGTAGGATGTTTACGAGGATTCTCGAGTTCCTATCACTAGTAGGATATTGATTCTAGAGAGTGCAGGTTTTGTTGTTGTATCCCATCAGTTGGCTAGTTATATAGGAGATGGGTTGACATGGCGTATCGGTGTCAAACAGGGATAATGTTATTATTAGTTACCTTTGCTCCTATCCTTGCCTTGTGCAACCATTATTGGCATCTTGGCTTCACACTTGGTTGGGGACAAGGGCGGGGAAAAGTTACTCTATTGTTGGGCCCCCATTATTCAAAGTATAGAGCAGTATGACCGTATTTATGTCTACGGGCTAATATCTTGGGCACTACATATCATGATCTATACTGAGTCGTTAGACTGAAGAGAAAGGACCCTCATTCATCCTACATTATTGATGTGTTGGGTTTATGAGCACATTATCCCCTATTATAAGGGTGTTGGGATTACAGATCCCAGGGCTATCAGAGCCTTGAGATGAACAGTCATGGCTCCACTCGAGGGTGACACCAACTGGTCGCCACACTTACTACTAAGGATTTTGTTACACATTCGTGACTAGGATATGGCAAGATTTTGGGGTGATGAGAGGGTTATCATGGTTGCCGACAACACTACAAGATAAATGCAGTAGATCAAACCAACAGGTCTCGAGATCCATCTAGTTGACAAAGTATCGCAGTAATTTGGACTCCCATACATTGTTGCCCTTCCAACATCTCAAACAACATATACGAGCATTAGAGAGGCTAGAGCTTCCTAAAGGGGTGAGATAAGGTGGACCATTGTTGTACCTAGGGTCTCATTTGGTACATCGCAGTTGCCCAGTTTCAGGTTAAACTAGGGATGATCCTTCAGATTGAGGTCAAACCCACTCATAATGGGGAAGAGGAGGAGGCTAAGAAAAGACCGAGGAGGAGGGAGACAAGGAGAAAGGTGAGGAGATTGATACAGTGGAGAGCCACTAAAGATGCTTTCAAATCAATGAGGGTCGAGGTTGAGACTTTGTTCACAAAGGACGTTGGTCCCATTATTGAGTTTTCATAATGTGCCTTAAAATTTTCATGTCAAATTCTACTCAGAAACGTTTCATTGGTCGATTGGGTGGTCTGCAAACTCGATTTCTCCAGTTGAAAACTTTCAAATGCTCATAATGTTGTTGTTTTTCCCTAAACTGAAACAAATTTCCAAGTTTCCCCCTTTTTTGTGCCCTAATTTCTTCATTTTTACGGGTTATGTCTTTTCTCCTTTGTCAAAATCATGAAAAACTTGAAATTGATCAAATCCCAAATTTGTGCAAGTATTTTCCCAATCCCAGGGTCAAAAATGTGTCAAAACATGTTTTAAATGGTTCAAGATCAAGAAATCAACCTTCCTTGTCAAAAAATTTGATTTCTAGGGCATCCTTTGCATTTTTGGCATTTTGATGGTCATACGGGCATTTATACCCATCAAATTCATCATCATGGCATTATGGTAACGGCGGTTTTCTATTGGCCATCGGGTGGTTAAAATGTTTTCTAACTTGTCATTTTTAAAATTTTGGCAAAAGGAAAATTTTGTTCCCTGGCTCCGCTTGCTATAATAAAGTGCCTACGTGGCACATTGTGATTGGCTAGAGGAATGGTGGGTGGCGGGCTTGCCTTAGAAATTTTGCTTCCATTTTGTAAAATTTCCTAAGTTAAATTTTTTTCCCAAAGGCCCGCATCCAATGGTAGGTGGACACGTGTCCTAGAGGAGTCAACATGGAAGGGTGGAAGGCCGATGAATTTTGAATTTTTAACTTCAAAACTTTTAAAGTAAAATTTGAGCCAAAGTCCACAACAAATGAGAAGGAGACACGTGGCAAAGGGAGCATGCGGATGGTGGGGGACTTGGAGAAATTTTGATGTTTTTGACTCAAGATGTCAAGGGGAAATTTTGACCAAAAGGCCCGCATCCAATGGCAGGTGGACACGTGTCCAAAAGAAGCCAATACGGGAGGGTGGGGTTTGTGAAAACTTTGAAGTTTTAACTTCAAAACACTAAAAGGAAAATGTAGCCAAATCCTGCATCAAATGAAAAGAGGACACGTGTCCAGGAGAGCAAAGGGAGAAGTGGGGTTTTAGGAGTTGTTGGGATTTTTTCCTTTGGAGGTAAAAATCTCAAAATCAAAATTAGATCCGCTCAATGCGACAAGAAAAATGTTTGGAGTGTCCCCAGTAGCCAATCAAGGGGGCACATGTGGCATATTCTAAAGGACGATAGGGAGCGCGGGCCAATGAGAGTTTTGAAATTTTCAAAATTTGGCAGGGAGGTCTGAAGGGAGAGTTGGAGGCGTGGTCCCACGACGAAATGAATAGAGGCACCACGTGGCGGAGAGAGAGAGGGTGTTCGGGCCACGAGAGTGTTTTGAGAAAATTTTCCTTTTCAAAAAGGTGTCAAAATTCATAAAATGAGCCCGCATTTTTTGGTGGGGCCCACATGTGGACATGTGGCGGGTCCAGGGGAGAAGCGGAGAATTTTTGTAAAATTTTCCAAAAGTAAAAAGGGTCGCAAATGCATTTCTAAGCATGGGAGGTCGATCCAATCACGTTTTTGACACATGTCCCACTTCATCTAAAGGTCAAAAAGGTAGTTTTGAGCTTATTCCTTAAATGGCATTATCCACGTGTAAGGTTGATATTAAAAGTTGATCAAAATCAATGATACTGTGCAATTTCATTTTTGGCACCCATGGGAGCTCCAAGGAGCTTGGAAATCACATTTCTTCATCAAAATTCATCGGACCTTATATGATTTTGAGTCCCCTCACCTTTAAGAACAATGGCACCATTTTCATGAGCTAATTTGATGATCTGTGATGTTTTTGATGCATTTTTGCTTTGGCCCGATGTAAAAAATGTGAAAGGTGAAAATCAAAAGTTGCAGAGGTAAAAATTGAAAAGGGTAAAAGGTGAAAATGATTGCTAAAGCATGTTGGCATGCCTGAATGCCAAAAACGTGACCCTGGGATGGATAAGGATCCAACTCATGCAATATTTTAAAATTTTGTGCATCCCTAGCAATATGCGAGCTGTTTTATAGTTTGATGTCATTTTCATGAAATGATGAAGGGTTTTGTAACAAATTTGATCCCTTAAGCATATTCTTTGCTTGGGAAGCAAGGTTCCAAGCTAGCATGAGGTATAAAATGTATTTTTGAAGCATTTGAAAGGGGGAGACAGAAGAGAGAAAAAAGAACTTAGAATTTTTCAAGCAAAAAGATGGAAGAAATCCATTTCTCTGGAGAAACCACCTGAGAGCCATTTTCAATTCCATTTTGTATCATATTTCATCATGTTGAGTTGGTTTCAGTTGTAAAGCCATCAACAAGCTCTGAGATTGTTCTTATAGCATTCCCCTGATGTATTTGATCAAATTTTGGATTATGTGGTGTTATCTCTTGGCAAATTTTGCATATGCTTATGTCTCAGAATATTTTCAATTTGTGTTTCTTGCTCATGTTGCAATCTTGTGTTTAGGATCTCTTTGATCATACAGGGTCTCATTTCTTGTTGATGGTTTAATGGAATTTGCAATCTTATATTCAGAAGAGCCTTCATCTGATAGAAGATAAATAGATTTAAAATCATTTTATTGTCCTTGAATATTGAGATTGTTTGTAAACCTTTGGGTGCACCTTAGGTCATGATTAAATAGGGATTCCTGGATACTTTGTTGGTATTTTGCTTCAAGATTTTGTGGCAGGTTATCAAAGGTTGTGTGGAAGAGTGCAGATCTGGGCCTCCATTTGTGCACATATCCTAGTTGAAGGAGCATTTAAAACCTCTGAAGTATTCTTGTTGTGTAGGTGTTACAAATTTCTTGCAAAGGTTCTCAAAGAAGTTGGTAATTCCCAGCTAGTCTTGTCTAAACATCTCCCAACAAAATTTCATTCAAACTAACTCATCCTACCCATACTACCCCTGCATTGCATTGTGTGTTAACAAAAGAATACAACCCATTCACAAAAATGCACAAAGCATATCAGGATTTTATTTTGTCTCTAGCAGCCTTAGCCTTGTCTTGAAAGCATTTCCATCATTTAGTAGTGACAACTCCTTTGAGTTTGAATAATGGATAATTGATCATGTTTTCCCAAGGCCATCTCCACACAATGTGCAAAATACAAGGATATCTCAATCTCCTTTACCATACAAGGGCTGCAATATAGGTTCTCTTGCCTTGGTTGATAGGCACAACCTAAAATAGTGAGGATCAGATCAAGATCCTTTTGAAGGTGCTATCCACTCCCTCAAATATTGAGTGCCAACAAGCCAGATAGATGTGCTCCCCAGCTACAAATGACATACAAATCATCTATCTACCCTTGAGTGTCTTGTGCAAATGCATGATGTTGTTCAAGTTGTGAAGGAGATTAAATCTAGATACCAACACCCGAGTGGCACCATTGTCGGGACTTCTTGCAATTTATTGGTGTTTTTGGAGTGTTTGAGGGTTTGAGCATTTGCATATTCAAGTATCTGAGTTGTTGCATTCTTGAAATATTATTTTGTACTTCAGATCTACAAGTTTTAGGCAAAAATTTCAAGCTCAACCTGCTCTTTTGCATTTACCAGCAGTTTATACAACCTGGTTGCTTTTTCTTTGATTGATTTAAGAAGAGGAAGGTCTGATTTATGAGGCTTAAAAGTTATCAATATTAAAGCATTTGAAAAATTATTTTAGTGCATTCTTGCACAACTGAGGTGAAATTCCTTAGTGGCGACTCCATGCTGATTTGATCTTGAAAGTACCAGTGTCTTGAGCTTTCTGTCATTTATTTTTGTGTTATTGATCTCTGTACAAAATGGAGGGAAGAAGATCTCTCTTCCTTAAAGACTCTACTAAAAAATTGTTCTCAGACTTAAGAAACTCAGAGTTGGAAGGGAGAAGAGTTTGGAAAGTGGTTAAAGGTCAGACATCGAGAAAGATATACAGTCATTGGTGAGAGAGATCAGCCTTTGGTAGAAGACTATCATTCTTCTTCAAGTGAGTCTGATTTAGAAATCCTCTCATAAACTTGTTTGCCTCAGTTGGTGAAGGTCCTTCTTTGTACCTAGTAAGTTCCTTCTACAATCTGCACCTCTGTGTTTTAATTCAAATAAAACTTCCCAAGGAAATCAACACTTAGAAGATACCAATCTTGTGAATCACATTCTTGAGCCCCAAGGATATTGTACTCCTCACCAATTTGTTTCACCTCCAAGATCACCCCCACCAAACAATATGGCTCAGCCTAGACCTCCATTTGTTGTTAACACTTTTGGTCCTATAAATTTTGGAGGAATGGATGGTTACCCAAATGTTGTCCCACAAGATGTCAAAAATAGGTTGCCAAAATTCCAAGGTAACAATGCCATTACTGGTGATCAACATCTCAAACTGTTTGATAATATGATGGAAGATTTTGAGATAGAATTTGAGGATGTATATATCAAGTTGTTTATCCATACACTTGAAGAAGATGTTAGGGATTGGTACAAGGCTCTACCTAATAACTCTATTGATTCATGGACTGAGATGAAAAATGCATTTAGGTTGCAATATGGTGACAAGACTGATCCTAGATTTCTTTTGTCTGAATTTGAAAATATCAAGAAGAACCCGAATGAGATAGTCCATGACTTCAATACAAGATTTAATAAAACATTGAGAAGGTTTCCTATCATTTTGAGGCCTTGTGATGAATCTTGTTTGATTAAATATGCAGATGCATTTGATAAAAAGGTAGCCTATTACTTGAGAGACAAAAATCCTACAAACTTGAGGCAAGCTTTCACCATGGCACTTCAAATTGAAAATAATATTAAAGCTATTGGTAAACCACTTAAGAGGGATGGTGTGAAGCTGATAAACCCTGAGAAGCCTCAAGCTAGCAAGGGTGCTGATTTAGAAGATGTTGTCAAGACTTTGGTAGGGGTTGTCAAAGAAATTTCTTACAAATTAGCCCGGCCGAGAAAGGAATTGGGCAAAGTTCACAAGGACAACAAAGAACTCAAAACCATGATAGATTTGGCAATCATCCTAGGGGTGATCAAAGACAAGATGATAGAGGTAAAGGGCATTATTGGATCTAGGAAATAGACAACCCCAAGCACATGAAAATAGAGTGGTGCCTAACCCTCTAACTACAAGAGTTGTTGTTGTTTAAGAAATTGCTGATATGGATTGGTGTGATAGATGTTTTCTTCCTCATCCTCCATGTGAAATGGACCAGCAAGTTATTGAAGATGATAATGAAGATGAAATGGATGATGACATTTGTATGATGGGCAGCTCTTCAAGCTCACAACAAGCAACAACATCAACAGATGTGATAAGTGCAAGGACTATTGTAACCTTTTGGGATTGCATAAAGAGGGTACCATTTCTTTCTCTTCCTCAAGCTCATGACGTAGATGTAGTTCAAGCTTTTGAAATTCCTAATAATGACTTTGAATATCTAAGGGCTTTAATGATCAAGAAGTATGATGGTGGTATTCCTTCGAGGAAGATAGACAATTGTTAATGAATGTTGTGGTTGGTCAAGAGAAAGAGTATAATACTAGAAGTAAAGTTGTTAGAGGAGCTGGTCCTCAAGCCAAGCCAAAGACACCCTTGCTCACAAGCATTCCAAAGGATAATCCTAGAAAAGAAACACTTGCCAAGAACCCTGTTGTCCCATGCAAAAATATCAGTCCTCTTCATGCCCAAGCTGCCAAGAATACTTCTCCATCTGATGAACCTTCTTGTTTCCCTTCCAATGTTGTCTTACCAAAGAGTGTTCCATATGATATTGCCCAAGTATTGAGCCAAATTAAAGTGAGTGTTCCCATCATTGAGTTGCTTAGAATTCCTGAGCATAAGAAGAGAGCATTTGAGTACTTGGGATTGAAAGAAGAGAAGATTACCCCAAGCAAGAAATGTAAATGTTGTTGAGACTCCTCTTCAAATCATGGTTGGCCTTGAAACACCACCAGCAGTGGAAGATCTTGGAGAGGCACCTGAGGTATATTTGGGGACATCCTTGGTTGATTCCCAATTGAATGTTGATCCATTTTTCACAACTTTTCTCATAAAAGATAGGTTGCTTCACAATTGCATGTTTGATTCCGTGCATCATGTAATGTCATGCCTCTAGAAGTCATGAATGAGTTGGATATCAAAGTGATAACAGCATATGGGAAATGTACAGCCATGGATTCAAGGGAAGTTCCGTTGTTGGTTGTGTGAAGGGTTTAGTAGTGCAACTTGCAGCCTATCCGGGTAAGAATTTAAAACTTGATGTTGTAATTGTTGATTGCCCTACCAAATGGGGTATGCTTTTGTCAAGAAAGTGGGCTGCAAGTGTTGGTGGTAGTGTTCAAATGGACATGTCCTTTTCCACCATTCCCATTGAGGGTAGCAGCCTTGTCAAACTCTATGGTGAGAAGAAGATGTTGCACTTGATTGAAGATCCCAACAATGCTTCTTATGAAGTGTTGTTTGCTGATGTAGATGTTGACAACTTCATTGGTTTTGCTGATGGAAAAGAGAACAAGATGGATAAATCAGAATGCCTTGATATGATAGGTTCTCCTTGGACTTTTTATTTGATGGAGCTTGCTCCAAATTTGGAAATGGTGTTGGTATAGTTTTTCTTTCTCCTAGTTTGGAAGAGTTTCCTTTTTCCTTCAAACTTAATTTTGAATGCACTAACAATATTGCTGAGTATGAGGCATTGTTGTTGGGATTAAGGATTGCATGGAAGTATGGAGTGAAGGATATTGTTGCAAAAGGAGACTCAGAGCTGGTTGTCAAACAAATAAGAAAATTGTATGCTACAAAAAATCAGCGTATGAAACAATATAAGCATGTTGTTTGGGACTTGATTGAAATGTTTGATTCCTTTAACATTGTTTACCATGATAGAAGTCTTAATGTTGCTGCTGATAAGTTGGTTGTACTTGGCTCTAGATTTGACAATTGTACCATTTCACCTTTTTGTGAATATAACATTGAAGTGCTAACAAGGCCAATTGTCCCGATAATGTGAAACATTGGCAGATTTTTGATGATGATGCACAAGTGTTGAGGTTCTTACAATGCCAAGGTGAGTTTTCTGGTCAGAACATTGATTGGGAGCCAATGGTATGCATGAATGAAGGGAGAGAAACTTTATTTGACAAGGATATTATCAATTAAAAACAAATACCATTCCTAAAGGTCTTATTGCACTTGAGGCAAATTTTAACAATGTTGATTGCATCATAAATAGAAAGATGTCTGCTTCAAGGGATGTGGAAGAGCATGACTTGGGAACCAGGATAAACCAAGGAAGATTTGGTTGGGCAGCAATCTCAGCAAGGAGGAAAAGTAGTCCTATGCCCAACTTTTAAAGAAATATCAAGACTGCCTTGCTTGGTCTTATTCAGAGCTAAAGGCATATAGAGAAGATTTGTTCCAACATGAGATTCCTCTTGAGGCCAAGACTAAGCCATTCAGATAGAGACAAAGGCCTATTAATCCACTTCTCTCCATGAAAATGCAAGAGGAATTAAAGAAGTTGAGAGATGGAGGTATTATTCAGCCCACTAGGTATTCATCTTGGGTTGCAAACCTTGTGCCAGTCAGAAAGAAGAATGGAGACATCAGACTTTGTGTGGATTTTAGAAATTTAAATAAAGCCTCCATGAAGGACAACTATCCCTTGCCAAATATGGAAAATATGTTGCAGCTTGTGACAGGGTCAGAAATGCTTTCTACTTTGGATGGTTTCTCCGATATACAATCAGGTGGTTGTTAAAGAATCAGAAAGACTTAAGACAACCTTCACTACGCCTTGGGGAACTTATGTTTTTGTAAGGATGCCCTTTGGATTGATGAATGTTGGTGCCACTTTTCAAAGAGCAATGGATGTTGCCTTTGCTGGTTACATAAATGAATTTATTGTAGTTTACCAAGATGATGTGACTATATTTTCAAGGCAGCGAGGAGACCATTTGCAACACCTAGAGAAGATGTTGATCAGATGTAGGGAGTATGGAATTTCTCTTAATCCAAAGAAGTGTCATTTTGGCATGCAAAAGGCCAAGTTGTTGGGACATATTGTGTCTAAGGATGGTGTCATGATAGACCCTGAGAGTGGAGGCAATCAACAAAGTACCTATCCCAAGAACCAAGAAAGGTATCCAATCTTTCTTTGGCCAAATCAATTTTATTAGAAGGTTTATTTCCAATTTTGCTGAGCTAACTCTTCCAATCACAAGCATGTTAAGAAAGGATCAAGTTATCAGGTGGGAGGAGGTTTCCATTCAAGATTTTGAAGGAATAAAGGATGCACTTAAGCATGCCCCTATTTTGGCAGCCCCAAACTATAAGAGGCCTTTCCAAATCTTTTCTTTTGCCTCTGAATTCACTATTGCTTCAGTTTTGTTACAAAAGGATGAGAATGGAGCTGAGAGGCCTATTGCCTTCTTTAGCAAGGCTTTACAAGTAGCTGAGTTGAAGTATACAATCATGGAAAAACAAGTGTTTGCCTTGGTAAAAGCAACAAAGATTTTCAGCCCTATATATTGAGTTCAAAAGTTGTTGCTTATGTCCCCACACCATGGTTAAAGACATCTTATCAGACATGGAGATATCAAGCAAAGAGATGTAGATGGGTCAACAAATTACAAGAATATGATATGGATATCCAAACAACAAAGCTAGTAAGAGGTTTGGGTCTTGCCAAGCTCATGGCTGAGAGCAATTTGCAAAATGTAGAAGTGAATCAGCTAGAGGAAGAAAGGGTAGATCTTCTTGACAAGTTGGTAAATTCTGAGTGGTACAAAGATGTGATCTTCTACCTCAGGCACCTATGTTGTCCTAGTCACTTGAATAAAAATCAGAAAAAGAGCCCTCAAGCTGGCTTCTCAAAAATATATCATAACAAACCTTGGGCTGGCTTGGAAGAACCCCGAAGGTGTCCTCTTGAAATGCATAACTGAAGATGAAGCTCCCAAGTTGATTGTTGATTTCCATGGGGAGTTTGTGGAGGACATTTTTCTAGGAGAGTGATAACACATAAGATTTTAAGAGCTGGTTATTGGTGGCCTACTCTTTTTAAAGATGCAACCCAACTAGTGGTTAGAAAGTGTGATAGTTGCCAACGTTTCTCTGGAAGACTGAAAAGCTTCAGCTCCCTTCCTTTGCAGCCTGTATCAATTGAAGCTCCTTTCAAACAATGGGGAATGGATTTCATCGGTGAGATTTCAGATCCTTCTAGTGCTGGTCATAAATGGATCCTTGTAGCAACTGATTATTTTACAAAATGGGTTGAGGCAATTCCATCTAGAAAGGCAACACACCAAGTGGTAATGGATTTCTTATTGAATCATATCATATGTAGATTTGGAGTTCCAGTTAAGATTGTATCTGATAATGCCATGTGTTTTAGAGCCAAACCTTTGATGGCAATGTGCAATGAATATGGAGATCAATCTAACTTATTCTTCAAACTACAATCCACAAGGCAATGGACAAGCTAAGTCCAGTAATAAGAACTTGCTCAAGATCATTAGAAGGACCTTGGAAATCAACAAGAAGAAGTGGGGAGAGCAATTGAAATTTGCAGTTTGGGCTGATAGAATAACTCCTAAAAGAGCAACTGGTAAGAGCCCGTTTGAATTGGTGTATGGAACTCAGGCTTTGCTGCCCTTACACCTGTAATTATCCACTTTTCAGTTTTCCCAACAGTTGGAAGATCAAGAACATGGCCCATATGAATCAAGAATCAATCAAATCATTGAGTTAGATGAAGAGAGAAGAGTTTCCCATCAAAGACATGTCAGATTTAGAGAGAAATTGAAGAGGTTGTTTGATAAGAAGGTCACTCCTAGAGCCTTCAATGTTGGAGATCTGGTTTTGCTATGGGATAGTAGGCATGAAGACAAGGGCAAGCATGGCAAGTTTGATGCATTATGGATGGGCCCTTATGCCATTGACATCAAAATTGGTGAGCACACCTTTTTTCTCAAAGATCTAGATGGGGAATTGCTGGAACTACTTGTTAATGGCAAACATTTAAAACATTTCTTGGATTAAATCCCCTAGTGAGGTATGCACAAGTTGTATATTTGTATAGTCTTTGTTTTTGCTTTGTTTTTGTTGTTGGTTGGTGTGTGGTTTTCCCTTTTGTCCTTGGCAACCATTTTTGGCTGGTTTTCTCGGTCCTTTTTGGTGGTAATTCTGATTTTTTGGGCTGCCCTATGTTTTGACTCCTTTGCCCAATGGTTTTTGGCACTTGGTCTACGTTTTGATCTTGTGGCACTCACCGGGAGTGCCCATCCCCAAGCAAGAGCCAATGTTGGTCCCATTATTGAGTTTTCATAATGTGCCTTAAAATTTTCATGTCAATTTCGCTCACAAACATTTCATTGGTCGATTGGTGGTCTCGCAAACTCGATTTCTCCAGTTGAAAACTTTCAAATGCTCATAATGTTGTTGTTTTTTTTGCCCTAAATCAAACAAATTTTCCAAGTTTTCCCCATTTGTGCCCTAATTTCTTCATTTTTACGGGTCAGTATCATTTCTCCTTTGTCAAATCATGAAAAACTTGAAATTGATCAAATCCCAAATTTGTGCAAGTATTTTCCCAATCCCAAGTCAAAATGACGTCAAAACATGTTTCAAATGGTTCAAGATCAAGAAATCACCTTCCTTGTCAAAAATTTGATTTCTAGGGCATCCTCTGCATTTTTGCATTTTGACGGTCATACGGGTGTATTCTACCCATCAAATTCATCATCATGACATTATTGCAACGTGGTGGGTTCCTATTGGCCGGGGGGTCGGGAAATATTTCTAACTTGTTAATTTTTCAAATTTTGGCTTAAGGAAAAATTTGGTCCATGGCTCCGCTTGCTACAATGAAAGTGCCTACGTGGCACATTGTGATTGGTTAGAGGAATGGCGGTGGCGGGTTTGCCTTAGAAATTTTTCTTCCATTTTGTAAAATTTCCTAAGTTAAATTTTTGCCCGAAGGCCCGCATCGAATGGCAGGTGGCCACGTGTCCAGAGAAGTCAGCATGGAAGGGCGGAGGTTTTAAGAAATTTGAAGTTTTCAACTTCAAAACTTTAAAGTAAAAATTTGAGCCAAAATCCTGCAAAAAATGAGAAGGAGACACGTGGAAAAGGGAGCATGCGGATGGCGGGGGACTTGGAGAAATTTTGATGTTTTTGACTCAAGATGTCAAGGGGAAATTTTGACTTGAAAACCCGCATCCAATGAGCAGGTGGACACGTGTCCAGAAAAGCCAATATGGGAGGCGTGGTTTGTGAAAACTTTGAAGTTTTAACTTCAAAACACTAAAAGGAAAATTGGCCCAAGTCCTTGCATCAAATGAAAAGAGGACACGTGTCTGGAAGGGCAAAGGGAGAAGTGGGGTTTCGGGAGTTTTGGGATTTTTTTCCTTTGGAGGTAAAAATATCAAAAAAAATGTCCGATGGGCCGAAATGTGACAAGGAAAATTTGGACATGTCCTCGTAGCCAATCCAATCAAGGGGCAACATGTGGCATATTCAAAGGATGATAAAGGAGAAATGAGTTTTGAAATTTTCAAAATTTGGCAGGAGGTCAAAATGGCAAGATTTGGAGGCGTGGCCCCGCGGCGAATTAGAGGCACCACGTGGCGAAGAGAGCGGGTGTTCGGGCCCACGAGTGTTTTTGAAAATTTTCCTTTTTTCAAAAAGTGGCAAAATTCATAAAATGAGCCCGCAGTTTTCAGTGGGGCCCACATGTGGACACGTGGCGGTCCAGGGAGAAGCGGAGATTTTTGTAAAATTTTCCAAAGGTAAAAAGGGTCACAAATGCATTTCTAAAGCATGGGAGTCGATCCAATCATGTTTTGACATGTGTCCCACCTTATTCAAAGGTCAAAAAGGTAGTTTTGAGCTTATTCCTTAAAATGGCATTATCCACGTGTAAGGTTGATATTAAAAGTTGATCAAAATCGATGGATACTGTGCAATTTCATTTTTGGCGCCATGGGAGCTCCAAGGAGCTTGGAAATCACATTTCTTCATCAAAATTCATCAAACCTTATATGATTTTGAGTCCCCTTGGCCTTCTGAGAACAATGGCACCATTTTCATGAGCTAATTTGATGATCTATGATGTTTTTGATGCATTTTTGCTTTGCCCAATGTAAAAAACGTGAAAGGTGAAAATAAAAAGTTGCAGAGGTAAAAATTGAAAGGGTAAAAGGTGAAAATGATTGCTAAAGCATGTTGGCATGCCTGAATGCCAAAACGTGACCCTAGGATGGATAAGGATCCGAACTCATGCAATATTTTAAAATTTTGTGCATCCTTGGCAATATGCGAGTTGTTTTACAGTTTGATGTCATTTTCATGAAATGATGAAGGGTTTTGTAACAAATTTGATCCCTTAAGCATATTCTTTGCTTGGGAAGCAAGGTTCCAAGCTGGCATGAGGTATAAAATGTATTTTTGAAGCATTTGAAAGGGGGAGACAAGAGAGAGAAAAAGAACTTAGAATTTTCAAGCAAAAAGCTGGAAGAAATCCATTTCTCTCGGAGAAAACCACCTAAGAGCCATTTTCAATTCCATTTTGTATCGATTTCATCATGTTGAGTTGGTTTCAGCTTGTAAATCCATCAACACAGCTCTGAGATTGTTCTTATATAGATTCCCTACCGATGTATTTGATCAAATTTTGGATTATGTGGTGTTATCTCTTGGCAAAATTTGCATATGCTTATGTCTCATAATATTTTCAATTTGTGTTTCTTGCTCATGTTGCAATCTTGTGTTTAGGATCTCTTTGATCATACAGGGTCTCATTTCTTGTTGATGGTTTAATGGCATTTGCAATCTTATATTCAAAAGAGCCTTCATCTGATAGAAGATAAACAGATTTAAAATCATTTTACTGTCCTTGAATATTGAGATTGTTTGTAAACCTTTGGGTGCACCTTAGGTCATGATTAAATAGGGATTCCTGATACTTTGTTGGTATTTTGCTTCAAGATTTTGTGGCAGGTTATCAAAGGTTGTGTGGAAGAGTGCAGATCTGGGCCTCCATTTGTGCACATATCCTGGTTGAAGGAGCATTTAAAACCTCTGAAGTATTCTTGTTGTGTAGGTGTTACAAATTTCTTGCAAAGGTTCTCAAAGAAGTTGGTAATTCCTAGCTAGTCTTGTCTAAACATCTCCCAACAAAATTTCATTCAAACTAACTCATCCTACCTATACTACCCCTGCATTGCATTGTGTGTTAACAAAAGAATACAACCCATTCACAAAAATGCACAAAGCATATCAGGATTTTATTTTGTCTCTAGCAGCCTTAGCCTTATCTTGAAAGCATTTCCATCATTTAGTAGTGACAACTCCTTTGAGTTTGAATAATGGATAATTGATCATGTTTTCCCAAGGCCATCTCCACAAATGTGCAAAATACAAGGATATCTCAATCTCCTTTACCATACAAGGGCTGCAATATAGGTTCTCTTACCTTGGTTGATAGGCACAACCTAAAATAGTGAGGATCAGATCAAGATCCTTTTGAAGGTGCTATCCACTCCCTCAAATCTTGAGTGCCAACAAGCTATAGATGTGCTCCCGACTACAAACGACATACAAATCATCTATCTAATACCAACATGTGGACTCAGGGCATCCAATCATGACAGTTTGACATACTTATGTGTTTGCTCGACATGGATCACAGCGGGAGTTATGATTGAGATGAGGACCGAGTTCTTTGGATATTAGTTGGTGAGAGGAGACAATGGTGAGAGCATTCCCACAGTGAGGCCACCACTAGCATATCACCTAGTTCATCATCTCATGGTCACTCTCATAAGTTTGGACATGGAGGCTCTCACTCCCATCATAGGAGTCGCAGCAGGATTCCTAGCCATGCACCTTCATCCGGATCCCAAAGAGAGGGATAGGCCATAGGCCCTTATTGCTTTGGGTCATTTTTTATCATATATATTAATTTTTAAGATTTTGTGCTCATTACGAGCATTTTTACCACACTTGTTAGTGTGACGACATTGTATACAAACTTGATTATTACAGATATATATACATACATACTTATTTTTGGCTCGAGATATCTTGTGTAAGAGATTTAGTTGTTCGTGACTTTCTTCATCTGTGTACTCTTAGATGTGTATAATCTCCGAAGAATTTTTATATGATTTTATGAATGCATGTATGGATGATGATGATGATGCAAATGTGAAAATAGAATGATCTCTTTCTTTTTTTTGCTTTCGATATGTGCTTGTGTGTGTGTGTGTGTGTGTGTGTGTGTGTGTGTGTGTGTGTGTGTGTGTGTGTGTGTGTGTGTGATGTGTGAGGACGAATTGCAACTTAAAACTTTGATTTTCAAGTAATATTTGATGTTCCTATTCTGTTAGAAAATTTGCTGAAAGTGATATAATAATGAAAATGAACCCACTTCATTCTTAACTCCATGTAACCAGTAAGATGTGAGGGCTCAACACCGAGAGTCAAAAAGGACGCAAGTTATATGACTTTGATGAATGAAAGCAATGATATGAATATAATATTTTGACAAAGACCCAATTAGGACACTACAACTCAACTTTAGGCAAGGCTAACTATCCATTTTAGAATGCAGTTTGCTTGCAAGTTTAACTAGACTTATACCCGTAGATGGCATCTTGATTGACAAAATATGGTTTTATGAATTAACTCTCTTATAACTTATACATCTAACTCATTGTTTGATGATTTCAAAATCCTCAAAGCACTTTTTACTTGTTGACTTGTTTGCAACTTATTGATTTATTTGAAAGGACCCCATATGTCTTACCCCATGCTACCAATAAGAAACATGGGGTCATCACAAGGGACAAGGCATATATGAGTAAGGGCATTTCCCTCCTTTCCCAACCTCACGCTTTACTGTAAAGCATGGGCTCATCACCAAAGACTAGTAGGGAAAGGAAGTGTGGTATTATTTTACGAAAGAAAGAATTTTTGTATTTATTGTTTGTTTATCCCTTTTTTATTGATTTTTAATCTTTGTGTTTTGGGAAGGAAAACTTTCCCTAGCCTCAACCCCACGCAACTAGTAGGATACGAGGGCTCACCACCAAGGGTTGAAGTAGGTGAACAAGCAATCTGGGTGAAATGTTTTAGATTGAAAGAGATATTTTTGAGGAAAGATGTGACACCAAGAAGCTTCTAGTATAGACTATGGGAAAAACACCTAAGCTAGAAGCAACCGTGAATAAAACTAAGTGTGCAAGTCTTGGTAGTATCAATGTCAAAACTTCATCTAGTAGGATTATAAAATATTTAATAGTTGGAGAAGTATGATTAAATGCTTTGCCAATTCTCAAAAAATTTGAAAGTTTCTTGAAAAATAAGTTTCTTGTTTTGCAATGTTACAATATGATCATGTAAATGATATGCATCATGGATGCAATAGTGTGTACATGTGGAAATGAAAATGAATTATGCGTAGAAGCGTTTAAGGTGAAGTGAATTGACTAATTCATAAAACTCTTTACATTCTAAAGTACACAGACGATACACATCATTCTTATAGGCCTCCATGACTTGATATAGAACTAACCACTTTGGTCTAAAATTTCATCCCTCATCAATCTTTTTGTCGATTTGACTATCCGGTCTCAAAACCAGGTCTCCTACCCGTATTTCTCAATCATAGAACTTTTATTGTCTCGATGACATTTTTGTCAAAGCATAGATGCCTTGATAACATTGCTCAACTCTAAGTTGAGCTTCGTAAAGAGTTTTAAGTTGAACCATCAACACTTCTCGATACCCATATTCACCTAAGATACCTTGCAAAGATATGCGAAGACTAGGTATTTCAATTTCTAGTGGTAAGACCACTTCATATTTAAAAGCCAAAGAATAAGGGGTTACCCCGTAGGATTACTGCACCGACATCCTATAGGCCCACAAGGCCAAAAATAGCTTTAAATGCCAGTCACGCTTATTCTCCTTGACTATTTTGAGGAGTATGGACTTCAATGTTTTATTTGTAGCCTCATCTTATCCATTGTTATGAGGGTAATACAAAGAGGTCTGTGTGATGTGAGATTTTGAATTGTAATCACAACTCACGCACCTATTTGTTCTTAAAGGACATGCCATTATCTGAGATAATGACCTCATGGGACTCCATACCCGTAGATGATCTGATTCAAGATGAACTTAGCGATCACAGACCCAAACACAGTAGTGAGAGGCATGGCCTCAACCCACTAAGTAAAATATTCCATGGCCGTAATGATAAAAATGTGCCCATCTATTGATGAGGGAGAAAACTTCCCTTTTAAATCCAAACCCCAAGTAGAAAAGGGCCAGGGTGTCACAATTGGTTGTAGAACCTGAGCAGGGATGTGTATCTCATGCAAGAATCCTTGACATTTATGACACCTGCGCACATACTCTACAACATCATGCTCTAAGGTGGGGTAGAAATAACCCATTCAATGAATTTTTTGAGTGATAACATGCCCTCCAAAGTGACCCCCACATACTCGATGTGGGCTTCGAAGAGAATATTTTTCAACTCTTGTTTGTCCACACACCTCAAAAACATGTCATCGAAGGCTCTGCGATAGAGCACTTCTTCTACAATTGCATACTTGGAAGCTATGACACACAGTCACCACCTTTTTTGCGAGGTTGCTCCCTTAGGATACGTATGATCCACAATATGATTAATGATATCAACATACCATGGACACGATGCAATAAGAGGCTTTAATTCCACATAAAATACACACTCATTAGCAAAATCTAGGTCTATTAGGTCTCCACAATCTATCAGGTTATGCATGCCCAATGAACAATAATTTTTCCTTTGATGGACTTCTGGTTAATGAAGGCTAGTTCAAATTCACCCATAAATGTAAGAAAACATCTAGCCTTTTTGAATAAGGCACCCCGAGTCAAAAAGGTCTACAACATCATATTTGACTATTACCCTAGTCTCTTGGTTAAGCATATAATGGCGTAACCTCTTGGTTGCAAAAACTATTACCATGTATTCTTTCTCCACCTACGTATGATGTGTCTTATAGTCAAGCAGAGTGTGACTAATGAAGTAAATGACACATTCATGGTTATCATTGTCCTCCTATGCCAACATGCAAGCTAGCGAGACCTCGGTGGCTTGAGAGTATAAGATCAGAGGATGGTCGGCTTTGGGTGGCATGAGTGTAGGTGGTGACATGAGAAAGCGTTTGACTAAATCAAATGCTTCATGACATTTAGAATTCCACTCTTTACTACACTCCTTTAACAAGTTGTTAATGGGATGGACAACACAAGTTAGATCGGGAATAAACTTGCGGATTGCCCCAAGTTTACCCTAGAAAAGACCTAATGCCTAATTCATCTGAAGGTGGATTCATCTCCAAAACTACCCTAATATTTGTTGGATCTACATCAATTCCTCGAGAAGAAATGATATACCCTAGTAATTTACCTCCGTCATTCCAAATATGCACTTTTCTAGATTTAACGTTACATCGTATTCGATAAGATGAGAGAGGATAATGTGAAGCACCTCGATGTGGTCGTAACATTTTTATCCTTAGCCAACAAATCATCGACGTAAGATTCCACAATCTTATGAATAAGATCATGGAAGATGTATGCCATAGCTCATTGATAGGTGGCTCCATCATTTTTCAAGCCAAAAGGCATGACTGTGTAGCAAAAGGTCCCCAAGGAGTAGTGAAGGTAGTCTTGGTTTGATCCTCCTCATAGATCCTTATCTAATTGTAGACTGGAGAAGCCATCCATGAGTGGCAACAAGTCATAACTAGCCATTGCATCTACAATGACATCAATGGAAG
Source organism: Taxus wallichiana var. yunnanensis (assembly GCA_018340775.1). NCBI lineage: Eukaryota > Viridiplantae > Streptophyta > Pinopsida > Cupressales > Taxaceae > Taxus > Taxus wallichiana. Next base: position 678,741,407 of record CM031235.1, read on the forward strand.
GCAATGCAAATTCATCCTTAGGACAGGCTTTGTTGATGTCTCTAAAGTCGATACAAATGCATATCTTCCGTTCTTTTTAAGGACCAAGACGATGTTAGACACCCATATGGAATAGTTCACTAGTTAATGAAACCTACCCAAGGAGCTTCATTACTTCCTCCTTGACCATTAAATTCACCTTAGGCTTCATGGGTCGTGACTTCTGCTTCACAGATTGGCATCGATTTCATGACGAGGATATGAACTACCACATTCGGAGTAATTCTCGTCATTTCCTTATAACTGAAGGTGAAGGCTTTTGAATGTTCTCTAAGCACCTTCGTATGGGCTTCTATCTTGTCAAGAGTTAAAGAAGAATTGAGCTTCAAGATCTTGGGATCCTCCTCCGTCCCTATATTAATATCTATGGTTCCTTCAATCAAAGAGGTGTTACCCTCTTCGAACTCAGATAGGGTGGAGGTAGTTCCAATTCTTCTTCCTCTACCTCATAGATCTCAAGACCCCCAGATAATGAAGGATCCATCATACGATCTCCAAAGTAGGAGGAAGTGTGAGGTATGAGAAAGAAGCCCTTCTTATGGTACGTGGGATGAAGATCAAGATAAACATTGAGGTATCCTAGGATTACCTCATCATTCTCCGCGTAGTCCAAAGTGGCAAGCACGTTCTTAGCCTTGACATATGCCAAAATTACGTTGGTTGGCACTCTTCAAACCAAGGGTTCATATCGAATTGAGACCATAAAATCGGTTTCCTTCAAGTCCTTGCTTGGATAGAACCGTGAGGAAGACGTGGCCATGGAATCAACCAATATATTTTGCTCTCTAAGTATGGTTTTGATAGAAATGAAGTTAAAACCCTTGTTAAGCTCAAGGACGATGGTTTGTAGAGTTGCAGGTGTTCAGCTCTAGTCTCATAGACTTCAGATACTTGGTTAGAAACAAGTTGGGAGTCACCCAAAACTCTAATGTTGTTAACTCCCATCCTCTTGGCTACGATGATACCAAGAAGAAGAGCCTCGTACTCGTAGTGTTATTTATACATTCAAAGTTTAACTTGAAGGAAAAAGGCATGATCCTCCCCTCTGAGAAGTAAGGATCATCCTTGCCTTTCACAACATAGCGAAATTTCACACCATCATAGTTTAGATTCTAGTAATCATTAGGGATGATATAAGTTTGATCATTTTTGGAATCTTCCTCTTTTACTTTTGAAACCTTAACCATGCAAATATCTTCAAATCCATCAGCTAGAAGAGTAATGATTCCAAGAGCATGGCCTATGCCCAAGGAATCAAAAGGAAGAATGATAGGTAAATCATTCTCCAGAATTTTAACTATCTCAAATTAGTTTTCGTTCATACAATTTCCACTACGACGGTTTTGTTTTCATCAGGATTTACCCCTTTAATTGCCTTAGGGGCTTCCAAGTCAGTTGTAGGGACAAGTTTGGGATTCAAGTTTCGAACCCCGAGGCTTGTTTAACTGATTGGCCGGGAGTTTTAATTTGGTATGAACCCCCAGTTTCTTCTTTAGATTGACCAATGGATGTCAAATGGCTTTAGGTCACCTTGAGCTACAAAAACCTTACCTAGGTGCAAAAATATGACCTCTTAGAACAACATGGAAGGGATTTCCTTCATTTTATGAATCTAGGGTCGACTGAGAATCATATTATAGTTAGTTTCCCAATCTATAATATAAAACTCAGTCAACACAGTCTTTGGTCCAAGGGTAACCAAGCACTATAGTTCCAAGTCGCTTTAAGGCTATCATAGTCTCTCAACGTATTTCGCGTTGAAGAACAATTGGTTTCTCTATAGCCTAGCTTCTGAAGAAACAAGAAAGGGACTATATTAACAACAACCCTCATCATATATCATCGCACGCTTAACATAGTTATTGTAGATCCAAAACTAGAGGTACAACACAAGATCACCTCTTCATGTCAACTCAACATCAGTAAGCATTTTGCTAATGTCAACAACGAAAGCAACATATCTCTCAAGTTACCCCAGGGAACAAACATCAAAGTCTATGAGATTGATTTGGGCCTCAAGAGGAGGAGTGACGTGGATAAGATGGCCAAGGCCCAACACATCCAATAAATCTGATATATGCACGAGAGAATTCTTCAACAAATCCAAGAAGGAAATGTGGGAGAAGGTCTTAGTCAAGTCTCGTAATCAAATCATAAGCTCCTACTGGCTTTAGGAGTCACCGTGTATCATCCGACAAAGAAGGATAAACGGGAAGAGGTTGTGAAGAATAATCTCAGGTACGGGTTGATGCGTTAACTCCGGGTTCAGTTTCTAGCTCAACCAAGCCTATCATCTTGGTTTGATTCTGATCGTCTAAAGGAGGAGCTACCAAAGGGTTTGATGAAGTAGATGCTTCATGATCATTGTTTCCAACATGAGTTCCCTTGTTAGTTCCATGAGGCTTAAGCTTTCCATTCTCGGGCATGTTAGCAGAGAGTCTCTATAAACCCCAAGGGTAGAATTCTGAGGGGAAACGGGTCCCATGTGAGCGTTTTACATTGGTATCATGGGATTAGCCAAAATCTCAATAAAGAGTTGTCTTTGGTCCTCTGGAAGCCATTGTATAAATTTGTTGCAATCATGACACGTACGAGCATCATGTCCTCTAACCCTATGGAAACCACAATACAAATTAGGATTGTAGTCGTGAGGTCTTTGATTTTGGTTTTGTTGTGGCTCATATTTTCTATTATTATTATTATGTTGTTGGTTGTTAAAGTTGAAGTTCGGGGACTCTGGCCTTGGTTTTGATATCCGCTTAGGTATTGAACTAGGCCTTGGGCCTAGACTTGTTGAGGTGGGGAGGCCAACTAAAGTCAACCACATTAACGAAAGGAGTGAAGTTATTACTCCTTTGATTGTTGGATTTGTGTTGTTATTTATGTTGTTTGTGTTGCTTGTGCTAACGAAATTTGGCTTTTGGCATGATCGGTGACATCGTCCTGTCAGTAGCTTACCATGGTTTTGTGTTAAGGACTTTGGGTCCTTAATTATTGTTATTTGAACCGTTCGGGTAGTTTGAATTACCATGAGAGGGAGTGACTAGTCTCCCATTTGATTTGTATGTTTTTAGGCCACTATCAATTGTCACTTAGTCAATGCAGAGAGCACCCTCTAATGCCTCCTCATAGCTCATAAGAGGAAACTTTTGAACATCCTTGGTTTCTCGATTGAGAGAATAAAATAATAGGTCACAAAGCTTCGTTTGATCCATGTTGGGGGCATTGGCCGAGGAGTAGAGGACTTGCCACCACCTCTGAATGAAGTGGGTGGAAAATTCATTGTGCTCTTGCTTAATGTGGAGGAATTCCCTAATTCATGTTCACAAGAGTTTGTTCATGTCAAAATCCTTTATAAACTTGAAAATGAGTTGCTTGAACAAATGAATCAAGGCTTCTGGTATCTTGTAGCACCAGTCGAGAGCAATCCCCTCAAGGGTCTTGGGGAAAATCTTAGATACAATTATATCCCATGGGACTAGCTCTTTGATGACAGTCATGTACGCTTTGTTATATGCATTTGGATATCCCTCCCCTTCGAACTTTGACAAGTCAAGAAGGGGTCGTGGAGGCATTACACTTCGTATGGTAAAGTCAAAGGTCTCCTTGAGATATTCAGCCGTATGCACCCAATGCATAAGACTCTACCATAGACGACCCTTGATGGGGAGGTGGGGGAGAAATAGGATGTTGATATGATGCAACATAAGCATTTGTAGGGGCATAAGGCATCCCCTTAGCCCTGAGCATACAAACCAAGAAAAGAAAACATGCCCCCTATGGTGATTTAGAATACATGTGGAGGTATGGGGAACATTATTTTGGTATGAGTAGTAGGTGCAAAACCAGGGAACGTCGCATTTTTAGTTGGGATGGAATTTGAGAACACACTTTTAGTTGGCACTTGTGGGGGATATCCATTTGAAGTGTGAGAGGGCATACCTAACATGCCCGGTCCATTAAGAAGGTCACTAGGGTTAGGGAAACTTATGTAAATCGAAGGGGTGAAGGTGCAAAGGGCATGTAACCAAAGTTGTGCACATGGTGGGGGATCTTGCTTTGCCCTACAAAAGGTGTAGCGTGAGAAGGCTGGGAAAGCTCTAGTTCCCTAACTCTATCCACCAATGTCGAAATCACATCACCCATGAGACGGTGTTGCATTTAGCTTGGGCGTGTTATGAGCCTTGTTAGGAAGAAAAGGCACATGATGTCCTCGCTATGGATTGATCCTTGGGAGGCCACCCTTCTTTGATGTGTTTCTTGTTGTAGGACCTAAGGGGTAGCAGAGTTGTTATGAAGAAAACATCGGTGTACTCTTACATCCGGTCCAAGGACTGGTCTATTGTGTTAAGATGTTCATCGCTTCAAGTGAAGCATGCTAAGAGTTCATCATTTGGAAATAGGTAAGATGGGAATGAATTAGATTGCATGTTGATTTATGGTCTTGACAAGACCCGAGGATTGAACCCTTGTTCTCCCGTGAATGTCATGTTGTTTGAACCGGAGAACCCAGGTTGTGGGCTATACATAGGTTGATCAATCTCCTCGATCCTAACTGATGAACCATTGTTGGTACCTTGAGGAGGAGTGTGAGGGGAAGGCAAGTTGGATGAGTAATTATTAGCCCACCCAGATAATGAGGGTGACTGTTACATACCCATGTGGTAATAATACGCCTCAAGACCCAAAATGGGCCTGCCGTATTCCTGACCCGACATATTCGGGGGGTATATAAATACCCATAGAATAATGGGAGAGGAGAAGGATGGATGAAAGAAGGAAGAAACAATGGAAACAAAAGGAACTAGTCCTTCACGTCGGGTTCACCAATTTTGTATGTCTTAAAATCAACATGTGATCTTAAACACACGTGATCTCCCGAGGTCGTGTCAAGATAGCCACAGTGAAATTGATAGATGGCTATGTGAAGGCTATATAAGGCGAATAGGTGAAATATGTGAAAATGGGTGGAAATGTCTAACAAGTGATCAAGGAAATCTAATGTCCTCAACAGCACTATGGGAATTTGCTCATCTAAAGCAATGAATGTTTGCCTCACTTGGGCGGGAGAAATAGAGAGATCGAGGAGAATGGACACACAAAGAAGTCTATTGATATTAGTTTCACCAAACACTCTTTATACCAACCCCAGAATGTGGGGAGTTATCTTACATTTGCCTCATAAAAGTCTCCAGACAAGGTCATGGAGGTGTGGGAAGAAACATGTGAATAGGAAAATGGGTGAATTGTAGAAAGTAGTCAATCGGGTTTATTTTGCCAAAACTTCGTAAGCATTGTCTACTTCAAAAAACTAACAACAGTAAAATTAAAAATGGGTGAAAACAATGTGCTCGGAAAACCAAGGTTTTGAGGCCTGTGTCAATGTCTGTAAGCAGCTAACTCAACTTGTGTTGGTTGTGGGGACTCGGGGTCAAACACAAAATCTCTTGGTTGTTAAGGGTCTTTAATGGTCATGTGGGATGTGCAAACTACTAAAGCAAAGAAACAAATAATCTCGTAAATAAAACCACAAGAGGGCAAGGTTAATCTTAAGCTAACTAGGGATACGTGGGGAGATGTGATAATTCCTTTATAATTACCTCTATGTTCCTAATTTAACAAATGGAAACAAACATATTTAAATCAACTCAATTCAATTACTTTCCTCGAATTTAATTAAATCTACGTGTTGCCAACAACTAATTAACAAATGAAAGTTAACTAATTAAACAAAGGAAACAAACTAATCTATTTGTTTTTGTTATTTTTGATGATTTTGAATAAAGGGAATAAAAGCAAACTAATTAATCTAATCTAATATTTTTGTATTTTTATGGAAAACAAAAGAAATACACACAGAGACAATTAAACTTCTTCTAATTAATTGAAATTGCTTCTACACTAAAATTAACAGAACTAAACAAGTTGTAGACACCTAAAATCCACCTACGCAGTTTTAATACTAGAATTGTACTAATTACCCTCTTTCACGTCTTTTCTATTATAATTAGTGATTTCATGCTAATTAACTAACGTTTCCCTCCATTTCGGTCAATTAACGACACTTCATTAATTAACTAGCCTTTCCCCATTCCGGATGTCGATTAATGTCACTTTGTTAGCTATAATCCTCTAATCAATTAATTAACTATTATTAGTTAATTAAGCCTTTATAACCTTGTATTTAATTAATAAACCTTATTATTAATAAAATCCCCTCTTAAATCATCTCAATCCTACCTATTTTCCTCTAAATCCCCTCTAAATAGCTTTCTAAGCTTATCCTAACCTATTAATTAATCCTAGTTGATTAATTAAATCATCTCCACTCCCATGAGTTACTAATTCTAATTAATTCTTCTAAACAAGCTTATCCCTTCAAAATGCACTTTATCATTTGTCCCACATTCACTAATTTGCAAGCTTCTCCCAAAGTGGAAATCTATATAAAGGACCCTCCTACCTTCTTTCACACCTACACCACACTTTGATTAGTGAAACCTATAGACATTTTGATTTTTCATTCTTCGTTATTTTGGAATAACTTCTTTGTCTCTTGCATCCATTATCTCAAATTGAGTAGTATGGGAAGATCCAAATATGGCTTTATAGCCATTTCTTGGTGAGATCTCATCCTCATTCTTGAGATAAACAACTAATTTGATTTCTTAATGATCTAATTAGGTTCATATTTTGAGTAGCAATCACACAAGAGTAGGAATGGCTTAGCATTAGGTGTTTACTTTCATGTTTATGCATTAAGATAGTTATTTCCTTTAAGCTCTTATCATGATGTTAATGGTAGATTAATTTTTCTTTGAAGCTACTTGGTGTTAGTTTCATTTAGATTAGCTTAATTAGTTTAGCATACATACACAAGCAAACATCCGTATGTGGCTATTTCCTGTGTAGAGTGGGTCTAATCTATTCTAATTAAACAAAACTTTTCCAATTTGTACTTGTGGATGTACAACTTCCTCTGTTATTACCTCAGAGTCACGGGAAGAAGAAAAAGCTTCTCAGAAGCAATTCTTCCCCTGAAACTTCCCCAGTAGAAACAACATGATCTATGGAAGCTTATAAAAATGAAGGGAAATTACAACTAACACTAAACAAGTGCAAAAGCTTCTTCCAAATAAATTTCCCCACATGGGTAGGTAGGAAGCAACTTTCAATAGAAGCTTTTTGCAAGTAAATAAAATCTACTGTAATTGTACTTCTTTGAATTAATATACTCTAATAGATTATGGAATAAGATTTACTCAAACAAAAAAAGCTTTAAGAATCCAAATGCATCCCCAACCTAGAAGTGTAGAACTGTGATAGTTCCAGTGTTGGTTTTGCTTTGTTTTCCCCTCAACTTCTTTTCCAATTTGGTGTTCAAACAAGTCTAGGGAACTGTGTTGGCTTGTGTGGAAGAAATGATGAAGAAACGATTGAGATGAAATGACTTCCAAGAAATCTGCAAAGAACGCATGCAAGAGAATGAAGCTTACTTGTGTATTTCTTGGTAGGATTACAGGCAACATAACAATGCAATTCAAAACAATAATCTCCAACCAATGGTCTAGGTAAAAGCTTCCTCTTATAGGAAAATGGCGGGAAATGGTCTAAGCCATTTGGCAGCCAAGAAATTCCACCTCTCTCAAAGAAGGGATAGTTAACTCATAATTAATAGAAGGAAGAGAAGGAGAAGTTTGTACGCATCTAATGAGCTCAAGAGCAACCAATTTTGTCAAAAACGTGCGCTAAAATCGAGTTTTAAAAAGATGACACACGTTTAAAACACGCTAGAAAAGGCTCGGGAAAAGTGCATGGAACCTCCGTTTGCGCAAACCAGTGGTTATGCGGCAACCGCTGTGGCGATTACGTAACCACCGCTCAAGGCGAATGAGCGGTTGCATAACCATCGGTGCGGTTCCATAACTTAAAGCACAAAGGCCAAGGAAAAGCTGCAAAATGATAAAGGAAAGTGGGAAAAGCAAGGAAATATACAAGTGAAGCATTCTAGGCTACAAATATATATTGCAAACAAGAAATCAGACTCAAACACCATTGGAAAGATATTTGCTCATCATTGGGGATTTTGAACCATTCTGACAATGTAGAACATGTAAAATTTGGTGCGTACAACACCTTTCCAAAGTGTTTTGGAGCAAGTTGGCAAAATTTGACAATTTGCACTTAGGCATTGTATGCCAAATTGGCTCTAAAACTGGCACAGAAAAAGTTCTTCGTAAAGAGATAAGGTGAAACTAAATATGGATCACAATTCTCAATACAATATTGAAGAGGTTTGAGGTGACATGACATGTTTTTTTTAGTCGAAGGTATTTTTTACAAGGTGATTCTATATTGATTTCACAACATTGAAACCTTCTCGTGACCAACTCATCAAAATGTCTCCAAGATCCACTTTACAAAGATGTCAAACAAATGACTTGGTGTAGTTTATGGACCATGCAAAGTATCATGGAAGGTAGTTTAGAGGTAAATTATAAAGGGAGAGGTTACGAGATGCTATCCATGTGTCGATTTTGGAGAGGATTCGTAACTTTTAAAAGGGTTGTTTTTTTACACCATAGAGTTTTTAGTTTCAAATGTTTAACTTTCATGGGTTGGGGCACAAACCACCAAAACATGGGCATCATATTTTGGTACATGTCTAAGTTGGTTGCAACATTGCCCCTATATAGGGTGTTTACGTGGTCAGTTTAACTCAACGCAATATCCATTTTAATAATGTTTGTATAACAAGTTTCATGATATTATATTGACTTTCACGTTTTTCTTTAAAATTTGAGATCTATTATACTCAAAACAAGAGTGCAAGTGTGAAATCAAGCTAATATGGGAATATAAATGCATACATGATGATTAGATGATGAGGTAAATTTACTCTCGCAAAATTCAAAGAGGTACAAACTTGGAGGCATTTTGTCAAATAGTTTGCACATCTTCCGCATGATTCCACATTCTTGCTCCCATTCCAAATCAAGTGCATAAATTTGCCCCTCTTCCTTTTTTTCTTATACCTTTCCATATATATATTGATTTTTGTTTTCGTCTTCCATATCGTTATATCTCCTTAAAGTTGTAGTAAAGATGGAAATATTACATCATAAATTTCTCAAAGGCCAACTTTTCTTTCACGTGTTGACATCGCGGTAGTGTAATTAGTCCATTGTACAAGGAAAAGGAATAAGTGTGCTCTTGGGTTATAGGAAAGTCTCATTTGTAGACACACACCATCATACTATTTTGGAACTCTACTACTACCAAAATGCCTTCCTTGAACATGTTACACAATTCGAACAAAGCAAAAATAGAATATAAAACAAATCAATTCAAACAAAGCAAACATAGAACATAAAACAAATAAATGCAATCAATGATGAGATAAAAATGAACATCTATCTCTTGGGGCACCTCTTCTAGAACCTTTAAATATATTATGATTATTGCAGAGACAAATTGTTAACAAAGGAACTACATTGCAACAAAGCCTTTCTTTTCCCACCACTACGGAACCAACAAGAACCACTTTTAGAATGCTTAACCGTATAATCTTGAACAACAACCTACATTGTCCAATAATAACACGATCCCCTTCCTTGACATGAAAGCAAGGCAAAATATGAGCTAGTGTGTTTGATGTCTCTTCTCACACTTTTGATATTTTTTGACAAAGTGCATATAGTTCATGCAAAATATTATAGTTTTTGCACTATAACATGTTCCAACCAATAAATTATTCCTCATTAATACATTACCCGTGAATGGACATTTTTTTGTCAATATATATCCCTTAAACAACTTCCTTTGGGGTGTTGAAACCAAGACCAATATTCTTCCAAAACCTATTGCCCTTTCCCAAGCCTTTTTCCTTTCCCAATTTCTTTGAATAGAGAAAAACCTTTGGTTATTTCAAAATGCTTTCTTAGTCGCATGCCCAGGAGTTCCGTCATGAGAGCGGGGTGAATGGATCCAAATGGCTTCTACTTCTCATGCCTCCTACTACTCTACACAAGACCTACTTGTGATCATTGCATTCCATGAGACCACATTTCTTCTAGGAACTTGGTTGAATGGTCCACATGTTTTGTGTATGCTCCCACATTTGCATACCTATCTTTTATGGCACTTGTAATTAAGACTTCTCATAAAATTTCCCTCTCCAATTGTTATGACCATGTCCATGTCATTACCCCATTCAAAGCTCATAACATGGTACAAATAGAGAGTATGTTGGCAAATGCAAATTAGTTGGTTTGGACACCGGTTTGTAGCATTGGGAAAAACAATGTAAATGCCTCGGGAGGATACCCACAGCTTCTACAAATTTCATTGCCCCCATTCAAGCTCCACCTATTCCCTGCCCGCCATTCCCTCCCACCAATCATTGGGTCTCTCAAAGAGTCCAACTCAACCATTTCCCTTGCCTTCCAAATGCCACCTCCATATGACCTTTCCATCCTAAAAAAAAGTAGTATTAACATTTTTATATACTACTTACATATTTTTAAATTTTTCTTATTATTATTATTACAAATTTAACATCATGTGTATACTTAGCTCTCCATAATATATACACACAAGTAACTCGCTATAAGGGACACATGACAAAACGCAGTAAGATGATATAAGTAACTTTTGACTTATTGAATCATCACACAAGCAGAGATTAAGGCTCATTTGACATAGGTATGCCATATTGTGCTAGAATTGAAATCGGGTCAATTAACATAAAAACATACGTCCACGCCAACACACCAAATTGGAGTGCTCGCATGCGCACTGATTGAGGTGACAAGCGGGAGGGGCACTATAAAGTGGATGGATTACTTGAGGCGTGCCATTCATGCCACCTAACATTTACTAGCTTTTGTAGATTTGTCACTAGTTATCGAAGCTTGTTGTTGTCTTCTGTAACCTTCATGTGACATTAACATTTTTTTAGTTTCTCCCTTAATTCCATGTTTTTAGTCTTTCTTTCAAGCTCATTAGTTCTTGCACATAGAGCTTCATGACCAAATGAGAGTAGTTATGGGGTATCTTCACCATCTTGAATCTCTACTTGGTGGCCTTTAACTTCCATGTTATATGTTTTTTTGCCTCTTTTCATGACTCTTTTTTTCCTTGTGTAGTGTTGTGCTTATTTTCTTTGTTGATATTGCTCTATCTTGATTCCCTTTTATTTCTTTCCATCGATCCTTTAGCGCTTTTTTGATTGAGCTTTCTAACCTAGAATACATAAGGCCACCAAATGTAGTTTTTTATTAGCTTGCTTCATTTATGTGATTTTAATTGTGTTGTTACTCGCTCTGTGTTTCATACACCCTAACTCGTTCGCGCCTTACAATCTCCTAATATTGCTTGGTATTGAGGTAGATCGATTTTGAAATCATTTTTGGTATTGTTACATTTGGTTGCGATCTACGTTTGAAAAAAGGAACCAAATTCAGCGGCACAAAACGGTTTTTACAATTCATTAAAATGAGAGTTGTACCTCTTGAAGCCATTGCTATGGTTTGTCTCATAACATATTTAAAAAAGATCGAGCAAATAGAAGATAGTAGATGACCTAAGGTTGTCCTCAATGAGTTTTTGGAGAAAAGAAAGAAGTCATTGATGAATCAAAACAACAAATGGCTTAAAAAGTGGAACATTTACTTGAACAAATGTCCTAATAATAACCAAGAGATAAATTTTTTTGTTAAAGATAAATTCGCTTGTTACGTGGGGAAAGCCGTTAGGGAGAAATAAGAGGTATTATTTGGAGGAATTTAATTCTACATGTGATCATCAACAAAAGACTTTTATAGGGGCTAATATCCTGTGGAAAGCAAAGATCTTCATAGCTCAATTGAGAACTAATTCACATTGTCTTAGGTGTGAAACAAGAAGATTGAAAAGACCTAAAGAGGCACAAGAAGAAAGAATTTGTGTCTTTTGTGCATCCGGGCGGTGGAGTCAGAGAAACATTTCATGTTGGAGTGTAATGCTTATAATGACATTTGGGCCCAATATGCTAACACGGTGGCTCATGCATTTTTTCAAGATAACTTCAGCGAGAATATGGTTGAAAAAACATGGGAGCTAATTATCAAGCTCACCAACAGGAAATATAATATTTAGGTAGCAGGCCTTGTTGTCCCATAAAGTATCTTTGGTAGCCTCCTGGACATTAAAATATCATCATCATCTTCTTCTTGATATTTTACGTCGCCAAGTTTTGGACGCGCCCTTGCAAATGAAGGACGGAACGCATTTCTTACCTTAACATGCGTTTTCTTTGTTTTTCAAATATTCAATCAGAAGGCGAAGGTTTAAGCAACAGGGTTTTATAGAGCCCGCATATAATCCAAACGACATTTCTGCTTCAGTCTACTCCATTAATTCTTTTGTTTCGGCAGGGGTGGTCTGTAAGATTCTTGAAGAAATGAGCTACGCAGCGTTTAAAATGGCCCACGGTCCTACGGGCGTGGAGCACTGCGCGGCAGGTTACATAACACATTCTTTAACAGAAAACCCTCCATTGCCCTCGGTGGACATAGATATGGAAGGCATGGAAGGAGAAGGAGAATGGGCCCCTTCTAGAAGGAAAGCACTAAAAACTCCCATTCCCAACCTGGTGGTAGTGAAGGCTAATGTTGTGGAAGTGTACATTGTGAGAGTGCAGGAAGACGATAAGAAGATGACTCCTACTGCCGACGCCACTAAAAAGGCTGCCACCATGGCTGGCATTTCCGGCTCCTGGTTAGAAGTCGTTTGCCATTACAGGTGTTTAATTTTTCTTTTCCCCCTTTCTTCTGATTTGGAAGACTTTTCTTGAGTCGTAACCTCGGGCTTAGATACCAGTGAAGGAGCATCTCTTCAGTCAAAGTCATTCGGAGTTTCATATGGTCTCCTTTGCTGCGTGTGTTGCACCCAATTTCGGGTGCAACAATGGATGCGGTATTTCACCCAATTTCAACATTTTATCACGTCTCCAACACAGAGCTCCCACACAGAGACACCAATGCTTTTCTCATTCGAGCCTATCTCATTCAACCCTCATAAAAGGCCCGTGTTTCTATTGTGGACCTTAGAAGGAACTTTCCTTTCCTTTTTCTGCCCTTTTAATTGCATCCATTTACTATGATTAATGCTCTTGGAAAATCAGTGTACGTTGGATCTAAAATGTATGTTCAAAAGAATTTCTATGGGGAACATTTGCATTTTAATTAAATGTGTTCTTTAAAACCTGAACCCTTTTCTTAAAATTTTGATCTCTTGAAGTAACTGGCAAATAATTTTATTAGTAAGGCACGCAGCTATTTAGGAAAAAAAGATATCACAGCCAACTAGCCAAGGGTAAGGGTCTTGACAAAGCCAAAACATTATCTCTAGGATAGGTACAGGGAACAAACTATGAAATATCAATGTGCATTATTTATGAAATGATAATTACAAATTCTGGAGGTGCTAAACGAGCCACCAAATATCCCAAGTGCCAGGAAAATATTAATCCAATCAGATCTGTATATTTAACCTTTTGACAACCCCTGTTCTAGTCATAACAAATGTTACTTCTGTGCTTGGAAAGGCCGAAGTCCATGGTTAGTCCGCCTGGGTTTCTATTCCATCAAAATTCGTTCGGGGCTCGTATCAGATGAAAACTTTTCTGGGACTCCAAACTGTAGGAAATGGTAGGATCCCAACTCACAGAAGTTCATATCCAACTAAGGAGGTAAAAGTCTTTGAGAAATGCCTTCACAAGAAGGCACACACAGAGTCTACAAGAAATAATATTTTGCATATGTAGCTTTTCTCATGAAAATATATAAAGCAACTGTTAGTGCTTGTAATTCTAAACCATCTTCAGTCTCCTGACTATTGGGATTTCTCAACCAATTCAATTTGAGAGGAAGATAATTTGCTCATGAATAATTAGTAACATATTAAATTGCTCAGATGTTGCTTAAGCAAACTCAACCGTGCTGTCCACAAATTTTGAACTAACATCTCTTCTCCCCCTTCTTCTGTGCTGATTATTGTGCATAAGGTATACATGATGAAATTTTTGTAGCAGCTTAACTTAGGATGTAATACAACCACTAAATTGAAGAAAATATTTCTACATTGTAATTGCAGAAGTTACAGAAAAGGCACCACTAATAGGCAAAATTATAATATTACGAGAAGAGGATAGTTTGGCATGAGCAAGTTCTAAATTGTGTGCCATCAAGAACTTGGAAATTGTACCAATAGCAAATCCTACCACCTTCAATTGTTTGGAGAAGCTTTTGTTGTTGAAGTAGGTGGTGTTACCGTCAACTCAAGTAAATTTTCACTGTTTAGGATAATAAAACTGCCTCTTAGTTAAATGATAATAAGATTGCTGATTTGAAACACATTGGTAGCCTCCAATACCCTTTTTTCTCAAACTGATCTCTTACTATAAATGCCTCCAAATGCATTCTTTTCCTGCACCTGGACAAAAGTTTGCTTGGTTAAGATAAATTTCTCTATATTGGCTGTGCTCAATGGAAGCCGTATATTTTTCCAGAGATGTAATTGGATTGAAGGCTGAAGCCAATTGTGTTGTCTTGTTAACCTTTGATAAAGCTCATACTTTTCAAGGCAATTTCCCACATAAATCCTTTATGTGCACATTTTAATTTTTTTATATTTGTGTATAATACTATAAAGTTATAAACTATAACATAATTGGATTTACATGTTTTAATTGTCCAGAATAGGGTATTGATGGAAGCTGTATAGGGTATTGATGGAACTTGTTTTACTCTTGTTTTTCTTTTGACGTCTCCATTGTGCTCTACTATGGGGAACACCTCATACACTTGGTGCTCAATACAAAGAAAACTCTTAGACCTTTGATTCTTTGCTGGATAGTTGTGCTTGTTTTTTCAAATCAGAATATCATTATGTTCACCCTAGTTTGTAGTGTTAATCTCATCTACAAATTATTCAGCTAGTTACAACTTATCTAAATATAATACTTATAATTTAGTTTAACAACTCAGCTATGTAACCACTATAATTTGTCAAGTTCATGGCTTGTGAATTTCATGTCTCAGACATGCAGAGATAGTTTTTGCCAAATATCATGTTGAATTTCTTCATGTCTCAGATATATTTTTGGTCAAATATTATGTTAAGAAAGTTATTGAACTTGCTCGGTTTCTGTTTTTTTCCTGTTCTCTTGTAGATTACACGGTAATGTTGAAAGCATGGTGATTCTATCTCCTGTCCATGATGACGGCCGTAGAAAAAGAGATGCTATTATTTTGTCATTTCGAGATGCAAAAATATCTGTGATGGAGTTTGATGATTCAATCCACGGTCTTCGCACAAGGTATCATTATAGTGCCAATTCTTGCACATAATTATATTAAAGTTTTTCGAATTAGCAGGGCATTAAGCTCAATTGTACTCATTCAAGTAAGTTTTCACATTTCTTTGATTTTAAAAGAACTCTTCTCTATAGAATTAATTCAAACACAGAGCAATCTTGTGTTAATTTGGTAAATTAAATTGCTTTGGGCATTGTGAGTGTTTTATAGGTACTTGTACTTGTGGGTATTGTACAACAGTGAGGACCATATCTTACAACGGTGTTTAGTGATAGTCAAGACATACTTTGTCATATCCTAATGCCTCAGTCATATTCTTTGTTAAAAGTCAATAAAGACCAATGTTACACGGACATTTTTTGTTTTTAAATTTTGATTCTTATACTTTCAAAAACTGTTATTTTTACCAAAAACATTCACTTCTAATCTCAAAAGTACCATATAAAACATTAAATACAGTTTAAACCCTAAATTTCATTGAATAAAGTTATTAATATATTATTGTAATAGCTGTACCTCTGCTGTCCCAAAAATCTAGGGATTTGTTTGCTGTCTTGGAGATTCCATCACCCTGTCCCCCATCCCCTAGACTTAGGTAACTGTGATAAAAACCACATTTAGAAGAAAAGAGAAAGAGAAATGAAACTAAGAGAAAACATGTTCTCTTCCTCCCATTTTACATCAAGAAGCAAACTACCTTGGCAAGAGAACATTTGTCATTATTTTGGTGTGGGCGCCTTAATCTTTTTCCTATGGGTTCCCCATTTCAACTTTGGGTGGTGATTTTTGAATGCTAATAACCTGTGGGTGGGTTGTTTTTAGTTGTTATTGTTGCATTCTATTTATGATAATTGTTCTTATTACATTGGTGTTTGATTGCCGTTCTACCTGTAGGAGCCTATTGTAATTACAAAATTAGGTTTTGTAATTAAGATTATTATTTGAATTGTTATGCTCTGATTCAAAATGGCAAGTACAATGATCCTAATTCGCGTTAGGATAAATATATGTTCAACACAAACTTTTGAAAGTTATATAACGAGATACTAGGGTTAGGGTTAGAAAGATTACACCATTCCACGAGGTTTGGCGATGTGACAATGATCTGAAACTGTGGGAATAGGGTGTGCAAAGTGCTGTGGTTGTGCATGTAAATTTTAGAGACCTCTGAAGGAGTTTTGAATAAAATTGCCTATGCCAGACATAATCACCAACGATTTGTCCTCTAGTGGCCAATTTTCATCCTCTGTTAGTGTGATCTATAACTCAAATTTGTCACCTAGTGTGCCCGTGTCTTTGGGTCTAGGATTTGTGTTCAAATTCTGGGGATTGCACTTCTGTACCTACAAATGGCTTCCTCTTATCTTCAAACTCTTGCTTCCCTCTTGTGATGTACAAAGGGGTTTGTTTGCATTTGAGTTGAGCTGCTGCAACGGTGCCTACATGGCAATGTTTTGAAGAGGCCTTAGATCCATGTAGTTCTCCCTCCCGATGAATGTGTGTGAATGTGCATAAACAACAATTTTTGGCAAAACCCTAATAAAGTCTTCAACACTCGACAATGATCTTTGACTTCAATTGTGATGCATGAGAGTGATCTAGGGCAGAAAATAGTGATGTATTCAAACTTGTAGCTGTTGTAGTGCTCTAAGGAATTGATAATTCAATGATTAGGACCCAAAGTCCATCTTAGAGTGTGCTTGAGCATGGTCTCCTAGATGTCGAAAGATGTCCGTAATAGGTTAGGGTGCATATGCTTTTATAGCCGACTTTAGCGAATGATTTACCGCTCAATTGACCCTAAGCTGATTGGGGTAACTTGTGCATTTGAAAATATGAGCGTTGCAAGTATAATGGACAGAATTGTTGGCCTTGGACAAAAACGTCAACCGATTTTGTCCTCTATGGAGTGATTCTATCCAGGCTTAGGTTGGAACTTGATCAAAGGCATGAGGCGAATAGCTAGGAGTTTGTAGATGTGTTTTGTATAGGGTGCGTTGGTTCCATAAGTGCTAAGTGAAGAACAAGTGGCGACCTAGTGGACTCAGGGTGCGAAATTGAGTGAGATACCTTTTGTTTAAGTTAATAAATGCATAAATGGACCTTTGCTGGAATAAATGCCAAATGATTATTGCCAAGTGCCTTAGGTCCAAATTTTGGGTACCACACCTATTCAAATTAGCTGGAGCTGATTTTTGCATGTGTACCATATTGTTACTGTGGATGCTGATTTTCATGATAATGATTTGTTTGGGAGGAAATTGTTTTTGTAATTTGCTGTGCGACTTTTATACGGTGGCAAATGTTTACAGAATGATTGTTTGACTAGGTAGTTGGATCCTACAATATGTATGTGGAGTAGATGCCCTTAGATCACCAAAACATGTTCAACCTATTACCGAAGTGACCCATAGAGAATTGGGAGGCCAAGCAACATTCAAAATTCATAAATTGCAACTTAGATGTATTTGAAAGGAAGCCTTTAGTTCCATGCTTCGTGTGTATGCATGCAGTTTGAGAAAAGCACAGAGGTTTTGTGCTTAGAGTGTTAGTGAGAAATTCGTAAAGATTTTTTTAATCTGATTAATAAAGGCATCTTTTAGTGCTGGTGTTTTTCCCACCTCGGGTTTCATTTGAGCTAGTTTGGTCTTTTTCAGATGTAGTTGCTGTTGTTTATTACCACTCTTGATTGAAGAAAAGCATGGGAGTTTTGTGCTTGGAGTGTGAGCAAGACGTCTGTATAGCATTTTTGTTTATCTGATTAATAAGGGCATCTTTTAGTGCTGGCTTTTTTCCCACCTTGTGTTTTCTCTAAGTTAGTTTGGCCTCTTTTTTATTTCTTTGCAGTTGTTTACTACCACTCTTAAATGCTTTGTTTTCCATTGCTGTAATACGAGTTTCAATTTTATGGGCATAATTATTTGATGTTCCAGTGGTAGTTAATTAATTATATCATATAATTTCACACAAGATCCGAGTGAGGCTTTCAGTAGCCCTAGGCTATACAATTACTGATGAAATTAATATGAGAACAGGCCGCTTCCTTGGCTTTGTGGATGAATTTTGAAGTTTATGCTAACTTGACAGAAGAAACAGAAGGAAGGGGTTGGGATATGCAATGAACTTGGGGCTGGGATGAAGCAACGGGAAGCTCAAGTTAAAACTCATTATCAGCCATAGCAGATTCTGACAATGATCCTGGGAAAGTCCACTTGGCAAATTTTGAAAGCAGAGTTGAATATCTCACCAATTCTATTGATAGATTGGTGCTAACCCTAATGAGAAGCATGGCATTCAGCAGTGAAGGATGAAGGTAGATGACCAAGAGCTAGGAGAGGACAGCATCAAAAGCTTCATGTGGAAGAAGAGGGTTTGAGTCGGACAGAATCAAAGGCATCTTTCAAAATGGAAGCAAAGGTTGAAATATGACTCTATAAGGGTTAACAAGGCGTTAAAAAGATCAACAAACACAAAATGAGAGGGAAAATATTTCCTTTGCTTGCTAGAAATGTTTGGCCATTCCTTAGTATGGGAGAGCTATGTGGATGCTTTGAGGTTAAGCAGGGAGCCATAGATGACTAAATGAGAGTGACTGAAGGTGTTGATAAAATCCCGATTCTACCCTAGAAGATATGTGAAAGAAAAGTTCATGAGGTGAAAGTATATCAGAAAGAGAATAGATAAAGTGTGCACGGTTATGCATCCGAGTTCTATAGACAAGCCATCTCGTTGGGCATCTCACCTGGCGAACCAAGGTTACTGTTGAAGTATCCTGGAGGCAATGCAACTCTTCAATGTGAAGAGTATATATGAAACAAGTAAGAAGGTTCTTTACATTGAGTTGGATAAGAAAGAGGGCAATGCGAGAAATCCAAGGCTCAAGAAAAATCCCTGCAAAAATAGAGGCAAGAAAATTGCAGCTGCTGTTCAAAAGATGAGATAAATAGCAACCATTACAATGTGGATGGTCACATGGGTGAGAAGTGCTGGAAGTTACATCTTGTGTTGCGTCCTAAGTGGCAGAAGCATAAGAAGGGAGACATCTCCTAGACCAAATAAATAGAGTGCAGTTGATGTAATGATTCTCATTGAGAAAGGTTGCTGTAGTAGATGTAGCCAAGATTGGTGTCGAGCAAATGAAATATTTTTGCAACAAGATTGCAATAATTTTGCAGTTATAACCATCTCTATTCATGCATTACATAATACAATTAATAAAGAGTAAACACACACACATTTGAAAGGAAAAATTGTACCCAAATTTTATGTCTACTCTATAATTTCACCGAGAGGCATCCGACAACGGCATCCATGTGGTGGTGGAGGACAGTAATGTCTGTAAGATGTTTACAGTTAATGGCCGACCTAAAATTTGACATCCATTTGACTGTTATAGGGCAGTTCCAATCTTAAATTTGATGGCCATTTGATTGTTATTTGGCAGTTTTTTCTTCTTGCTAGAAGTATTTAATCAAAAATCCTATTATTTTGGCCATACAATAGAGTTTGGAACATTTTTTTCCTAGAAAGATTTTTTCGAGCCTGACACAGTGGTGCAGCTAGGTTGAGGCCATCTGTCAACAATCAGTGGGAAATTCATGGAGAAGGTAATAGAGTTATTAATCAATGTGGTATGTGACATATCCAATTTGTGCAAGTCATATTTTCGATTCAATCTATATTTGTGATATTTACATATCCTTCTAAATACACCAATAGTCAATAACTGGACTCATATTTGACGTGGGGTAGTTGCAACGTTGATTTATACTATTCCTTGTGACTTTCTTTCACACAATTGACATAGGGAATGTAATCAATTTTTATTGACTCTAACACACACACCCCCACCCCCAAACAACCCCCGCCCTCCTTAAACTTGACCAGGGTTCACATGTTGACTTTACATACTTCCCAAGGATGCCACAAACTGGAAACTCTTTGGGATTATCAACATTGACACACTTCTTAAGGCTGCTAGAAGACAATAACTTGTGGGATCACTAGTCTATGTTTGCTCATACTGGCATGTCTTTCTACGATGCTTAATCAATAGAAGTGAAACAACAAACAAAACATGTCATTGACACTATTGTGAAGATGCGAATCGTTTGCTATGGGAACAAATTGGATGTACTATTGAGGAAACCAGTTGATACAATGCCCTCAAACAAGATCCCAATTGTTGTCATGACCAGTCATCGATTTATCTGTATTGAGTCTTCACAACAGGGACCTATCCAAGATTTTGCCATTTGTGATTCTTCGCAGCCAAATTATGAGAATTGATTTTAAATGGTCATAGTGGTTATCACTTATAGCTGATATGGAGGAAATATAACTTTGACTTTTACTATTTCTAATGGCTGCCACTAACACAGTTGACATAGTGAATCTGGTCAATTTTTACTTACTCTAAACCCCCTTTAAACTTGACCAGGGTTCACTTGTTGACTTAATGTACTCCCTAGAAAGCCACAAGCAGACAATTTGTTAGAACCTCTAACATTTGATACAATTCGTAAGGATACTACGAGCCTTGAACTCATGGGATCACAAGTCAACGTTTGCTCATAATAGCATACCCCCGTACATTTGAATTGGGGAAAACGGGGAGGTGTAATTACATAACATCCCACTCAATGAAAAATTTCATACTAACAAGATATCTTTCAAAGGATGATGGAAGATATCTTTCAAAGGATGATGGCAGTGAATAAATGATCTAGTTTAATCAACACTATCAATGGCAAGGTCCATGTTCTCCATAATAAGGCACAATTCAAGGATAGGCTTCCCACCATTGTTGGTGTCCCTCCGCCACGATCATGTGCTAACAAGAAGAAAAACATCCAATGACCAAAGTTGTGATTGAATAGGTACACCATTTGGCATGATCAAGGATAAGCTTCAAGTATGATGACAACTCAACGAGTGCTTTGGTGCACAAAAAGGTCTTCAACCAACCTGTTTTGTCTACAATGCTTAATATGAAGAAATGAAGCAACAACCAAAACATGTAATTTATATTATAACGAGTTTTGAACAAGGTCACACAAGCAAATGCCAAAGCATTTGCCATGTGCCATGGGAGCCAAGTGAATGCACTATTGAGGAAACTACTTGATAAGCTCTCCTAAAAAAGAGCTCAAATGTTGCCATGACCTGTTATCAATTTGCCCATAATTAGCCTTCACAAATTTCACAGATCCGAGATTTTTCTCTTTGGGCTTCCTTGCAGCCAAACAATGAGCATTGTGGTTGCCTCTCCCATACTTGGATAAAGAGCATGATGTCTTGTTTCCCTAAAACGAACCAAAGCAAATCAGGACCTCTAGAGGTCGTTCCTGCAATCTTAAGCAAGCTTCAAAACCCTTTTCGAAAATAGGAAAGGGAAAAAACAACGTAAAAATACAGACGAACCAGAACAAAAAAGGGCAAAAAAACATGGAAGATACAAACGAAATAGGGCACATTTAATTCACAAATCAAACGAATTTCATCCGTGCTTTCTAGATTCGGCGATTTTTGATTTTTCTCAATGAAATCTGCCGAATGCGGTGACCAAGGCCTTGGTCACCTTTCTTGCCTCGTTTCCTTCCTTCACACATTGCACTCATTATGTCCACTTATCCCATTATGTCTATGTGCTTCTTCTTATTACACACTATTATCCTTGCTTTTGGTCATCTTGGACCTCTGTCATTCATCACCATTTATACCTGACTTCCATACCTCGTGATGTAAGCTCTTGACCTTAGGGTTTTGCCCAAGGCTGACGCCATCACCTAGGACGATAGTGACTGTTTTGGATTGTCATGGCTGATTCCATCGTGCATCGGCAATGGCGTCGGGTATATATGCCTAACCTTTCTCTTAGGAGAACCACCACTTTGCAAACACTTGCTTAAATATAAATTGCACATGATCTGCACTTGCTTGCACTATTTCACACTTCTTAGCTGATTTTGGAGTCTCGAGAGATCACCTCTTTAGGAAGTCAAGTATTCTCTCTAGCTTCCTCTTCTAACATCCAAAGCCAACGAAAATTTGTTAGTAGTGAAAAAGTGGTATGTGTGTTTGTCAGCCTTTTCCTTAGGTCCACCGCTTTAATGGATTTGAAGAGGATGTTGGTGATGAATTAAATTCCGATTTCTTGCATCTTTCCATCCATTAAAAGTAGTGTACCCGAGGGCGTGTTCCCTATGTTTTTGGGGGTGTACCTTATAGGGGATGTTGCGGGGACGGGTAGGAAATGTCCCCATTTTTTTGTTAGAAAATGTTTCGGGACGACTGTTTTCCAGCAAGGGATGGCTAGGGGACGGCTAGAAGTCCCATGGTTGTATTCCCAACACACAAAAATACAATTTTTTAAAAAACTCTTTTTTTTTTTTGCAAATTTCACGAGTTATGACTCCCCTAAAGCTGCACAATTTCATGGTGGTTTTTACAAATTGAGATTGTTCTATTCAACATGTAGTTGTTATATGGCCCATTTTCTCGTGAGTTAAAAATGTCATGATGTATGATATTGAAGGGAGCAAATGATGATTGCAGACACATACACATCTCCAATGCTGTCATATGAAAAAGGTGGGAAGCAATAATTGAGAGCTCCCTTTGTTGAAGATTGAAGGCTTAAAAATTCATGTCATTTATGTGCATATTGCACGAGAGAACATGTGATCTAGGAGTCCTTGTTCCTAAAGTTTTGGAATAAACCGATATATCATATAAGTTTTGGAATTGATTTTTAGTTTTGTTAATACTAAATTAATTTAAGATTATTATTGTTAACCATTGCTTCCATTTTTATATTACAATGTTTCATGCAACAATGAATTTGAATGTGATAAGGATATGCAATCATTCGGGGCAAATTTTGTTGACTATTGTGTTTTGTACATGTAATTATGTAAATTACTTGTCTTGAGCTCTCTCCTACATAAATGGTTGTGTAATTATAATATATCCACATTGAATATTATGCTAAATTTCAATTTAGCTCTAAGTTATTTAATAAGGTTCTATAACATATATGATGAATGTCTTATCAATGTTATCATATGAATATTTGAAAGTTCCTATATTTTGAAAATTTTCCCTATTTTTAATAGTTGTCCCCTAAAAAATGGTCTCCAAAAAATCTGTCCGAAACGCGTCCCCATCTCTAAAACTTGGTGGAACATAGATTAAAATGATGGACACCCCCGTTTCAGCTCCACTAATTCCTAATTGGTTACAATTGTTCCTCTCTACATGTATTTTCCTTCTCCCATAGGGTGGTGCGAAGCTTCTCATGACTTAGCTCTTTGTACTTGTTTGGGGCTTTGTTGGTTGCTTTTACCATATCACTATTGTTATCACCATATTATGCAAATATGGTGATAAGACAACATTGAATGACAAAGCATTTGCGAACACACATCGCATGATGCACTCATCGGTGATACTCTTGGCCTCATTTTGAAATGACTTTTTTAATGGACCATTTGTCCTTTTGGAAAGAGGAAAATCCTTGTCTTGTATGGCCGTGGAGCGTGTTGTGATAAATGGATGTCTTGTGGGCAGAACCGGGGAACCACTATGAGATGGGGTAACCGGTGGCATGTTCAATGGCAATCATTTCTATGTCGAAGGATGACTTGGTTTCAAAGCATGGGCTGCATTTGCTTCTTCCTACTCCTTAATGTAAATAATTTTTGTTCTTGGCAGCCATACACAGTTCTTCCCCTCGCAAATTCAGATGCCTTGATTAGGTATTGCACACAAGTGGCCTTTCACTTAATTGTAAGGAGATTTTGAACGTGCCATCACAATCATGCCATTGCCAAAAGATAATCCACGATTTGGAAGTTGCTCTAGCATTGTGACATGCCTCTGAAGCGGTGAATGCGGATCAATCAAGGTTGGTTTACAGAGGTAGACCTTTTTGCCATTGTAGTCCCTTTAGCTGGGCCTACAAGTTGAAAAACCAATACCATAAGAAAAACAAACCCTAGGACATAACATGTATGTAGTTGACAAATTGTTTAATAATGAGAAAAATATTCTAAAATGAAAACAAGATTGAAGAAAGTGTGTGAAGATTTAAAACAAAATGGAAAAAAAAGGAAATGGCAATAAAAGTTAAAAACTTAAAACCTTACCTTCAATCCAAGAATCCTCTTCCTTTCAAGCTCGTCAATTACTTTGGCAGCAAATGGGCGCTTGTACTAGTGTAAGAAGATGATTAAAATGTTGCTTGAAATGTCGAACCTAAATGAGAAAAGAGAGGTAACCATGCAATCAGAGGAATGAGAGATTAAGTGTTTTGCTTTTGTGTTTTAAAATTATAATACAATAGGTAAATACTAAATAGTCATAACATTTCTCTCCCTGCAAATCAGCTGATCAATGGCATGGAGTTTATCTGTAATACAATTCATAAACAACAATGCTTAGTCAAGCAATTGCGAATGGTGAGTATGAATATATTCAGTTTTTTTCCCATGTCGCACTATTAATATCATAAAAGTCCGTTTAACTTCTTTAATTTCTCAATTTCTTATTTTCCTAGTTCATTTATGAATTATTTCTTCAAGTTCGATTTTAAATTCACAAGTAGGTTCTGTAGTTTTTTTCAATCAATCATATGATCAAAATTATACATATTTTTTAAAGCAAACTAATGTGAAAAACATAGTGAACTCTAGATAACACAATTCATATGCTTAGTCAAACCCTTGTAGATATTTACTACGATTATATTCAGCTTTTTCCCATGTTGCACTGTTAATATCACAAAAATCCATTTAACTTCATTAATTACTCAATTTCTTAGTTTCCTAGTTCATTTGTCCATGATTTCTTCAAGTTGGATTTTAAATTCACAACTAGGTTCAATAGTCATATTTTTCCAATCAATTATATATTCGTAATTATACACATATTATTTAAGCAAACTGATGTGAAAAGCATAGTGAACTCTAGATAACTCAGGAGGTAAAACAAGTTTATAGGCTGAATCTCTTAATTTCTGTAAAACTTCAATTTGACCACAATAATGAGGAGCTAGTCTTGTATATTTTCTTATGTCTTTGGAAAACTTTGTTAAGGAGGTTCAATGGGGAAAAAAGGTTTACCCCCTGCATCAGGCTGTTATTTTCCTCATCTACATCCACTTCATGAACCAAAACCCTAGACAGAATCCTACCCCTCTCTTCCCTCCACCCCCGCTCCAAAGAACAACAAAAGCAGGGTGAGGATATCATCTCGAACAGGGTGCTGAGAAGCAACACTATCAAAGGCAAAGATGTTGAAGTTTCCAGCAGTGCACAGGATAACCCTCAATAAGGGAGCGATGGGGATATGGCTGTTAGGTGTCTTCTGAGTTTAGGAAACAATAGTGACAAGAAAAACAAAGACTTTGTCCATAATGAGCTGGAATTCCAAAAAGATGTTATCAAATGGATTAGAAAGGATATCAGAACTATCAGGGGAATGTTAAAGACCTCAATACTAACAAGGCAGACAAGGATATCCAGAACTGGAGAGATGGAAGTCAAGCTGGAGGGAGTGGAAAACAAATGCAACATATTGGCAGATGGCTTCATTATACAAAAAGCTATCTTAAGCTCTATCTTGAAAGAGCTAAATAACAAGGGCAACAAGAGCAACGACAACGAGGAAGCTAGAAGAAAGGAAACAGAGAAGAGAGACCAGTATCTGAAAGATCTTATTCAGATTTCTAACCAAGTGAATAATCAGAAATGATTATTGGCCGTCTTACTGCTTCATGGCTGGTTTTTGGCCACACTTGCGCTGCACTTTGGCTGTATCTGGGCTGGTTTTGGGCTGTTTTCAACAACTGCTCTGGTTTTAGTTCTTGTTTTGTTCCTTTAATGTCTATTGCTATATTTGGATGTTAGATCCTTATTTTGTAACAGGGTAGGGCCCCTGGCAAAACCCTCTTTTTACCCTTTATCCAAAAAAGTCTTGTATATTTTCCATGTTTTAAGGAACTACATTTAGGCTTTACTCTATGAATCACTTGATCACCAATTTTAAATTTATGAATGAACCTCTTAGAATCCGTCCAATTCTTATATCTATCTTGTGTGGCTTTCATGTTACATTTGGCTTTATAATCATCTCTTCCATTTCTTGAAAATTTTCAATTTCATACCATGTCTTATGTACAGTATCTAACCATGATATATGAGTATTACAATTTTGACCATAAACAACTTCAAAAGCTGACATTTTACTGGTGGAGTGAACCCCTGATTATTAGCAATTTTGATCAAATGTAAATAGTCTTCTCAAGTTTCTGGTCATTGGACAATATACATTATTAACATGTCTTTAATTATCCTTTTTAATCTTTCGATTTGGTTATTTGATTCAAGATGATAAGCAATATTGAAACTCAAACTAGTGCCCAATTCATTAAAACAGGATGTTAAAAATGAAGTAAATCTAGGATCTTGATTAGGTACTAAATTCTTTGGGAGGCCATGTAAGAAAAATACTTCCTAAACAAACAAATGGGCTATATTAGAAGAAAATGACTTAATCTTGGTAACGAGTGAGCCACTTTATCTGACCTATCAACCGCAACTAACATAAAATTGTGACCCATACGAGTTTGAGGTAAACCAGTGATAAAGTCCATACGTACAGATTCACACTTCGAGTCAGGTATTGACAAAGGTTTTGGTTGATTAGGTTTCTTACATTGTTTTGCTTTAACTTTTTGACAATATAAACGTTGTTACACATAATTATAAATGTCTTGTTTTATTTTGGGCCAAAAATAATTCCTCATAATTGAAAGAAAGGTTTTTGGGAACCATGATGACCAGATATAAGTATATCGCGAAAATCTCTCAATATTTATCATGAAAATCTCTCAATATTTGTTGTTTTATGTTTGATAGATCAGTGATACAAAATCATCCCTTACAATACAAAAGTCTAGTGGTTCCTAACAGATAAACACCAAGCTAATAATTCAAATGTACATTACAGGAGGTATTTTTAAACCTTCATAAAGAGCATGGAAATAATTTTCAACAAACAATTTAGATCTAATGGTTTGCTCAATTCTACTTTGTTTGAGAGCGATGGCATTTGCATAAATATGTTTCCTAAAATCATCAATTGCTACACTCTCCTTATGAGGAACATATTGAATCGATATTCACTTAACAATTCCATTCTTCGTTTTTATCTCAAAATTAACATTAGGTTGAGTGAAAATGTGTTCTAAGCTTCTACGATCAGTTTTTACAACAAACTTATTCCCGAACATATAGAGTCACGATATATATAAATGCATGAACAATTCCAAGTAATTCTAAATCATGGTTTGGATAATTCTTTTCATATGATGTTGAATATTTATACTGAATGGTTCGGTTATGCAGTTGGAACTGCCTCTAACTGATCACAACTAAATGTAACCACCCTCATGAATAAATATATCTCTGCTACGTCCATTATGGACAGTGCCTTCAACAATACATACTTGTTTCTTCCTTGTTCATCTACTAACATTGGTACCAGAGTGATTGACAGTTCGTACAGTTGACGCCATTGAAGGAAGAACCTGTGTGCATTGAGGTTGCAGAGAAGGGGGAGTGTTTGGGGTCAACGTGAAGTCAACGCATCTTGTGGACGTTTGGAGTGCTGTTTTAAACTGTCGCAAAGGCAGATCAAAGGTATATTACCAGTCACGAAAGGTTTGTAATCTGTAGTGATTTCACGAGGTTAGAGGAAACTCCAATTTGTGAGGGCAGAAGACATCTTCCAGTCACAAGGGTTTGTCTAGACCCGAATCAAAGGTTCTCACACAAAAGGATTTTGCTAGTGATTTATGCTCCTGCTCGTGATTTCTGAGTGCTTTTCGAAGCCATTTGGAAGTAGTGTGTAATGTCCCTTTCTAGGGCTGAAACTGAAAATCACGGACATGACACAAACCCCAAGTGAAGTAAATTCTTTTTTATAACAACAGTTCTAGAAATAACAGAAAACCCTTTTTCACTTTTTCACTTTTTAAAAACTTTATGAGGTTGGGCACAATTTTGTGTCCCAACTGTCCCAAGGGGAAGGGATAGATGGTGCAAAAAATGTGCCTCACACTCAGTTTGACAAGTGGCATACGAGGATTGGCCGATGGAGGAGAGAGAAAATCACTTAAAAAGACCCCGGGTCTGAAATTGGGTCATATGGAGGACCAGGGAAGGGGCTAGGCTTGGGTGCTTTTTTGTGTCCCAAGTGTCCCAAGGGGACGGACAATTGGTGCAAGAAAATGCGCCTTCACTTGGTGAGGACAAGTGGCGAGATGCTCATTTGCGGAGGCAGAGAGTAGAGGGAGCTGAAAAAACTGCGGAGCACCTTCTGGGGTCATATGAAAAACCATGGTTCAATCTTGGGCTTGGGCGCATTTTTGTGTCTCAACTATTCCAAGGGGATGAGACAATTGGTGTAAAAAATGCGCCTTGCTTTGTAGGTGACAAGTGGTATTCTGGGATTTGATGACGGGAGGGGCTGACAATGAGAGCAAAGGGGCTTATCTGGCTAACTTGAGCTCCATCACGGTCACATGATGATCTAGGGGTCTATCATAGGCTTGGGCGCAATTTTGTGTGCCTTGTGTTCGAAGGGGACGTGACAGTTGGGACAAGAAATTGCGCTCAGACTTGGGAGTGACATGTGTCCACCCATAAAAAATGACTAAGTCTTGAGAATGTACCTTGGAGAACAACTTGACGAAGACATATCTTGAGCATCCGAAGGTCTTTTCAAGAACTTATTTATATGATTTCGACTGGAAAAAGCATTTTGAGAAGGATGGGATGGGTCTCATGTCTTGATTTTTCCTGCAACTCCCAAAAAAATAGCCTTTTTCTTGGGACCGCAGGTTGTGCATGTAGAAAATAGATTGTGGGAAGAAATGCTTATGTCTTGTGAAGAACCTGAGACCACCATCACTTAGAGCATTGAAATACCTTTCCTATGATATTTTGTTTGACCTCTAACGCATCTCGGAGCTCTCGAATCACTTCTGAATCTCGGGTGATGTTTTGATCTCCAAGCTCCTTCACCTTCAAAACCCGCTTTTGCTGAACTTGTCCCAAAACCTCTGAAACTTTCCAAAATCAGTTGCACAATGTTCCTAGCTCCTTAATATCACTTCTCGATGAATTTGAGTCTTCTACTTTGCTCCGAGGCGTGCACAACCTTAGAAAGACTAAAGATAGCCATTCCTAAGCTTTTTGAAAAGTCTGCTTTGCAAAGTACCATCTCGGAAGCACTTGAATGAACTTGTTTGCCTAAATCACCTATGGACAAGGTTGACACAACACAAAGGACCACTTGACAGGGTAGGATAGGCCCGGTACAGGGGATGGACTGACCTAGAGGGGTGTCGGGGAAGGTTTACAATGAATATTTTTGACACTAGGGTATAGTTGTCCTGTTTTCAAGTTGAATTTTGCCCTTGCAAAAACACAGGACAACATATTCAAAATGACACAACATCATTTTATCGATCATTCCACAAATACACAAAACTCTTTAAAGAACAATTCTCTCTAGATAAAGGTTTGAATACATATCTTGGTTGGTGCTCTTGGAACACAATCTTCTTAGGGTAGATTTGGATGCACAAGTAGCACTTTGAAGCAAGCAAGAGGAATCAATACACAAGCCTTGTAAAGGACAAATTTAGGGGTGTAGAATGTACCCCTTGTTGGACACACACTGCACCCCCGCCTCAATGCCTTAACACAATCTACTTGCCTTATGCTTGTATCTCTTTTTTATTTTTTTGGCCCATTTCCAGAATCCTAATCACTGTTTATAATATTCGAAAGGTTGTTATAACCAACACACTTTTTCACAATTTATTTTATTTACATTATTGCATTTTAAAAGTATCCACCCACATTCTTGGGTACATACATATTTTCTTTTTCTATTTGATTTTTAACCTCTTTCTACATTCAACTTTATGTGACTTTCACTTGTATTTTAAAATTAAACACCATGGTTAAATAGTCACATAAGACTTCTGGTATAGTCATATCACCCAAACGTCTTCCAATGCAATAATGGAAATGGCGTGCATGGGAACTATAGGCCAAGCAACATCTGAAATCCATTAAAATCAACTCGAATGACTTGGAGAGGCTTTATTTATTTCCATAGTTCCATGTTTCATGTGTATGTAGACTGAGTGAAGAGGAGCAGGAATGTTTGTGCTTCAGGGTGAGCAAGATCTTTATAAAGCATTTTTGTTGATCTAATTAATAAAGGCATCTGTTCTTGAGGTTTTTTGACGTTGAGTTTTCTTTAGGGTAATTTGGTGTCTCTTGTGGATGTATTTGGAGTTGTTTATTACCTCTATTTAATGCTTTGTTTTCCATTAATATAACCTGAATTCTAGTTGTATGGAGCTTGGCTTGATGTGTGTACTGATGTGTATTTGCAGTTGTTTATTACCTCTTTTTAGTACTTTGCTTTCCATTGCTGTAGCATTAATTCTAGTTGTATGGAGCTTGGCTCGATGTGTATGGAGCGTAATATATGTTTCAGTACTAGTTTTAGTTTTGAGTCTGATTTGCAACAGATATAGGCTATGTAATTGCTGAGTAAAAGAGAGGTTGAAGTGGCTTTATTATGCTGCTCTAAATGTTCTTGTTTGACAACTCTATTAATCACATCTTTTGGATCATAGTTACCAAGTTCAACTAGATCTAGATCAATTCAGATTCGATTAGGATTTTTTTGAATCTTCCGGATAAATCCAATCCGGCTTGGTATATTTTTAATACGAAAGAAAAGCAAAAAAACCCTAAAAAATTTAACCCTAAAGAGATCAATGAGAAATGCTTATATAAGTGATAGAAAAAGTAGTGAAGCGAAGAAAGTGATCTGAAGAACAAAAACAAAGGGCTGTGAAGAGGTTTCAGTGTAGAAATGACTTCTGCAATTTATGATGATGATTTAAGGTGGAAGAGTGCAGAGCAGAGGATGGCTTTTGCATTGTCTTCACAGGTAGAGGTGTTCGAGGCCTTGGCAGTCTTTCTCTTCCAAACCGTCCAGCAGGCTTTTACAGTCCAACAGGTGTTTACAATCCAGCAAGTGTTTGGCTCCGTGTTTCTGACAGGCAAAGGTATGACTTTGGCTTTTGTTTTGCGTTATTTCCAAATTTAGATTATGGTTTAGAGTAATTTAAATTTTATATTAAATAATATTACCTATTAATGTTATTTATTTATAATATTTATAACTAAATATCTCTATTTAGTCATTAATGTTATTTAGTTATGTTTTTGTTATTTTTTTAAAATTGCATTTTATTATCTATTACAAACAAATAATTTGTTTTTAATATATAATAAACCCAAAATTAATGAAAGTTTATCATTATCATTTTTGATGAAATGGAGATGTATATTGCTCAAAATACAAATAGTACAGACTATTCACAAAAAAAGGCAGTATGGAAGCACGACGGAAGTCACATTACGCCAAAATCTTCAACCAAGACTAAAGTTAAACAAAGTCATATAAACACAAGACAATAACAGTAAGCAACAACAACAAAGAGGCCAACTAGAGGAGGATCTCTATCATCTGGTCTTGCCCAACTGTCATTTAAGAGGTCTTTCCCCTCATCAATAGGGTCCCAACTAGTGATGGCCGCTTTTTCAGTGCCAGCCATCTCCATAATGTCCTCCTGTGTTTGAGTATTCTCCCATGGAGGAGAAATAGCTAGAGCTAGACGAGGAAACTTGTTAGATTGGGAAGGAGTCCACTTGTCTCGATGAGTAGGTGGGGGAGAAGCCCAACCATCCCGACGAGGCAACAGGTATCCCCAACCACAATGTTTTGTATGTGGCAAAGAGTGGCGGCATGGCAGAGACCTCCCAACATGGCTCTACAAATGGCAACGAGAGAGACTTCTGGTGATGACCTCCCCCTCAGTGCCATCCTTGGATAGCGAAGAGGAGGAACACAAGCAACAACACAAGGAGTGTTGCCCCGATGATCTAAAAGGGTCAGTAGATGGGCAACCTCAAGAACCACCTTTCGAGTTCGCACTTGAATATGCAAAATACATTGGAAATGATCATAATTTTATTATAAGTTGGGAAGCTACAATCCACAACAAAATTAGGAAAAATAGTTCCATTTCTTTCTTTTCAAATAAAGGAAAACTTTCCACTTTGAAAGTATGCCAAATTTGGGAGAAAGTAGAAGGAAGTAATGGCCATCTCCTAAGAAGAGGATATTCTTCCAAATAAAAGTTATTGGTCTAAAAGGTTTGAAAAATTGGTGGATCCAAGTCTAGGTTAGCTAGGGCTTTTGACAAAACCAAAACAAATGCATAAGACTTTTCAAGTGTCCACAAAATGGACAATTGGGCTGTGGGACCCCTAAATGAATACATTTCCTTTGGTGGAAGGATTGGTATCTAGATACTCACCCGACAAAGGCTGTCTTTTTGTCATAGTTTATTATTTTAATTTTAAATTTTAGTTATTATACAAGAGGTGCTTTGCAATAGCAAATGGGGAATCAATGTGTTATAATGTTTGACTCTGCGAGGATGTTCACTTTTATTCCAATATTAAATTTGTCGTCCATTTGGCAATATATATTTTTCTTATATTAGTTTATATAATTTTTTATTTTTTATGATATATTAAAAACAAATGTTTAAATATATTTTGAAACATATATATATATATATATATATATATATATATATATATGCATGGAGGGTAACCTATCAACAACAACATGGCATTTTGTTTGTTAGATATGAAATACATTGTCGATGAGTCGCCAGTCCCATATAGATGAAATGCACTCTATGTGGTTCCAATATCACGGGAACTATAACAAGGGTTCAATACCATTATACTTGGTGCCCAAATGTGAAAATTTGCCCAACAATAAGAAATACACTTATTTTGTTGGTTGAATTTGAAGCAAATATGAATCAAAGACACTTGCATCAACATCAACTTAAAAAAATCCAATGCGATATTGATATAAAGTGGCTCTTTTAGTCGCTCAACCCGTTCATCAACATTTGCCAAAGAAAATAAAAGTGCACAAGTGATGTCTTAGCCTTCATTGAAATCAATGTGGAAGCCACAAGAAAAACATGAGATTGATAGATTGGTGGGTTGGTTTTTTTATGCAAATGACATCCCTTTCATGTTGTTTGAAATTTGCATACAAAAGCTATAGTAGATGGGATCGTAAGTTTCGGGAAAGTTACACAATATCGTCTTTTGAAAGTTGAGAACTAGTTTGCTAAAAGAGGAGGTGTCATAGATATCTAGAAAACTAGAGAAAATGAAAAAGAATTGTAGAAAATCAAGTTGCATTGTAGTAAGTGATGGGTGGTCCGATACAAAGTGAAGGCCCCTTGTAAACATTATGACACAATGCCCAAAAGATGATATGTTTATCAAATCAATCAATGCAAGCAATGAGATGAAGACGACATATTTCATTTTTAAATGCATTGAATCTACCTTTATGAAAATTGAAGAAGAATATTTTGTCTAGGGGTTATTACAGATAATGCGACAAAACTTCTTATGGACAAGTTTCCTCATTTGTTTTGGACTCTATGCGCAACTCATGTTTTGGATTTTCGCTCAAAGATTTAGCAAAGTTGTATGGGTAAATAGTGTTGTGAGAAAAAAGAAATAGATGTCCATGTTTATACTTAAATCACTGCTTGATCTTGAGCTTGTATCACTCATTTGCAAAGTGTAAACTTCTTTCCCCTGTTGAAACCAAATTGTTATCTAATTTTATCACTTTGCAAAGGGATGTGGAGGACATGACAACTCTGAGAAAAATTGTGGTTAGTGAAGAATGAACTCAATCTAAGCTTTCTAAGGAAAGCCTTGCAAAAGATATTGAGAGAATTATTTTAGGAAGTTTATTTTTGGAGGGCTTCGAGAAAACCCTAAAAGAGTTTGAGCCACTTGTCGAATTGCTGAGATTGGTTGATGGTATGAAACTTTGCATTAGCTTTGTGTATGAGGACATGGAGCAAGCAACTGAACAAACAAAAAAAGTACTACACATGATGTTGAAGAAGTTCAATATATATGGGACATTGTGGACATATGATAAGATATGTTACATCGCCTTGTACATGCAATTGGTTGCCATTTAAAGCCTAAGCTTATAGAATTAGATCTTGATGTAGGTGAGGAGGTAAAGAGTGGTAATATTGGAAACAATAAACGGGTTAGTTTGGGATGAGGACAAGAAGACTAAGGTGAGAAAGCAGTTCACTACATTCAAAAACCAAGAGTACATGTTTTCTCCCAAAGAGGTACAACAAGACATCTGCTGCACGAATCCCCATTTATGGTGGAAGGATTATGGGTCTTCTACTTCAAAGTTACAACAACTTGCCATGCATGTCCACAACCAATTTGCCGGTGCTTCTACATGTGAAAGAAATTGGAGTACACATGTTTTGATCCGCATGATAACAAGAAGAATCAACTAGGAGCTAAGAACTCTAGATCTTGTGTTTGTTCTCAGCTATTTATGTTTGCTTGAGAACAATTTGGCAAAAGAAAATGAAATTTCTCACCTTCAAGAATATGGATAGTGTTGACGAGCTTGATAGAGGATTAGATTATGTGCTAGACCTAGTGCTAATTCTGCTTTTAAAGAAGCTTTTGAAGCTGAAACAAGTTTTGATGTTGCAGCTGTTTGAAACTTTTAAGATTCATTTCAATGTTGAGCTTAGGCTCTAAACTATGGATGTTTCTCTCTCTTTTTAAATGCAAAGTTCAAACTCATGTATTTCTCTATTTTACAAGCTTTAATTTTATGCTTGTTATTTGGTAGATGGATATATTTTTGCATGTTTTCCATGATTTATGTTGTGTTACACACACACGCTCATGTGTGTACGCACACACACACATTGAACTAGTTTTTTCTGAATTTTATCAGGATTCTCGTTTTCCCCTTCCAAATAGATTCGGATTTCCAAACTTGGTAACTATGCTTTGGATAAAGGAGGCGAGCAGGGACAGATAATGATTAATTGAATGGATTAAGCCGATCAATAACAACATCATCGGTGTCAAGTAAGACCCAACAAGTGACCCTCTCTATACAACAAAGTGCCAAATGTTCAAACATATAATATTGTCTTCATATTATCTACTCAACCCATTCGAAGACTATTGAGACAAGATCCATAACTAGTCTACTCCCTAGCATTCAACACATAAACATCCACAATAACATAAATCACTCGTCATTTCATTCGGTTCGTTGGGATTCGTATGAATCATTTGTCGGGTATGTTGAATCAATCGAGTTTGGGCCTCCCTCCTCCAGATATAGATAGAAGATATTCGACCAACCTCTATATCTTATCTCTGACTGAACTTAGGTTTTATATAGATGGGTGAAACCCCTGAACTATCTATATGGCGGTTGGGCCTCCAATGTCTATAGTTGACTGGTTGGCTCCTCTATCTATATAGGACCAGTTGGACCTTCCATATAGGACATGGATATAAATGATAGACATGGCAGTATGCTTATTTATTAATACAATATATATGCCTACTCCTAGTGTGATTTAATTTTATCCAAACCCCTTATTATACAAAAGGTACATTGGGTTCAATGTATCACTCTGTATGGTAGGACCTATGATTGTGGAACCGAAGGTACATAAAAGGGTGTAGCTAAAGTGGGTCCACTAATAACTTACTCAAGAGCCCCTGCATAACTTGGTGCTTCACAGGGACCATAAATCCAAGTCTAAAGTCTAGTAACCTGACAAGGAGGGGTTTCAATAGAGTCCAAATTACATTAAAATATGAGTATCTCTCATGGCATAAGGTTGAGTCTGATATAAATGGATCAGCTGAAATAATCAAATTCATTGCAATTCGGTTCTATTGTTTGTGTGACCATTAAGAATTTAAGACACTCAAACAAACTTTAATGCACTTACACTCTGCATACTGAAGTCTTGCAAGATCATGAAACCATATTGTTGCAGGTATTGTATAGAGTAGCAAGAAGGCAAAGGCCTTGAGGATGGTTCAGACCCTCAGGGACCCATTCAACTCTACTCATTCTGAATAAATAGGATAAGTGACACATTTGTCTTGAGTTGAATGTCACATATAAACAAGCTGGAAACTGACATTTTCGGCTCGTGCTGAATGTGTCATGTTGATCTTTCATTGGTGTGTTTGTCAAATATGACAAAGGTGAAGAATGATTGCCCATAGTGGAAGATGAAACTGTTCTGCTTTCAACTGTTGAGGTGAACTGACTAATGGGCTCTTCTGGGACTGTAACCCGATTTATGCATAAATATTCCCATTGGGCTCTTGCATTGAATCAATTGGCATCAAGGACGTTTGATGCATTCCAGCTGACTGGAGGAGATGTTATGAGGTAGTTTGGATAGATTGGAGGGTAGAGCAAGCAAGAAAATGCATTGTAGAGGTGTTGATGTAGATCAATACTGTTGTCAATGACTACACAGAAGAGCATTGGCTTGTAATCTTGTTGATTTCAGTTGATATAAAGAGGCACAGCCCCAAGTTACTGGATTTTTCCTTCATTCGGTTTCAACAAGGTATATCTTATATCCCTCTTGCTGTGTAATATTGTTTTGTGTTTCCCAACTTTCTCACTTATTTGTTTCCTTCATGCCGATTTAAATTCCAGCACATAAGAAAACATTACGGTTACATGGCAAGCTTGCTTCAAGCACAGTTTCTGGTTTTTAACATCAAGCAGAAGCAAAAATCAGTCACATACAATTTAAAACATCAGCCCTATTATTTTGTTACACCATTGATTATGTGGATGGGAAGAATCACACGTTAGTAGTAGCATATAACGGCGGAAAATCTGATTTATAGTATTTCATGTACATGTACACCTTACAAATCAAATAAATGATGTACCCCATAGCTGTAAGACACATCAAAATTCAGTCACATGTATGCTGGTTTTGGTAGCTATTTGCATTGGCTCAGTGCATGGTTAATTAAAGCCGTTTTGAAAATTTGCATAATGGAGTATCCAAGTCTGTGACAGATCAGAGTATCCAAGTCCATGAAGAAAGTGAGCTTGAAGACATTCTTTTGATGCGGGAGCTGGACAATAAACTCACCTTGGACGGTAAACAATGAAACCGTCTCTTGCAACAAATGATAAGTTGAAGCATGGTGGTGTGAATTGCAACTAATCACATAGTGAAAAACACAAATTCTATTCACAAAAAAATGAGTATGAGAGATATTGACTATCATCAATGATTCCAACTACACAAGAGGATCTCAAAATGATGTTTGTAATATTTATTGAGTT
This sequence comes from Taxus wallichiana var. yunnanensis, assembly GCA_018340775.1. Classification (NCBI taxonomy): domain Eukaryota; kingdom Viridiplantae; phylum Streptophyta; class Pinopsida; order Cupressales; family Taxaceae; genus Taxus; species Taxus wallichiana. The sequence goes on from CM031235.1 coordinate 678,779,197, forward strand.
ATGACCAATGTCAATGTATAGCCTTTCCATTACAAGTTATTAACTTATTGGTAAATTAACCAGTTGACACAAGGAAAGGCACTGACCATGTTAGCAGCATGGACAACGGTTTGTCACCCGCTTTATGTTTATTTGGGTAGGAGTAGAATACAAAATAAATAATTTCACCAGAATGAAATGATAAAGGAAGGAGGAAGAGGAAGAAAGACAATTGCAAGGTAAGTTGGCATGATGTCTAATGTCTCCCCATAATGGCAACTTTCTTGACTCCATTGTCCATAGCTATACATCATGTGAAGATCTTTCCATGTATCCCGAATTGTTGTAGAATTAGAAATTTGCAAAAAAGTTACTGTCTCGCGAAATGGAATTATTGATTATCATCAACATTGTCAATCCATATGTGAATCTGCAAAATATGGGATACCAATCACTGTCCACTAGTCCTCGTGATGAAGAAAGTCTTTTGATGCACACAACCATGGAGAGACTTAAGAACCATATTGAAATTTAGAATGCTACGATTTGAAGCAACAAGCTTGCATCAAGATGATACAGTCGTATGGTTGTATTACTGTATACAAACAAAACTTTGAAGTGTGGTTATGTCTATAATAATGCGTACAAGGATCTCTGAGCCAACAACTTAGAATGATAGTTATCTTCGCTGCATAACTACAACAGGCTTGTGCACACATTATTCAAAGAATTTTGTCTTACATTACAATGGTCACACTCATGTAGCCAACAATCACCTGACAAACATTTGTTTTTCCCAAAACCTACAAGGATCCGGATCTTGTTAGGTCTAGCATGGTTCAGTAACTTGTGTCTTAAAGAGGCGATCTCTTGCAGAAGTTTTATCATCCAACTCCTACAACTTATCATGTTTTGGAGGCTTTTGTTTGTTGTCTCTAGCTATTCAGCTTCTCATTCAATTCTGATATTATAACATCATTCTGCGAGAAAACAAATTCGTCAAATTCCCTTATATCTTTTTAACAGTCTTGTCATCTTACATCTGACTTAGCAAATCATTGCTTATTGAAATCTGCAAGATTGAGAGGACTTTTCAGCCGTGTTTATTTTGCTTCTCCCTTTCTTTATCATTCATCTTCAGCTAGTGGACTGTTAGGATTTTTAGTGCTCACATTATAATGTGGTTAGGGAATAATAATACTGTTGTTAGATAAGATAGTTATTAGAATATTATATTAGTGTGAGAATGTTTATTAGTTGTAACAACTACTCGTTAGACAGTATAGATAAGAGATTCTAGGAGAGTGGGTGTAGGAGTGGTTTGTTCATAATAAAAATTAACTCCATGATTAGAGGAGTTGGTTCAATCTATATGTATGTAATGTTTGCTTTGAAATAATGAATCAAATAACCATTTTTCTGTGTTATATTTTTCGCAATCTGATCCAAAACTTTCATAAACTGGCATTTTATGTTTCAAGAAAGCTGCCTCTTCGTATTTACCAATGCACAAGCTATAACAAAAGGGTGAATTATGCAGCTAATGGCAGCTTTAAATAACAATAGTTTTGGGAAGAATTGCTTACAAAATTTTGTACAAGAACAAAAGAAGACACCAGGAACATTCCATTTAGAAACCATTCAGAATTGGACAGTAAATTCCTTAGATTTCAAGGAAGAGGTCCATAATAGAATAGATTCAACATCAATCCTTTAAATCAAGATGGTAGGCTTTCTTGTTTTGAGTGGACATTAAACAATGCTTTAAACCTTCTGGCTCGCCATTTATCAAAATCACTATGCTTTTATTAATTTGCTGATTGTCAATTTGATTTTTGTTATGTTCTATTCTGTGTCAAAATTATGGAGGTTAGCTTTTCTCTAAATCATAATTGGGTTGCATTTATTGTTTGGAATCTGTTAATTTCATCAATTTTTCTACATTTCAAGTGATCTAACTCACTCAGCCCAAGCAAGAGAATTTTTGATGTATCATGTTCTAAAATTATCTTTCCCTAGATATAATATCGAGTATTTTGTTGAGCACCTGTATCCTAGTGTCAAAACACCTTATGTTGTGGATAGAGTGAATAATATCATTTTTCTATTTTGCAGCTCAATGCATTATTTTGAAGGACCTGAGTGGCAGTATTTGAAAAGGGGTAGAGAGAAATTTGCAAGAGGTCCATTGGTACAAGCAGATCCACAAGGGAGATGTGGTGGTGTGCTTTTATATGATTCTCAAATGATAATACTCAAGGCTTCTCAGGTGCTTTTGTTTTCTGTAACTTTTTTAATTGATTGAGCTTTAGATATACATGCACCAAGGTACGGGATCTGGATATGGATCATGACAAAATTGATATAAAAATGTAAGTGAAAACTAAAAACAGTGTACACACATCTCCATTCTTTGTGCTCCATTTACTGTTGACTAATGGGAATTTAAAGTTACAAAGGCACTCTATTTGAATCATATTGAATGTTTTTGTCCATGTGCCCATTACCTCTTAGGAGAAGGTTGTGCCTTTACACAACAATTATAGCCTACATGTGATTTGAAAAGTCACTGTTATTATCCATTAGTAAAAATTATTTACTCTTTCCTTTCTTGTGTTTTCTACTTTTCGACATTAGTACAGATGTTTTCACTACTATCTTCTTTTTTAATATCACTGTCTCATAAATCTGCCCTGTGGGTGGCTGCTCCTGTTTGAGTTTTTAGCATTTATAATATTATCTTGTTTTCTTTTTCTTTGCTTTTTCCTTGTGATATTTATAATTGATGCATACAGGAGAACTAAGTGCACATGTACAATGTGATAAAAAAATGTATGCACACGAGATGAGCTAAGAATGTATGTTCAGCTAGTCAAGTTAGACTGCGTGATAGTTAATGTAGCTGTGCATGGGCTGTATTACAATAATTTTGTGCATGCACACAACGCCTATATTTTGATCATTGTTTACATGCAACCAAGGACTATATGATAAGCACAAAAATGCTTGGGTGTGTGGCTGATCATTTATGGATTGTGTACAATTATTAGTGTTGTTTTTATACTAGTGTTGACCATATGGAAGAATTATCTGACCATTCACATGTTTGGTTTCAATCATAGTAACACGACTGACTTGGCAAGCTGTTTTTGACATGGATTCAGCAGAAAAATTCAACCAAGCTCAAAAAAATTGCAAATTTTAGAAAATCATTAAAAATATCAAATTTCAGGAAAAAAAGTAGTAGATGTATTCCATAGTAAATCAAATAAAAATATACATGAAAGTAATCAATTACATCTGATGTACACATGTATACACAAAGTTGTAAGTAAATAGTGTAATATTGAATGTTTGAAGTTGAACTTGGAACTTGAAACTTGAGAGCTGATATTAAGTAAGAGTTGCTTTTACATTCATCAAATTGTTTCCTTGTACATAAAATATGGATTTAGAATCAATGGCAATGGCATCAACTAAATATAAAAGATACAATCAAGGTGTGACTTTTTGTGTACTTCAAGGAAGTATTGCAGCCGTCTACCTGCCCTTGAGGGATCAACAAGATCATCTTCAACATTTTTAGGCCTAGATGTGTGAGGTCACTTCTCCCTCAACGCTACAAGCTTCTCCTTGTGATCAACCCAATTGACCTATGCATGGTCCTCTTGTGTAAATGAAGGGTTGCCATCCTCAGTGATCCACTATGGTTGTAATATACAAATACAAGGTCATTTAACCTTTTGCACTTTTTGGACTGTATGCACTTCAAACATATGCCAATTGTGCTCACAATGTGAAGCACTATACGGCTGGTTTAGCACATGGATAGAAATATTCTAAAGGTTCAACACCCTAGTGGCAATTTTTTCCACCATGTATTTGTAACAATAAAATTATTTTAGACTTCAACTATGAAAATGCGAAAAATTAATATTTAATAAAAATTGTTAGGCCCCTAATGTCCTAACCATCTATTATTTCTACATTGTAATAGTCATAATTACCATTTAAGCTCGCGCACCTACTTTGTGTGTGGGGCCGACCCTTGAAAATTAGGGTTAGAGTTGTAATGGTTATATATTAATATTGTAGGGAAGAGATGGGATATCTTTTTGGTTGTAAATGAGCTCTGCTCAAAAGGAGGTTGCCCCCTCGAAGAGGCCTGCAGTATCTGAATATAAGCAAGTTTGAAGTTGTTTTTGAGTTCATTTAACTTTCCATCTCTTTGCATTCCATTTTCATTAATATTTTGCAACCAGGCTCATATCAAGTGGTATCAAAGTCTTTCCATAGCCATGTTTTGGCAGCAACATCAGGGATTTGGTGGTACTATGACTGTCCACCGTATGCTCTATCCTCGTCCATTGTGGATCATGGTGATTAGAAAGTGGTAATAGAAGTGGTGGCACTGATATTTCTTGCTCCAAATCAACCATTTTTTCCTATTAAGTATTTTCTTAATATTTTTTAGGTTAGAATCTGTGTGCTAGGGGCTTTAAATTATCCATAGAAAGCTGTCCTTTTTGGCTAAGCACACAAGATCCCTGTGTGAAGTGAGGTGGGATTTGACTCATCATCACAAATTCTTGGACAGTCTCTTGGACAATGTTGTACATAGACTTGAGCTTCCAGGTATGATTGTGTATATCAAAAGACCCCATAAGTTGTTTTCAAAGCCCAACCACTGGAAGCCTTTTGCTGTCTGTAATTTATGGTGTATTGATAAGCAGGGGTTTCGGGAAGTTATTGTATCATACCTCAGAGATGGGATAGTGGGCTATGGGAATGGCAGTCCTCCATAATTAGTGCTTTGAAACATTGGGCAGTATATTTGTGAGCCCACAAATCAGACACACCCTATAGCAAACCCTCACTGCTATAACCTCAGTTGTGATAAGCCTACCACCAACAATTTTTTATTGAAAGACAACTACAAAAATCAAAATTGAGGAAGTTACAAAGAATAGACAGGTGAAAAATTTCTGGACATTGTTGAGCCCATTATGTAATTAGTCAGGTCAAAAAATAGTCTGGATTTTTTTTTGTTTATTTCACATCTATTCCAAATCGATTCTCTTCGTTCTGATCATTTTGGTGTAAATAATAAAAGTTATTGGTTCTCTTATATGATGGTAGTGACCCGATCCTAAGAAATGGACCCAATTTTAGATGACATGAAAATAATCCAGTTAGACCACTCCACTATAATGGAGAAGTTATCCAAATTGGAAAGATTGGGTCTCATAGATGTCGTAGAAAGCAGATTGATAGGTCTGAATTCCAAATACAATTCCATGCATAGTGGACATAACTCTAGCACAGGACCCCATGGTCATAACCCACTGCCAACAATTTGGGGGACAATCTTGAACTACTTGATTAGATTTTCTGAAATCTGCGGATGATGTTCCTACAAGCTGGCTTTATAAAGCGGATTTTTTCATGTCGATAAGTCTCTCACAAATCAAAAACTTCCTTTACCCTCATTCAAGTTAGAACATGAAGGCAGACAATGGTACTAGGGAGTTTAGTAAACACCTACTCACCCGATTCAGCCCTACTAAATATGAGGATTTCTTTGTTGCTTTGACGAAGCTGAGGCAATCTTGCTCTATCGGTGATTACCAGACCAAGTTTGAAAAATTGTCCAACCACACAACAAACCACACAACAAGGTTGGGCAGTGACTTTTTCAAAAGCTGCTTGACTAAATTGAGGCAAACATGCTCTATTGGTGATTACTAGACCAAGTTTGAAAAATTGTCCAACTGCACAACAAGGTTGGGTGAGGCATTTTTCAAAAGCTGCTTCATTAGTGGACTAAAAAAAAATGCCAGGGCCTAAGTAAACATGTTCAACCCCACTACCTTGATGGAAGTGATTGGGGTGGCTAAATTAGTGAAGACAAATATACAACCCAACATTGTCCATATAAACCATCGCAAGTTAGGAATCCACAACTGTCTTGAGTGACACCGAATCAAGGCACTCGACCACCAATTGTCAAATGCCTGATTCATGAGGAAATAACCTCTTGCAGAGCCAAAGGGATGTGCTATTGATGTGATGAAAAATATGTTCCAAGCCATATGCATTCTACTAAAAATATATTTTGTGGATATCGGGGCATCTTCCACATATGACATATTGTTTGACTTAGATGACAACTCGAAAGATGAGCATCCCGATTAGAGTAGTCCGAGGAAGATTCAACCCCGACATTTTAGATAATGCTCTAGTTGGGATCACAAATCCCCAAACGATGAAAGTATTGGGCTACTTCAAAGGGCATTGCCTAATCGTCCTCATTTACTCGGAAACACACATAATTTCATCGACCCGAGGGTAGCCAAATAGGCAGCTTGCTATGTGTACCCATGCAACCACTTTGATGTGATGGTAGCCAGAGGAGGAACATTGGCTTGTAAGGGAAAGCGTCGAATGTCCGGTTTGATTGGTGATTACAAGCCAAAATCATACATGTTTGCACTTTCACTAGGTGATTGCGACATTGTCTTGAGTGCCCAATTGCTCAAATTGTATGGGTTTTCTTTGAATTATGGATGTAATTCATAGTTAAAGGACAACAATAAATTTTAAGCTGGAATGGCAACATGACCTACTCGGGTTATTAGTTCTCACCGCATGGAAAAATTGGTTAAAAATGGTTCCTTAGGTTTTGTTGGCTCAAATGTGTGCGATTAACACGACAAATTTAGGGACATCTGCCCAACACCCACAAAATTGTTCACAAGCACCACCACATTGCTCCCATGACCATGCCACACAACTTGTTCCCTGGAGTCAACCTCCCAATATTCGTTCATCTTGTTACCCTTGCATGCAAAAAATTGAAATTGAAAAGATGGTTAAGGAAGTCCTGGATGTAGGGGTCATTTGGCCAAGTGCGAGTCCATATTCCTCATTAGTGCTCCTTGTTTGTAGGAAAGATGGGTCATGGCGGCTATGCATGGGTTAATAGGAAATAAATAAGCGATAGTTAAGGACATTACCGGTTCAGGTGATTGATGAATTATTGGATGAATTGCATGGTGCCTTCTCCTTTTCTTAGTCGAGATATGAGATTTGGCTATTGCAGATTTGCTTACGAGAAGATGATATCCCTAAGACAACTTTTCGGACTCATGAAAACCGCTACGAGTTTGTGGATGCCTTTTGGTCTTAAAATGTGCCGTCAACATTCTAGAGCTTGATGACTCAAATTTTTCGCCCCTTGCTTTGTAAATTCATCCTAGTTTTTGCAATGACATCTTGGTTTATGGCAAGATGTGGCAAGAACATCTTATGCACCCCAGACCACTCCCTACACCTCTTCGACGATCATTTGTGTGCCAAGCGCTTTAAGTGTTCTTTTGGCATTATAGAGGTGGAATATCTTGGTCACATTGTCTTAGTCGAAGGGGTTAAAGTGAATCCCAAGAAAATTAAAGATATGAAAAAATGGCCCAAATCTAAATCCCTCAAAATCTTCGAGATTTTTAGGTCTTATTGGCTATTATTGCAAATTTGTCAAGGACTATGGTAAGATTGCAACTCCTTTGATGGCCATGTTATGTAAAACGCCTTCATGTGGTTTCCACTAGTAGAGTGTGCCTTTGATTTGCTCTCTGAAGCCATGAGTAACACCTCGGTCCTTGTGATCTTAGATTTCTTGAAACCTCTCATCATTTAAATTGATGCTTCTGGGATAACAATTGGATTCATATTGATGTGAGAAGGTATGCCATTTACTAGGCCTTGGCAGAAAAGAATTTGGCCAAATCCACTTATGAAAAAGAAATGCTAGCTATTATCCATGTAGTAACTCACTGGCGACCATCTTTGTTTGGTCGATGTTTGTACATTAAAACAGATCATCACAACCTAAAGTATTTACAGAACAGTGATTAAACTCTTGGGATATGACTATGAAATTCTATAGAAGAAGGCGAAAAAAAAGTGGTGGCAGATGCCTTATAATGTAAATTTGAAGAACATGGGACCTTGTGTGCCTTATCCTTACCAACACTTGATTGGTTATAGGAGGTCCAACAAGAATGACAACATGATGCAATGGCTTAACAACTCACGTCCGAGACTACAAGTAAGAAATGATACTCTTGGGATGGCGATTGCTTACACTCTCGGGAGGACTGGTGCTCTCTACAAAGTCATAGCATAGGGAGAAACTATTGCGGGAGTTACGTGCATCACCTTCATGTAGGGCATTTTAGGTTTTTAAAAACTCATGCATGAGTCAAAAGAAACTTCTTTTTGGATGGCATGAAACAAAATACTAAAATTTTTGTGGTGGAATGTTCTACATGTCGGTGTTAAAAACGAGAGACTATTCGGATTCTGGTACTCCACAATCACTACCATTCCCACATCAATATGAACGGATGTATCCATGGACTTGATTGAGGGGTTTGCTTAGTTTGGTGGGAAATTTGTGATCCTTGTTGTGGTTGACGCCTTTCCAAATATGCACATATATGCTCATTAGCCCATCCTTTCCCGTTGCCATAGTGGCACAAATCTACATTAATCATTTTTGCCTACATGGTATGCTCTCTTCCATTTTCTCAGATCACGATCCCACTTTCACTAGTAGTTTTGGTGGGAATTGTTTAAACTAGGGATACAATTCAAAATGAGCTCAACATACCATCCTCAAACTGATGGACAAACTTGGAGACCCACTTGCATTGTTTTGTTTCAAAACAATAGACTCATTGGGCTAAGTGCCTCCCTCTTCCTGAATGGTGGCACAACACTTATTACCACACTTAGACAAAAATGATGTCCCATGAACTTGTATATGGCTAAATGCCACCATCTTTCATATCCTACCTTCCAGGTAGCTCCAAGATGTAGGTCGTTGATTCAACTTTGTCATCGGGAAACTCTATTGCAAACTCTAAAGGATAACTTGGTACAGGCTTAGAACCGGAAGCAACAAGTAGACCAATAGTGTTCAAAACACATTTTTTGTCACTGGGGACATCGTTTTTTTGGGACACCAATCATACAAACTTCCTTCCTTGGAACTCAAAGGCATTCATAAGTTAACACCAAGATTCTATCGACCATACCGAGTGCTGCTGACAAATTGGCAACAAGTTGTATAAATTGTACCTATCCCCATCTTTTAAGATTCCACAAGGAGGCCATTTAAGACCCCGATGCCATAACCATCTATTATTTTTGCATTGTAATAGTCGAGCCATCTTTTTGCTTGGGTGCCTATTGTGTGTGTGGCTTTGACCATTGATCATTAGGGTTGGGGTTTGTAATGAAGCTCATGCGCTTGTGTTGTAAGGTTGACCCATGAACATTAGGGTTAGGGTTGTAATGCCCATATATTATTGTAAGGAAGAGACTTTCTGTTAGTAAAAGAGATCTGCTTAAAAGATGTTGCCCCCTCAAAGAGGCAAGCAATATCTGAATATAAGCAAGTTTGAAGCTATTTCTTGAGTTCATTTAGCATTCAAGTTCTTTGCATTCTGTTATTTATGTTTTCATTATATTTTACAAGTAGGTTCATATAAAAAATGGAAAATATTAAACTCAAAGTTAACGTGGCATAGTTGTCCTAACTGCCTTGAGAATATTTGAAAAAAATGATCATCTAGTGCTTGTTTATAGATCTCAATCTTGGACATAATCTTCACCCTTGTTTGTGGATTTGTCTCCATGGCCTCTATGTGCAAAGTGGCTACTCCTAACCTCATCATTAACCTTAAAGCTCTCAAGGAGCTGGACGGTTGGTTTTAGAAAGTATGCACAAGCATGAAATGGCCTGTGGAGTTGTTTTATCCATTATTTTTCAATGATATCCCAAATGGGCTTGTATATGGCCTCCATTGTGCCATAGATAATTTTTATTTGCTCTATGGCTCAATCCGCGACCTCTTCATGACCTTGTTAAAAATATTTAAAATTTAACTTCACATTTAAATCTTAATTGAAGAAAATTAATAAAATAGCGTTTTAGAACAAAGAAAATGAAAATTTAAGAAATTTATAATGAATTACACCTGCAATATCCCTTGCCGACATCCAAAAGTGGGACTCATCAAACACTTGCTCTACAACATTAGTCCTTGAGTAGGAAGACTCCATTACTTTCTAAAAACATTCACTTCAATGAAGCTTTTGATTGTAGCAAAGGTTGCAAGGTGATATAGGAAGTTGTTAATGGGTGACAATAGGTTGGCCCAACTCCTTGTTTTCTGTGATCTTTCTCATTAAAGAGAGGACTCAACCTTGGTTGTAGGTACATTTGCAAAATATTACGTTTGTGCTCCACAATTGGCTTGACCCACTCCATTTTCCCAATATTCTTTAGCATCAAATCAAAGTAATGGCCCGAGCAAAGAGTCCAAAAGTTGGAGGCGTGCCTTTGTAACAATAGACTACTTGCAACAACATAATTTGCTACATTATTGGCAACTACTTGCACCCCATTTTCTTCACTCACCGCTGTCATAACTTCTTCCAAGGTAACAATTGACTTCAAAGAAGATAGTGCCACCTGAAGATGAAACTAAGTAGTTTAACAACATTACATTTTTCTTTAAGTTTATCCATCAAAAAAGCCCTCGGAGTATGCGTTAACATCCGCATGCCTCGCTTTGCCCCGCGCCCTTTGTTTTCCCTTTCTTTCCTCTTTCCTTGGCCTTTTGACCTTGATGGCCTAATGAAACCGCCGCCTGCGGGCGGTCTCGTGACCGCCGCCACTGATCGGGGCGGTCTGTGCTTTGCCCCCGCCACCTTTTGACCTTGAGTGACGAAACCGCCGCCTGCCGGGGCGGTCTCGCGGCGGTCCGGTCTGTGCGCGTTTTCGAGCGTTCTTTTGGCGCGACCGCGTGAAATATCAACGCTTTACCGAGCTTTTCTTGCCGACTTGAGCACGCATTTATGTTTTTGGTCCCCTGGAATAGTGTTTTTCTTTTGTTTAATGTTTAGGAGTTCGGTTTGGATTTGATCTCTGCATGTTTGGATTCTATAAATGCATGGTTTGTGCACATGCAAATGGCCCCCAATTTAGCTCTGAATTTTGCTCCAAAGTTTGTTTTGAATTTCTTGTTGCGGTAGATCTAGTTTTCTTTTGCTTAGAATTCTTAGATTTCTCATTGAGTGCTTTGGCTAGTATTGTGTTGCGGTGGTAAGCCACATATCCAACTTGTGCAAGTGAAACATTATTTGAGCCACCATTTTTAACTCCAATTTTCATGTTTGATCTTTATGGTCTTTTAGCTTGCTTAAGATTGGTAGCATAGGTTATTCTGAGTTTGTTTTAGCTTTGTGTTCTTGTTGGTAAGCCACGAGATCCAACTTGTGCAAACAGTATTCTTGTTTTGGAGTAGAATAGTCTAAGGCGACCATTGAAGTTGCGGGTTTTGCTCTTCATACGAGACTAGTTTCGGGTTACGGATACTTTTGTTGCACGATTCGCAGTGACCCCGCTAGGAATTGTATAGGCCAAGCTCTGCTCTTGCGCCATCCCTCTCTATCCGCACTCTATTGCATGCGCATTCGAAAGTGTCCATTGATCCAAATACTTATTCTGTTGATGCAAGCATTCCACGCTTTTACGGATTCACGTGAGCACAAAGAACGTGGAGATCATGCTTGAGGGGACAAGAACACACACACCGTCGGATTCGCCCGCATTACTGCGAAATCCGGGTTCCATCTTTCAAAGTTTTAGTTAGAACTTATCAAATAAAGTAGTTAATCGCTTTATTTAAGTTATTTCCATTCTCGATATTGCCGGGAAGTTGTGGGGATTGATAGTTTAGAAACTATGATTCATTCCTCACTTATGAGGTAGGATCGAAGAATCTTGCAGATAGATTAGTTATTTCCTTGTTTAGAATAGATATACGAAATTGCACAGACAAATAGCTACACTCGGCTATTTTGTTTGTTTTACGTTGTTAGTTTAGTTATCAATTCTAAATATTTTAAATAAATTTAACTTTCTTATAAATTGCCAGAAAATACAAAAAAAGAAATTATATATGTTAGAAGTACACTTAGTTTTTACTTTATTATAGTTTGTCTCATTTCCGCTTTTGCATGACAATTACGGGACCTAGGGAGCCCAGGGAATACATTTTCGAGCCAATTGTGCCCCAATACCGTAGTGGCGATAAGCGATATTGACCAAAACCTTAGGATCTGAGTCTTCCCAAAACAACAGCAGGACTTCCAGCGAGATCGAGTCACGGTTGAGAGGGTTAAATATCGAAGACGACCAAGCACATCTGTTTTGGTCAAATCAGCCAAACTACGAGGTTATCCTAGAAAACATCCATGGTTGTAGAAGGATTTGAAAGAGAACAAATATTCGGGTGCGATCCTTTAGTTCCATGACCAGAATATTGGAGACACCTAGTAGATATAGATACCGACTTAAGAATCCAAGTCATTAGAACACTGTGAGGTATTACGAGAAAATCGCACAATTGCTTGATTCTAAACGTAGAAGGCTGAAAAGGCTTACGACTCTTTGGATCTTGGGATCGAACTTGATCTCCCGTATGACCATAACGGGACCGCAACAACCAAGAGTCTATGGTTGTGATCCCCGAGATCCACCCAACGAACCCACAGTCGATTAGATATAAACAACGGCCTTCGTACATTAGTATTTCGATCTACTCGATTCCACCTCTCATCATTCAACGATTATCCCTACTAGACACAACAATTATGGCTAGAGAATTTTGGACTAGGCGAGAGAATCGTCCATAGAATCGACCATATTTACCATATGACCCTATCGGGAGAAATACGAAACCATCCGGGTCATTTTCCACGCATCCTGACCCATAGATCGAATCACGCGAGCTCGATATTGATTGGAGCCTTGACGATCATCCTCGTGATCGATCTATCACACCGATCCAGTTAGAAGGGCCTTCTTTGCCTTAGATTCGCAAATACCATTAGTGCGTGTCGAGACATTAGATTGCTGACTAGTTTGTCTGCGCATTCTACCCCCACCACCATTGTCTCGCACGACCTCGGGAGGTCGGAGTGCGCGGAAGAGTCACGTGTTGATTCCCACGCTCACTGTCGCTTTTCCGAGCGTCTGAAATTGGTGAACCCGAGCGTGAATCGAAGCAATTCTTTCACCTTCTCTTTGAGAAGTTTTATCTTCTCAAATCACCTTCGCTCCTTCCCATTATTACTGCGGGTATTCATATACCCCAGAATATGTCGGGATTCGATGCATCGGCGAGACCCCTCTTGGGTCTTGAGGCATACTACGCCCAGCGAGAATAGGCGATCATCACCCTCACTCTCAATGTGGGCGACAACTATTCAACTAACCAATTGTCAACACAAACACCAAGGACTAGATATAACTCGTCCTTTGAAGCGAGAGGGTTGGAGCAAATTGCTCAAACACAAGCAGAGCCTTGAGCTCAAACAATATGACATTAGTGGAGAATGCAGCTTCATCTCCTCAGGTATTACTCAGACCACATATTAGTAGACAATCGGATCCATACTTGGTCTTGGATGATGGACAATCAATACCTTATCCTAGGAGTGAACAACGCTCCCGGGGTATGTACCCACCTATAGGAGGTTTACAAGTACAACCTGAGACCCATTTTCAAGAAAATACCTCTACAGGAAATATTCTTGGAGAAACTTGGCAAGATAGCAATCGATTCATGACAGGCTATCACATGCCTATCTGACAGGACATCTGACAAACGCCACCAGGCACGATATCATGGCTTCACCAAAGCGAAGTCATTTCAAATCTAATGGAAAGGTTAGAGGATTAGAACTTGCCCAAGCAAGTCAAAATTCAAAAATCATACAAGCGGGAATTCCATCCTCCGCACCATCCTAGCCAGTGGATCTCCTCACGGGAGTAGGCACCTTTGGGTATGACTCCTCAATATTCACAACAAGTGCCAACTAGACCCATAATCGCTAACACTTTGTTCCTCTTGGTCGATCAGAGCAATCCATTCCTAGATAGTACCCCTTCGTACTTAAACATGTACTCCAAATCACCACAAGGGGATTTGTACTCATCCGGCGTGTTTACTCAAATGCGGGGATTGCCTTATGCCCACTGCCTTGGCGCGTGCGTTACGCCATATCAACAACCCCTTCCGCCACCACGGGCACCATCAATGGTTGAGACATATGCGATAGGGACTTATTCGAGAATATTTAAAGGAGCCCTTAGATTTCGCCATACGAGCGTTATGCTTCAGAGGCCTCTTCCCGATTTGCCCAAATACAAAGGAGAAGGAGATCCGAATGCGCATATCAAAGCTTACGCTACCGCCATTCGTGAATTACTCCCATGGGATGGGGTTGTTGCTAAAATATTCCCAAAGCGGCTGGAAGGCATTGCCCTCGATTGGTATTACTGAGAATACACGAGGCTTCCATACATTCGTTGAAACAACTCGTGTATGCAATTCATCAAAGCCTTCGACATGAACAAACTATTAAAGGCGAGGAATCGGGAGTTCTTGCACATCAAAGCGAGAACATAACGCAGTCATGTCGCCCATTTCATCCAAAGGTGGCGTACGGTCCTTTATTCCTCGTGCAAGCGCTCCAAACATGGATCGAGATGGAGCTATGCGATTTATTCCTTCATTCTCTTAGCGAGAGAAGTGAAGGAAGAAGTCAAAAATTCCCACTTGAGGACTTATGACGAGGTGCTTGAGAGTGCTCTGCGAATTGATCAAGCGGCCGATAGATAGCGGCCGTAAGGCGTGCGGAGCAAGCGGGAGGTTAATCACCTCTTCTCAAAACACTCTGACCACCACAAGGCGTCAATCGAGGACCCAAAATCCTTAACAAAAATGTGGGGTAACAATGAGGCGGGGTAGCGGCCAGCCCAGAGGGTAAATATCGTTAATACTCCATCACAAACAAACAACCAAAGAAACAACAATTTTGTCCCGACGATTAATACGGTGGATTTTAACAATCCACAACAACAACAACGCGAAATCCCATGCGAGGACCAAGCCAAAACTCATTTGGTTACCAAAACCAAAGTCAAAACCAAAAACAACAATTCCAAAACTTTGGTCCTAATAAGCAGAGTTTGGCCAGGAATTTTAGGCCACAATACACACCAAACCAACAAAGCGGGAATTATAATCCCAATTCTTATTGTGGTTTCCATAAAATTCAAGGGCATGACACTAGAGCGTGTCGTGATTACAACAAATTCATGCGGCGCTTGCCAAATGAGCAAAAACAATTTTTATGGATATGTTCTTAGCGGATCCTCGTCACTGCAGCAACTACCTTCGCGGGCGGTTTCCCCTCGAACGCCCCTCTCAGATCTTTAATGATCCACTCCCAAACCATGATAATGATAGGTTGAAACCAAGCTGGAACAAACAAAGGTGCGATAACGAGGAAGCAGCGATCACGAGGCCTCGGCCTCGCTAAATCCGTTAGTTGCGCCCGCAACTAGAAGTCAACCACGACCTAAGGTAGTTGGATTAGTAGAGTTAGATTCCGATTTACCCGTTGAAGCAATTACGAGGACACGAGTATTTCTCTCAACCAAGTCCAAGCCATCTTAGGAAGGCGATAACATCCAACAAACCGTAACAAAACCTATGGGTGCTTACGATCTAATTAATGATCTAACAAAAACCTTCTCGCATATTTCATTCCTTGATTTACTAAAGAATTCTCCTGCTCACAGGGCTGCTCTTTTAGAGGCATTAGGTTTAGGCCATTTAATTAGCATCACTCCACCACCGAAGCACAAGTAAATCATATAGACTTTGATGTTTATCCTCCGGGACAAGCGAGATAGGGATGTCGAATTCATATTCGAAATAAGTAAAATGCCTACGAATCTTTTGAGATCGCACGCCGAGGTGATCCAGCCCTACACTTGCAAAGTACAAGTTTATAATAACTATGTAAAGCAGGCGATGGTTGATGACGGAGCTGCGGTTAACATAGTTCCTTTCTCTTTTCTCCAAAAATTGGGATATGGAGAAACAAAGCCCATTCTCTACGAAATACCTTGAGAGGCTACGACGACCTTAAAGCCACATCGATAGGAACTATAATACTACCCGTCACCTTAGGACCTAAAACAATCCTAAGCGAGTTTTATATTATAGATCGGAAACTAACTATAATATGATCCTCGGCCGACCATGGATACACCGCATGAAGGCAATCCCTTCCACGCTATTTCAAGTAAGATTCTGCATCGGGAAAGGTATTTGTAGCCAAAGGCGATCAAAGCCATTTGACGTACACCTAGCTGATTTAAAGAAGAGACCAGGGTGTACACTCGGAATTGAGCGCCCGACAAGCCAACTTAACAAACCCTCCCACTCAAAGCCGGAGGAAAAGTTGATACCTCTGACGGATCTTGAAACTACCAACATAGTCGAAACAATTCCAAAGGTAAAACTAAAGAGGCAGTATCATTAGAGACTCTGCGAAGATCGTTGAATTAATAGAACAAGATTCACCAATATTCTTACCATTCGATTCGGTAGGCATAGGATTTTCCTTAGGTGTTGGTTCCTTGCCCGTGAGAAGATCTCTGTATGGTAGAAGTAGAGTGTGCTGAACACACGAGATACACCTACATCCATACTCCCGGCTAAGTATTGGACTCTCCATTTCGATGGAGCTAAATGCCGTTATGGAGCGGGGCGGGTATAATTCTTACCTCGCTTAGAAGAGAAGGTCCTCCCATTCTCTTTTAAATTAAACTTTGAATGTACAAACAACGGCGCTGAATACGAAGCCCTCCTCCTTGGCCTTACCTTAGCCAAAAGAATTGGTATCGATAATATCGAGTTTTAGGAGACTCGCGATTAGTTGCGAAACCAAGTTTGAGTATATGAAACTAAAGCCGAACACTTATGACTTTACAAAAACGCTGTATTAGATTTAAGCAAAGCGTTGACTTCATATCCATCGAAGCAATTCCACGAGAGAAGAATCTTCTCGCGATTCGATAGCAACCGGCATCACGCTTCACTCAAGCGATGAGCTAGAAGATACTCATTTCACGGTATCCATTAAGTAACGAACCATTAATAAAAGCGATGAAGGATCCTCTTTGAAGCGGAAGTGAATCTACCATCTGACCATGTTGGAAATGATGCGGCTACTTTGGATTACTTAAATGCCCTTGCGGCATTACATCTCTCTATCACCTTTGTTTGGATTTATCCACGATCCGCATTCATCTTCCTACTTGGAAATCCCATGTAACGAATCTTCCCTCGCAAAAAAAGAACCTAATATATACGTGGTGGAAAACGGGGATGATATAGATCTACCTCACGGCACCACGAGTTCGAAGAGGGTAATGCCTCTTTAATTGAAGAAGCAATCGATGTCACATCGGAGCGGAAGATGAACGAGAGTTTTAAAGTTAGGTTCTTCATTAACCCCGAGAGGAAGTAGAGATACATACTCGGGTTCTCGAGAGAACATCGAAAGGCATTTGCATTTAATTACTGAAGAGATGACCGGAGTCGCACCCCACATTGCGGTGCCTGACCTCGTCACTAGATCGGATCAAAGCCTATTAAGCAAAATCAAGACCCATGAAACCCAAAGTAGCTCTCATGGTAAAGAGGAGGTGATGAAACTCCTTGAGTAGGATTCATCAAGCCGGTTGACTACTCCCGATGGGTATCGACATCGTTCCGTTCTCGAAAAATGGAAAGATACGCATCTGCATAGATTTTCGAGATATCAACAAAGCTTGCCCTAAGGATGACTTCCCATTACCATCCATAGACGTTATTGTTGATCACGACGTGGCGGTTTTGAACTCTTGTCTCTCATGGATGGATTCTCGGGATACAATCAAATCAAAATATCCGAGCAAGATCAAGCTAAAACCACGTTTATAACTCCTTGGGAACTATTGCTATCTTTGTCATGCCTTTCGGTCTCAAAAACGCTGGTGCTTTACATACCAGCGGCGGGCTATGACTTATATATTTCACGATTTAATTCATAAAATCGTGGAATCCTACGTAGATGACTTGTTGGCTAAGGCGAAGCGTTGTGACCATCTGAAGTACTCGCGTCATTCTTTCACGTTTAATAGAATACGGAGTTACGCTAAATCCGGAGAAATGCGTCTTTGGTGTAACGGGAGGAAAGCTCTAGGTTACATCATATCATCACGAGGATCGATGTTGATCCGGCCAAAATTCGGGCTGTCCTCGAAATGGTCCCACCCTCGAGTGAATGCGGAATCGAGATCATTTCTTGGGAAGCTCGGTGCGATCCGGAGATTTATCCGGATCTAAGCTTCGCCATTCACCCAATCAACAATTTACTCAAGAAGGACTATAGCATTAATTGGGTGAAGATTGCATGTAAAGCTTTTGATCTTTGTCATCGCGTTTCTTGTTATCACCGCCTACGCTAATGCCGCTAAGCTAGATCGCCCTTTAATTTTGTACTCACGGGCCACCGATGTTTCGTTAGCTTGCATGCTTTAGCCCAAGAAGACGATGACAAGAGAGCGTGCAATTTATTTCATTAGCGAACATTGCTCGACTACGAAACCACGCTATACACAAGCGGAGCGAGAATGTCTTGCCATAGTCTTTGCTACTAAACGCCTAAGACACTACATGCTAAATCAAGAGACAAGGGTCATAGTAAAGACGGACCATTTACGGACTTTTCTCACCAAGGGTCCTTGTCCAAAAAAGGCTTGGACGTTTATAACCTTAATGGGAGAGTTCGAATTAACTTTTGTAAATCGGGAAGTCGGTTAAAGGACAAATCATTGCAGATTGGTTAGGCGATAACCCGCTAGACGGAGGAGACTTAGTGGATTTAGACTTTCCGGATGAATGCGTGTACTACGTGAAACCCGACCTGCTATATCTGAGTGCCCTTGAGTACGCTGATATCATTAGTTATATCATAGACCATAGGTACCCGGAAGGAGCTACACCTCAACAAAAGGAGGTTACGCATTATCGTAGCTAAATACGTAATTATAGAGCGGTGTGCTCTATCGGAAAGCATTCGATGGAATGCTCTTAAGGTGCGTTGACACGAGAAGAGTCGAGAGGATTCTCCATGAATCCCATAGCGGTATATGTGGAGGCCACTTCGGTGGCCATGCCAGCTTGCTCGAAAAATACATCGAATGGGTTATTTACGGCCCACTCTAGAACATGACACAATAGAGTTTGTCTGCGCAGTGCCATAAGTGTCGGGGTTCTCTCATGAGATCCACATGCCAGCCTGAAACTTTGACAACGATCGTTACTCCATGGCCCTTTTCTACATGGGGCTGGACTTGATAGGAAATTCTCTCCCTCCTCCACAGGCGGCCACAATTTTATAATCACGGCCCTTTGAATATTTCACTAAATGGGTAGAAGCCATGCCTCTTACAAGCTATGCACAGTTACAATCGCTAAGTTCATTTTGAACCAAATCATTTGCAGTACGGTATCCCACAAATCATTATCTCGAGATAATGGAACCTCTTTCAAAAACGAAGAAGTTCGTGAGCTATGCAATGATTTAAAATCAGCCATCATACGGCCTCCTTGTACTATCCCCAAGCCAATGGGCGAGTGAAGCAACAAATAAAACAACTGAAAGCCATTCTCCTTAAAACGGTGAAAAGAAAACAAGCGGGATTGGCACTTAAAGTTATATCCGGCCTTGTGGGCCCATCGAACTTCAATAAGAACTCCAGCGGGAGAGCAACTCCTTTCTCATTTGGTATTTGGGTGAAGCGGTTCTCCCACTCGAAGTTGAAATCCCGAGTCTTCGCATTTCGCTCTGAGGATTACGGATGAGGGCGCTTACGAGAAAGCACGTCTTTCTCAATTAGAAAGCTGGATGAAGCCGGATAGATCTTTGAAACAATGACATAGAGTCTATGCCGGCCGGATGTGCTGCGTGATACAACAAGAAGGTCTATGAGCGTGACATATACGAAGGTGACCTAGTTCTAAGGTTAGATAGCCGGATCGACAAGAAGACCGTGAAGGAAGGAAATTCCGGCCCAAATGGTTGGGCCCATACCAAGTCACAAAGGACTACGGAAATGGTGCATACCTCTTATGCACGCTAGAAGGTGAGGAGTTTGGCGAAACAGTCAATTCTCTCCACCTCAAGCGTTTCTACGCGTAAGCAGCTAACGCTACCTATATAACTATCTACATTGCATTTTCATACAAATTAGGATCATTTTGTCCACTTGTTCTTACACAAATTGTGATCAAGGAATCTATTCTCAAAGCAATTTATTTCAAACTCGTGATGTTTCTGGCATAAAGTTCTTTAATCATATCTCTCCATCTTTAACATTATCAAATCACTTCAGAATCTTTTATCAAACAAATTCAGACATGACGAAGTCCTAATGGTAACCATACCAAGATCTGCAAGTTTGTTCTCGCTTTGATTTCTTCTTAGGATAGGTGTCTTGCCTATGGTAGTGCATTACTAGAAGCTTCATGGTGTCACATCTATCCCATATACGCATCTCTTTGGAAATAAGCATATACTGACAGTTTACTCAGATAGACAAGTCAAGAAGTGATTGAAACAGAAAATTTTATTTTACACATTTCCTTGCCCCACCAACCTTCGGTGATGAGCTTGCGTCTCTTACTAGTGACGTAGGGTTGGGAAAGGATGGAAATGCCCTTACTACTTTATGCCTTGCCCACGGTGATAAACCCATGCTTCTTCAGTAGCATGGGGCAAAGTGTAGGGGGTCCTCTAAACAAAGTGAATGTTAAAAAGTCATAAACAATCAATTCAAACTTTGAGTCAATAAACGAATAAATCAGATGATCAAAATTCCAAGAGAGTTAAAAATCCTAAAAACCCAGATTTTGTCTACTATGTGGCCATCTACGGGTCTAAGTCTGGATAAACCGCAAAGCAAGTCGCACCCAAAACTATGAAGTCATTCAGGTAGAGTAAGCTTGTAGTTCTTAACTTGGTTCCACCAAAGCTTCGCCTGTCTTTTATCACTATCATTTCACCATATTTCATAACTTGCGCCCTTCTTGGCTCTTGGTGATGAGCCCTCGCATCTTACTAGTTGCGTGGAGTTAGGAGTGGGGCAAGTTAATCTGTTCATCATACTGGTTATTTTTCATCATTTTGCCAAAACAAATCATGAGGTATCCAAATTGCCCACAGAAACTAAGATTTAAGATCACAATATATCTACAATATCATGTATCAGCATCATGAAACACAAAAGAAAGCAAACATTTGCATCATCATTTTCCATTGCATACATTCTAAAAGCATATAAAACATACATCGTAGTATACACAAAACAGATTGGAAATAAAGAAAGTAGAATACAAATGACAAGTTTTGATCAAAACCGCGCATATATATAAATAAATCAAGTTTATATCTGATGCCATCATCGCGAGGCATGGTCAAAACGCTCAAAGAGCAGTAATACACAAAGAATGTAACTACAAATATAGAGAGCCAGTGGCCTCTCGGCCCTGCGCGATCCCGGCCCGAGGTGCGCGCCCTCGCTTTAGGACTCCGGGCTGCCCAGGGCGCTCACAGATGGACGGAGGGCTCGGGGTCCACAAGGCGATCGTGGTCTCGCCATGAGAACGGCTCCTCATAAGGCGCTCGGCTGTCACCTATAGCTGCCCGACTCTGTGGAGAGTTGACACCATCTTGCCACATGCCACATGCCAAGCGGGAGGCGAAGAGCGTCGGTATGCTGCCGAGGCTGCTGAGGGCTCTCCGGCATCCACGGATAACTCCGTGCGGGTCTTATCCATAGGGATCATCAAAGAATCGCGCAAACCCTACGGATTAGATCCGCCACTCATCAACGATCTCTGCAAGCAAAGAAAGAAAAACAAATTAGAAACTAGGCAAAAGATTAAAGTATACACAATGCGAATATAAGGAGAGTTAACATTCGAAAACAAATCCTAAAACAAAACAAGCATTGAAAGGAGGAGAAGATAACTTACTCGGATCGCGGGCCTCCAGATGGGTCGCGGGGCCGGCCTGCTTTGCTGATGCCGCTGCTTGGCGAGGCTACTCCTGTAGTTGGGCAACATGGCGCCCGCAGCGGACTCATCGTCTCCACCATGACCTCGGGAGAGTGGCTCCTCGAGGCCACGGTCTCTCTCTCTGCGCTCTCCTCCTCTCTCTCTGCCCATGAAATGTCACGAGTATCATGCCACTCGGGATCGCTCTCGTCTGCCTGCTCCTCGGCCCTCCCTCTGTGTGCTCCTCGGAATCGGAGTCAATATCTATAGGTCGTCAACTGCTATGAAGCGGGACTGCAGGCAATCTGAAGTAATGGTGCCCGAGGCGCACCAGGCTCTCCCTCGGCCCGAACTATCCCTCTGGGCTGCAATAGGAATGCCGGGGGTAATCAGCTTTGTCGACCACGGCCTCTGGGCCCCCTCAACCTCTCGGGTGATCTATAAGCGGGTGCTTCTTTGGAGGAAGCATAGCCGCGTAGGGAGGCCAAGCTGGCCGAGGAACCTGCTGAAGGGATGTACCTCTACTGCCGGCCCACACGATCGATAACACCTTACTGTGATGGAGCGAGATCAATGTCGTAGTCTCCTCTCCCCATATACTGGCCATAAGGCAGTGCGGTGTAGCCTCCATGTCTGCCGTGGTAAGGGTGGCTACTGGCTGGTGAGGTGCTCTGAGCACTGACATACCTGACCATCGGGCTGCCCTCACCGCCCCGGGATCTGCCACCGCCACGCCTCTGCCATACGGAATGAAACGCTCATACACCCAACTCATGACTAGAGTGGGGTGGCTCAAAGATGTCCCTGCAATCGGACCACCCTGTATAAGTCATGGTAGGTGGTCCCCAAAATGTCTGCGCCCCAGGCGTATTTCCGGCCATGTCCCTCTATCTGTGCAATGATGGGGCCCCAGCAGTATAACAATGTATCCCCTCCCTTGTCCCCGATCAGTCTCGAGGCAAGGATCCCCATGATGGCCTGTCGAAATACGGGGATGGGCAAAGAAGGAATGGATCTAACTCTCACTCCCTTCTTTGGCCCCGTGGAAATAGCTGCATCTCCCATATAACCTGCCCACTGTGCAATCTGTGCTCTGGACCCAGCTGTCTCCAGTGTGAGTCTCCTCCCGATGATCGGGACCCCCAGGATGCGATAAACATCCTCCAAAGTGATGGTCCACTCACCACGGACCCCTGGCAGTCGGAAGGTGTTCCGATCTGCGTCCCAATATGAAAATAGGTCACAAAGAATCATTTGGATGGAGCAACGTGGGGCACACGCGACAAACGTAATATACCGGCCCTCTGCAATGTGTCCTCCTCATCTGCTGAGAGGGCATCCAAAACCCCGGGCAGCCAGTCACACTCTCGCTCCCGGCTCCATCTAATGTACTCCTCTTTTTCCTGCATACACCCAAAAACACACAAGGAAGAGTAAGTTAGTATCTAAACAACATCGAGAAAGCATAAAAACACGTCTGAATGCTAAAAATACAAGCAAAAGCTTTTAAGTAAGGTTCTTTTGCATTACATGCAAAACCGCCGCCACTGAGCGGGGGCGGTTTTGTAACCGCACCATTAAGGGGCGGGCGGTCTCGTGACCGCCGCCACTGTACGGGGAGGCGGTCGTGTAACTGCCGCCATCTGTCCGGGCGGCGGTCATGTCCGAAAACCAGCGGGTTTTTAAACCTAAAAAGTCCCAAAAATGCGAAAAATAACCATTTTAACTAAAAACAAAGCCTACCCAGTGGCGCCCCCTAGATGGACCTTTTGAACCTAACATTTCAAAAATAATCCCCATTGCAAAGAATTTGCCATTTCAAATTTGAAGAGGGAAAAACATAAAATGGAAGAAAACCAACTTTGTGATCGGCGAGGTCGGTGTTCCGCTCGTGGAGGCATGATCTCTATCTCACTACGGATGTTTTGACTCTACTCGCGTAAGAAACCGTCACCGTGGGTCCCAGGCTCAAAATCAATCAAATCGACTCATGTGAAATGAATAGGAAAATAGGCCCACTTTCATATATATATATCGTCTGTTTCGTTTTAAAAATAACTTTTCACGAGTTTCGGAGCGCAACGGAGGTAAGTTTCTATCCTCGCACAAAACAGTACGTCCTCTTTCTCTATTATTTTAACGTTTATTTTCAAATTATTGTATCTATCTGCATTTGAGTTCTCTTTTCATTTTGCGGGTAGCGGGAATTTTGGAGCGGCGTCATTTGACACACGGGCGTGTAAGGTATAATTTCTCACTTCCTATTTCGGGACGGCCATGCTCGGACCCACCGTTTTATGCCTCTTCATGGCTAAAACGCTTCTCAGAAAGCAATATGTACGTACCCAAAATTGTAAGTCTTGTCTTTACGCGGAGCGGTGTAATAAGTGCCCCAATGATGATACGAGTCTCCTCGCATGAGTGTTCGGGATCCGGAAAAGCCCTCGGGTATGCGTTAACATCCCGCATGCCTCGCTTTGCCCCGCGCCCTTTGTTTTCCCTTTCTTTCCTCTTTCCTTGGCCTTTTGACCTTGGTGGCCAAACCGCCGCCTGCGGGGGCGGTCTCGTGACCGCCGCCCCCATCGATCGGGCGGTCACTGCTGCTGCCCCACTGACGGGGGGCGGCGGTCTGTGCGCGTTTTCGAAACGTTCTTTTGGCGCGACCAGCGTGAAATATCAACGCTTTACCAGCTTTTCTTGCCGACTTGAGCACGCATTTATGTTTTGGTCCCCTGGAATAGTGTTTTTCTTTTGTTTAATGTTTAGGAGTTCGATTTGGATTTGATCTCTGCATGTTTGGATTCTATAAATGCATGGTTTGTGCACATGCAAATGGCCTTGAATTTAGCTACGAATTTTGCTCAAAGTTTGTTTTGAATTTCTTGTTGCGGTAGATCTAGTTTTCTTTTGCTTAGAATTCTTAGATTTCTCATTGAGTGCTTTGGCTAGTATTGTGTTGCGGTGGTAAGCCACATATCCAACTTGTGCAAGTCAAACATTATTTGAGCCACCATTTTAACTCAATTTTCATGTTTCGATCTTTATGGTCTTTTAGCTTGCTTAAGATTGGTAGCATAGGTTATTCTGAGTTTGTTTTAGCTTTGTGTTCTTGTTGGTAAGCCACGAGATCCAACTTGTGCAAGCAAGCAGTATTCTTGTTTTGGAGTAAAATAGTCTAAGGCGACCATTGAAGTTGCAGGTTTTGCTCTTCATACAGAGACTAGTTTCGAGTTACGGATACTTTTGTTGCACGATTCGCATGAGACCCGCTAGGAATTGTATAGGCCAAGCTCTGTACTCTTGCGCCATCCCTCTCTATCCGCACTCTATTACATCCGCATTCCAAAGGCTGTCCATTGATCCAATACTTATTCCTGTTGATCACGAGCATTCCACGCTTTTACGGATTCACGTGAGCCTGAAAGCGTGGAGATCATCTTTGAGGGACAAGAACACACACACCGTCGGATTCGCCAGCATTACTGCGAAATCCGGGTTCCATCTTTCAAAGTTTTAGTTAGAACTTATCAAATAAAGTAGTTAATCGCTTTATTTAAGTTATTTCCATTCTCGATATTGCCGGGAAGTTGTGGGGATTGATAGTTTACGAGAAACTATGATTCATTCCTCACTTCGAGGTAGGATCGAAGAATCTTCTTGAGATAGATTAGTTATTTCCTTGTTTAGAATAGATATACGAAATTGCACGAGACAAATAGCTACACTCAATTTTGTTTGTTTTACGTTGTTAGTTTAGTTATCAATTCTAAATATTTTAAATAAACTTTCTTTCTTATAAATTGCTAGAAAATACAAAAAAAGAAATTATATATATGTTAGAAGTACACTTAGTTTTACTTTATTATAGTTTGTCTCATTTCCGCTTTTGCATGACAATTACGGGACCCGAGGGAGCCCGGGAATACATTTTCGAGCGGTGTGCCCCCCCATACCGTAGTGGCGATAAGCGATATTGACCAAAACCTTAGGATCTGAAGTCTTCCAAACAACAATGAGACTTCCAGCGATCAGTCACGGTTGAGAGGGTTAAATATCGAAGACGACCAAGCACATCTGTTTTGGTCAAATCAGCCAAACTACGGGTTATCCTAGAAAACATCCGCATGTTTGTAGAAGGATTTGAAAGAGAACAAATATTCGGGTGCGATCCTTTAGTTCCATGACCCAGAGAATGGAGACACCTAGTAGATATAGATACCGACTTAAGAATCCAGTCATTAGAACACTGTGAGGTATTACAGAAAATCGCACAATTGGATTCTAAACGTAGAAAGCTGAAAAAGGCTTACGACTATTTGGATCTTAGGGATCGAACTTGATCTCCCGTATGACCATAACGGGACATGACAACCAAGAGTCTATGGTTGTGATCCCGATCCCACGACCCAGCGAACCCACGAGTCGGTTAGATATAAACACTTTGGCCTTCGTACATTAGTATTTCGATCTACTCGATTCCACCTCTCATCATTCAACAGATTATCCCTCTACTAGACACAACAAACTATAGCTAGAGAATTTTGGACTAGGCAGAGAATCGTCCATAGAATCGACCATATTTACCATATGACCCTATCGGGAGAAATACGAAACCATCCGGGTCATTTTCCACGCATCCCACACCCATAGATCGAATCACGCCGAGCTCGATATTGATTGGAGCCTTGACGATCATCCTCGCTGATCGATCTATCACACCAGTCAAGTTAGAAGGGCCTTCTTTGCCTTAGATTCGCAAAAATACCATTAGTGCGTGTCGAAGACATTAGATTGCTGACTAGTTTGTCTGCGCATTCTACCCACCGGGTTGTCTCGGCACGACCTCGGGAGGTCGGAGTGCAGCGGAAGAGTCACGTGTTGATTCCCACGCTCACTCGTCACTTTTCCGCGTACGAGACACCTATGACAAACTTGCAGTGTTGGGCTTTACTAGCAGTTTTCGGGAGCTGCGGGGCTACGCTACTCCTAAAGATGCTTTGCCTCTATCTGCTCTGCTCTTTTGGATATCTGGGGCCTCTTCAATTTTGAGCGATGGTACTGTTTTTGTTTCTCTTCGTCCAAGCCCTAATTGTGTTTGCAAGACTGCAAGGGACCTTTTAAAAAGGGTTTTGGGCCAGACAACCTCAGTCACACCCCGATGATGTGGCAAGTGTTACCTATGCATCAATATTCTGAAAAGGGATCAAGCCGCATGTATTTCTCCCTCCTAAGTGAGTGTGTGTAAAATCATGTGCTCAAACAATTGACCTTCCTTTAGACTTTGACATTTGGCATCATGCAACTTTGACCTCTTTAATTTCAGATTTAGCTCCATGGACTGCTCCAGGGATTCTTCTTGAGAGTTTAGAGATTTGTTTCAGCTTTTGGTTTTAATGTAGTGAGAGTGCTCTAAGAGAGTGTGAGGTGTCTAAGGCATGTAGAAGGTGAATAATGACCTCATGGATGTTTTGTATATATAGATGACTCTTCATTGATTTTTTCCCATAGCTGACCCATGAAATATGTCTAGGCTAACCTAATGGAGATTGGCCGATTTGAAAACTAGCCGTTGAAGGCTTCTTGACACTGCTGATAGAAGGCGATATTGTGGCAGACCGGAGCTGCCCAACTTTACAGGTAGTGTTTTGGTAGATAAAAAGGTATATATGAGTTATGGAGAATGTTTGTTTAGGATTTTGAAGTGTTCATGTATGGACTAATTTAATCATGAATAAATGTGACTGACACATAGAGATGGCTAAGATGACAGGTGGGCAGATTGATAGGGGAAAGTGTGCTCAAGAATCAAATATATGTGTTGTGTCCATGCGTGTCGAAGTATGTCAAAGTATGCCAAAGTTGATGTTGCCAAAGTGCCAAAGACCAAATTTAGGTGTCTACAGACACCCCACTTTGATCAAGGATTGAAAATACCAAATTAATAGTAATAACATAAATATGGTACATGATGTAACCACGTTAGGTGTTGAAAGGTAACTCTGGAATGTGTGATCTGCTCTATGTAAAATCTGAAAGAAAACCTGTGTATTAATGTCTTCTCATGATGACAACTCTGAAATAATCTAAGATTCTAAACCATTGTAAAATTGAATTTGAAAGAACCAGGGAACAGATACTCCTATTGGCATGCAAATGAAATCCGCTTCTGTAATATGCTCATGTTAATTTGGAGAGTGCAAATGACACGGGTCTCAAATGACCTGCTTCATATGGTGATTATTGATATAGTCTTGTCCTTCTCTTGGCCAAAGAATAGAATAAGAGTGTTCTGATTGCTCCTGAAGGTGAGACCCTGAATCAGATTCGTGAAGGTTGGATCATTTGCTGCAGACAGATATCGATCCAAAAGTATAATGTAGTACCAATTGTTCCACATTGATTTGCAAATGTGAAAACAAAAATCTAAACATGGATAAAATCCATGCCCCAAGTGATCCATCTACTCCACAAAGTGATATAGAATGCCCCAATTGTTCCTCAAAATCATATAGAATGTCATGATTTGCTCTTCAACATGTCATGATTATCTCAAATTTTCCCTCAAAATGTCATAGGATGTTTTCGTTGTTGGTGTGTTCACATTAGGCTAGAAGTGGTCTTTTGTTATCTTGCTTGGTTTTGTTTAGGTTCACACTAGAATAGGGTTAAGCTTTAATTTAGGGAGATTGTCAAGTTATATTGAGTGACAACTCATTATATGTACATGCAATATGTTTGAGTGCATATTTAGTCACTCTAACTAATAGTTTGATTAGAACAACTAAGTGGCTGTTGTGAATCAAACTTACCTGGTTATTTCTACCAGGAACTCCTTATTGTACAATGCAGCAAAAGAACACAAGAGAGACATATACGTACAGACATACACTCAACTTTGTGCTGATCTTGAGTTAATATTGTTGTGTGCATTATGGCATATATTCACCATGGTTTTGGTATGCGGAAGTGATCATGTGGATGAAGAATTCACAACTCTAATATGGTATTGGGATTGATGCACACACACATCACTCAATGATTTTTTTCTTCTTCCAAAAGACCAATTTTTTAGGCTGTACAGGCAGTCCGTGGAAGGTTGGTAGAATAAAAAGAGAGTTGTTTTGGGGGCTGATGCCAACCCTTGGCTGTTGCATTTTTCTGCTGGTCTGATTTGGCCTAGCAGATGCCATTCTTCTTCATAGCTGGCTCTGCTTGCCTCCACACGGCCTCCTCTCGATTCGTTAGCACACTTCTTCAGTTGGAACCGCCTGTATTATGTTTAGTTTCCCATATTAATACCATCAATATCCACATTGCAGCCTGCTGTTTGCGGTTGTTGAAGACAATGTGAATGGTTGTTTGCTAGGCAATTGAATGTCCTGTTTTTAAATCCCGAATCTATCGACTGTCACATCGGCTATTGCATTGACATTGGTGCTTGCACCACCTTTGGCATTGTCATTGGCATTGGGATTGCATGATCTATAATTGAAATGTTGGCATTATATAATTGTAGTTGAAGCCTTGGAAGTGTGCATTTTTTTTGATGATGTCAAGTGTAGCCCGCAGTATATTGCATTCTGGCACCTTTGCTGACGCCTGTATAGACTATTCCTTGCCGCCACAAACCTTTTTGGTGAACACTCCTCTTTCCAACTTCCCTCCAAATGGTCTTTGACACGATTGTCATCTTCTAGGCCTTCTACGTGTGTTGGTAGTGGGATTTGAACCCATGCTTACTCACTCAAAAGTAGCCTACTGCGCTACATAATTTATGGATTGTTGTTAGCTTTGTTTGCTGCCCGAGCAGATCCCTCAGTTCCTCTGCTTGTGTTATGTCCATGCCCTTCTCACTACCATGGTTTCTTCTGTCAGCAAGCACAATAATCAACCATTTGGCCCACCATCAGAGTCCCAAACGGTACATGCAATCCAACAAATGGTAACCTGTTATAACACCGCTTATTATGCAATGTAATTTTCTTCCCTTGTTGAGAAGCTTGAACAACGAGGAGAATGTAAACATCTCTTAAAGGGAGAGCTTCACTCTAGCCTACAAACAATGCATTGAAGTGGCTAGGAGAATCTGCCCAAGAAGAAGGCCAAGGCACCAAGAGTGCAAGAAGGTCATTTGGTAGAGATGGGAGGGAGTCATGAACTCTCTTTGTCACTTGGGTTTGCAAGTTCCAGTTTGGGGCAGTCAGTCTTCAAGAGAGAGAAACAAAGTACTTCCATACATGTAGATGTATTCCGTGAAAACTTGAAACTATATGAGCCTCTTATGATCATGGATCAAGGTGAGAATGTTCAAGTTCCTTCTGTTGATGATTTTTCTCTTGAATATCTTGATGAGTTGTAGGAAGATGTTATTCTTGACAGAAGAGTGAGGACTTCACGAAGGGGTGATGTGGAGTACCTTCTTGTGGGTCTATAAGGGATGCATTCTAGTAAAACATGATGCATGGAAACCAGAAAGTGAAGGAGCTGTACCTTTACTTATTTTCTGAATGGAACAAACTTTTGTTGGTCCAAAAGCTTTTTAATGGGGAGGAGTGATCCAAGAGAATTCCCACACTGAACCGATCAAATGGTTTGCTATCTTTCCGAAACCAGCCACACATCAAAGAGCCGTCAAGAGATTTCTAACGCATTTTGAACGGGGTCAATCCGACTTCAAATGCAAAAGTTATGGCTTGTTGAAAGCTAAAGCCAAATAGGTAAAAACATGCACAGGGTATAGTGCTGACATCATCATGTCAACTGGACTTACTAGGTGGCCCAATCACATCTTGACACGTGGAAAAAATCCTATGCTGACACGTGGCAACATATGAGCAAATGGGTTTGTTTGGTTTTGGCCTTCGGTCTTCAACGGTCGAGTGTGGGGGCCCACGCTATTTGTCCTGTTGGGGCCCATGCTATTTGCTGGTTGGGGCCCATCAACTGGTGGGGTCCTCTTTTTGTAAGGAGGGGGACCCTGCCGCCTTTCTTCACAACACTATGGAAGTGTTTTTCCATATAAACCATGTTGCACAAGCTTCTCCTCAACCAATGTGGGATTAAACTTTCTCATATTTTCGAAGCTTAGTGCTTAAGACGAGTGGCATCCTTCCAAGCCACAACGTGGAGCCACCCAAATAGTGCCAAATGTCCATAACTAGCACCTAAGATAGTTGGAGATTAAGTTCATAGTGTAGATGGTCTCATTGACTTGTTAAAAAGGCATGGAAGGTTCTTCTTAAACCCAAATTTGGTCGACATCCCAATGAATGTGGGATCCTCAATGTATTTCAAAACATAGCGCTTAAAGCCACCAACGTGGCATTCCCTCCAATGCAAAGGATGGCCTCTTGACCACTAAACAAGGCAAGACAAGTCTATTTTAACCTTTTTGTTTGTTCCATTCCCAACACATGTGGGACAATCAAGTCAAAGAGCGTGATAAAAGGCTTAGGCGAGGGAGTAGGGATTCGATACTCTCACCTCACAAGTCTATTTTTGGGTTTTGCCATTATGCCACGCCCAAATATGGAAACTAAAGCTTAGGAATTGCCATTTATCCCCTTAATTTTGGGATTATGAGCTTTAATCAAGGCGTTTGAAGGGGATTCGAACCCCAATTTGGATGGGAAAATGACAATGGCTTAGTGATTCGACCAAGAAGCCCAAAATATTATAAAAAGGAGATTAATGTATTTGAAATGGAGCTTTTTTAGCCCTTTGTAAGGAGAGCAAGCAAGTTTTATGTTCTTTCGTTGCAGGAAGAAGACATAGAAGGTCATTGAGCTGGGTCTAAAGACTTCCTAGAGGACATCAGAGACTGATTGCAGAGAAATAGCCCCTTGTTGGGATAGATATTGATGTAAGAAAATGTAATTTGCATCATTTGAATCAATCGGTTCGTACTTTGGGTGGACTCGAGACATAACCCGATTTGGGTGAACTTGTTATCAATTTACTGAATATTTTCTCTGTATTTTATTCATTTACTTGCATTTTTAAAATCAGTTATAATCTGATTTATAAAGAATTACGCCAATTTTTAACGTATACGGGATATTGAGAAAAATTGTAAAAGTATTCGAAATTGGAGAAACTGAGTCAGTTTGCATAAACACCCATTTTTGGATCATCTTATGTACCTCAGATTGCTCCACGAATCTCTCCGATGGTACTTGAGATAAAAGCTCATCCCTCAAACAAGATAATCTACAAGGAGGTCATGCTTTCCCGAAAATGCATCCTTCTATAACAAGTTTTGACAAGCAACTCTTTAAATTTTTGTGTGGGAAAACATCTAAATTACCCACATATCATGAGACTTAGGCTTGGAGAGTACCATCACTATTTACAATAAATAAAACCTTTCAAAAATTAATCCCATAGCAAACCCACCAAATTCCTAAGGCACTATTCCTACCACAAAATAATACTATATATCCATTTTTTTGTTTTTACATATGAAATATCCCCATCACATGTGAACGGGTCTTTCCTATAAAAGTATGGATGAAATGACCTTTTAAAATTTTCCACCCTAATGGAATCTAAAAGATATCTTTAGAAAATGAGAAAAAGACAAATTTTTAAAGAGCTTCAGGTTCTATTACACCTTTTCCCTATATTATGATCCATACCAAATACCTTTTTATGGGATTCTTCTACTAACCTTCACCTCTTCACAAACCAACATAAAACAAAATTATAGCTTTGCATCTTTCCCTTTAAGCTTAATTTTTGGGTGGCAGTCTTATTCAGATTGTTACGATCTTTGAGCAAATAAAATTTGGTGTAGCTACACGTTCTAGACGCTTTTATGACATTGGGCACCTATTAATTTTATTGCATTTCTTTATGATGCTGCCTTGCTGCCCCAACATAACATACTTATATTTTCCAATGCTTCAGATAGTCACTTGTTATAATATTCAAGTTTAAAATGTCTCCTTTCTATTTTTTAATGTCTTTAGTCTTCTATTCTATTGCTATCACATATTTATCAGGATGCTGCTCACCTCAACAAACTTGAAAAGTCTCACACTTCCTCAAACACCACTCTCAGCAGCACATAGGCACACGTATATGCTCCACAAATAAATCTCACTCGTAGCTACTTGAAATGCCAACATCAGGTGTGCTTTCCTCTGGTTTCTGTTGCATTTTTCTTCTTCTCAGGAGCAAACCACCACATTCCAGCTCTCTTGCTCATGTATGGGTTGCTTTACACTCT
Source organism: Taxus wallichiana var. yunnanensis (assembly GCA_018340775.1). NCBI lineage: Eukaryota > Viridiplantae > Streptophyta > Pinopsida > Cupressales > Taxaceae > Taxus > Taxus wallichiana. Next base: position 678,812,443 of record CM031235.1, read on the forward strand.
TATTAGGTGCTGCTAGTCCTTATGCTTACGTGTTTCCTTACAGCTGCGCTCCTCACAAATTCTGATGTTGTTCGTCTGTTTCTTTCTCCTCACTTCCATTCAACTGCATGCATTATCAATGTTTATTCAGTTGCCTAGAAATGAAATGACTTCCTTTACATGTGCACACTAATAAAATACATATATTATTTATGCAGAGGCCATCTCACTCCGCTCATTACAAATTGTTTTTCCTTCTTCCCAGACCAATTTCCTGCTCTGAAATCAAAATAGATTTTGCAATCAAATGATATCAGGATCATATTTTCATTAACATTCACACACACACACGCACACACAATAAGTATATCCTACAATTAGGATATGTTCCTATCATCTAGCAACTAATCCTCAACTTCTTCAGCTACCTATGGGTGTTCTCACAACCACCCGTAAATCACTACTAACCACCTCACCAACATAGCTATTTGACAAACAATTTACATCATAAATAAACCTATAATTGAGTCGTGGATGCACTGCAGTTCTTCACTTTACATGTGCATGCTATTTCCTGAAAAATGTAGCTTCAGATGCAAAATACCAGGTTTAACTAGTTTGGATTTTTGATTCTTCATATGCATGTTGTAAAATACCCTCTCATAAATTGAGTCAAATTTCTTTCCATGTATTGTTTCTTATATTGAGGATCTCAACATTCAAATAATTTTGATTCATTAGGTCTGCTCTTCCTTGTCTTACATTTGTAGTTTATTCATGTAATAGTTGAATTTTCTGAATGTCTAATCAAGCTCTTTGCTCAGCAGGCTGGATATGGACTTGTTGGAGATGATGAAGCCAGTGGGACTGGCGGTACTGTTTCTGTGCATATTGAGTCATCATACATCGTTAGCCTTCGCGATTTGGATATGAAGCATGTGAAGGACTTCACATTTATCCATGGCAAGTCAACCTGTTATGACCAGAAGGCACTAGTTTCACTGCTTATATTTTAAAATTGTGTAGTTACATGGCTTTTGTTGGCTAAAAGAGTCTCTCAAGTCCTGGGTGTGATGCAAGGACACATTTTGGCATAATGCGCACCTTGCTAATGACCAGGAAACAGGGACTGCTGCAATATTAACAATGAATAATAAATATCTTGTGGATAGAACTTGTTACATGCTTTATAACAAGGTTTTCTTTCTACAGATTTACAACTTCGGTGTTCACTGCAATCTAAATGCATATTACCACATATTTTTGAATGATCTATTGCAGATTGTGTTCATTGATTTGAAACTTACTTGTGCTTCGTATGATGAAGTTCAAATTAGTTTTTTTCAAATACTTTTGATATGCCAAAAGCCTGGCTGCCTGCGCAGCGAGTTCTATTTGATTTCAGAAAATGCTAAAATTCTTGTGCAATGGTTATGTTGTTAAATATCTGCTACCTGTTTTATGAATCCAGTCTATGAGGAAAAAATGATTTGCTGCAAAATTGTTTGAATTAGTGCCAATTATTCTTGACATTATTTTGTAGTCTGTTTGTACTCTTTTGATTTTTGTTTTGAAAAATATTGCAGAAATACTGGAATCAATGTGCTAGGAACTTAGGAAGCCATTTGGATTGATCTAGTTCTTGTTCAGTCTCGGGTGAAGTTGGTCGTCATCTGTATGATTAAATGATGTATGTTGGAAAGCACGTCTAACTATGCTTTTGATCTATCACAAGTGGGATCAATTAATAGTTCTCAAAGGATATGAGTCGGCATTGATTGTGTGTGAATTAGTATGTGTGTGGTCTTAGGTCAATTACAAACTGGTGATGCTCTATTAAAGTGTGTGAAGATTATTCCTGCGGGAGACATTTATGCAGCCTTTCTAATTTTTTTGGTGCCTTGTGTGTTTGATTGCATTGAATTTTTATGACATTTATTGTAAGCAGTAGCACATATCATTGTGTTAATTACTTTCATAGCTGGAAGCGTCAACTGCCCTTTGGATATGGGATGAATGGTGTCAACCTTTCCAAATAATGGTATTCTGGTTATTTTGAAAGGTGAACATTAGTCTGGGTGAACAAATATTGACATTTTTTCTCCAAATGTGTAAATAAGGCTTTGGGATTCTTTTGTTTTCTTTAATGAAAATGTGTCAACTTTATCTAAAAAGTTTCAGATTCAGTGTTTGATATATAATTTCTGCACAGCTTTGTTCGTCTTTGGATACCACAAACATAGCTTATAGCTTGAGAGTAGTAATTTAGATGTGCTTGTCATATAAAGTATAGGTGTTAAAAAGCAGTTGTATCACAAATTTTGACATTATTTTCTTTGCTTACCTTCCCAGGCTATATAGAACCTGTGATGGTCATACTTCACGAGAGGGAGCCAACATGGGCAGGGCGTCTAGCATGGAAGAATCACACATGCACAATTTCAGCTCACAGTATCAGCATGACTTTAAAGCAACATCCTCTTATTTGGTCTGCTCCTGTATGGGTCATATCTCTTCACTTGCTGGCTAATTACTTTTGTTGATTTTGGTATTTCTTAAATACCTTATAATCTGGCTAAGCTTTTGTTGGGAAATAGCTGTTTGTGGCCTTTTGTTGAAATATTCTCATTTTGTAAGCTAGATTGATGCAGACTGTGGCCCTGGCCTTTGTTTCTCACAAGTGTTCTTGCAAAAAAACACTGCAGCAGTCCTGGGGCTTCTCTTTAACCTGCGACAATGAGTCCTTACACAAATAATAGATCTAGGAAGAACCTTTATAACAGAGGACATAGACATATGCATGGGGCAATGCTAAAATAATATATTGAATTTGTATATTCCTTTACAAACCAACTCTATTGTCATCCTATTTTTCTATATTTGGAACCTGCTCACATCTACGGTATACAGATTTAACAATTCTGAAGCATGCTAAAACTCATAATCTTAAATGCATGTTAGGGATCAGAACAGAAATCAAAATCAGTTAGATCCAATAAGGAAACAGAACTCATTTATATGAAAACATCACAAGCCCATGCACAGCTGATAGAAATGTGTAACCCCCAAATACAGTTTACAAATTCCATTTCCTTAACAGTGATTTCCAGAGAAACACCACCACAGTCTATCTCTTCCTACCATAAATGAACTGGAGAGTTAGACTGAAACTGAACTATCGGTTGGTTTATGAATATCGTTTGTGTCAAGTTTTGAATGTCACATCATGATAACATCTGTGGTCCTCAAGAAGATAATTAAAAGTACCGTGGAAAACACTTGATAGTTTTGGAGGGACAATATGTGTTTCTTATGTTTTTGTATTCAGTGTATAAATTCTTTTTGAAGTGGAAATGGAACTGATAGCTTAAGTATGTGATGCTGAAGATGCAATCCTCAAATTTTGAAGTGTTCATCTAGGGTATTTTAACACAGAAAATAAGTACACATTTTAGTTGTTGAAAAGTTCCAAAATTTCTTAGAAAACTGATATAAAATCATGTGACTATAGGACGATAATGGGGCAGGCTAAGTAGCCGATATGTTTTGGATACGGGTACAGGTACAGAGTATCCAGTATGTGGATACAGCAAAAAAACAAATTGGCCCCGGATACGGCATTGGATACAGCCGTACAAATAAATATAAACATTTAAAAAATATATAAATTCTAGCCTGCTAAGTACGAATTAACCACATATTATGCATATGAAAAACAAAACAAGATAAACAAACACAACAAACTACTCATAAATTCATAATTTCGTTTGTCTCTACCATATCTAGCTGAGGTGTTTATTACATTTGTGATTTATTTCATACATGTTATTTTTATCCATGTTTCTGATGGCTTGTATTTGGTCCCTTCAGTAGAATAATGGTGCTGCGAAAACGGTAATTTCTGCTTTAATGATATATTAAATTTAAACTAGAAAAAATTTGGTTAAAAAAAAAAACAGTTTTGGGCCTGGAAAAGCTGTGGAAACGGCCATGCAGTTCGGATACGTCTGCAAACATACCTGGCCATACCCGGACCTGCCTGGCCATACCTTGGCTGTTTCCAGACGCGTATCTAGAGATCTAGAGTAGCCCAACTTGTTAAGAATGTAAATGTCTCATTCCAATCAAATACATTTAAATTGCTCTAAAACAGATATTGTGATGTCTATGCCGGCAAGACACACATCCATGGCTTGAGTGTTAAGTTTAGGGCAGCTGTTTTATCAATATGCATATGCTTGTGCATCATAGATTACATACTCGGCGAGTACTGCCTAAAAAGCAGACCCCAAGTATTCACTAGTAAAAGTCATGAGCGAGCAGAGATTAATCTGGGTGAGTTTTTGAACAGTACTTGTGGCGAGTATGGCACATAGACTCAGCAGATGTGGAAAATACATGGAAATACAGTCTTATGCATCTCAAATGTTGGAAAAACACTGTTTTTCTTCTTTATAAGCCCCAAACCTCCACACATTCTAATCACACAACATTGCAGCATCCTTTGAGTGAATTGAAGGGAGTTTATAGTGAATTTGAGCAGATTCGAGGAATTCCATTTCGAGGTTAGTTCTTTTTTTGTTTTTCTTCTTTCCAAGCATGTAAATTCTTTCTATATTGTTAATATTAGTTTTCTAAACACGATTTACAATTTTTACCATGCACTATTTAATTCCCATAATTTCTTATTTGTGATTTATGCTACTTTGGCATCATTTATAAAGAAATTGTTGGAATATTTTTTTAAAATGCTGTTTTTGTTTTTCTTGTACAAAGTCTAGATTTACAAATTTACTGTTTTCTAATTTTCTTTTTGTATTTGAAAGTTCTGTAAAGTAGCATACAATGGCAGTTAGCTCAGCATTAGGCTCAACGTTAGTGATTGGAAGCATTCCCAACAATACTTATATTGTCGTTTGGAAGTATGGTGTGCGTGGACCGGTCAAGAGAATTGTGATTTGCATGTTTTACTCGGAAAAGGTTTCGGAGGCATCAATTGCCTCAACTACCATGTCACACACATCGTGCATTGTGATTTCACATCATGTCCTACTGCCATGGAAGAGGCAAAATGAGAATCAAGGGCAGTGCTATCATTGTTGGACTAGAAGAAACTAGAGAGGAAAGGGTGTAATTGGCCTGAACCATTAGACTTGAAAGTCCAATGGAAATGGAGGTAGATACGACAACTATTATGGGATGTAGTTGCGGTCCACGGGTACGAGGCACATTTGCCTCATTGAGTTGGAACAAAGGCCGGACATATATCTTTTTTGTACCTAGAAACATGCTTGGGGTATAACCTTCATTGCAAAGTACAAGTTGGGACAAGGAGGTGCACCTAGAAGCAAATGAGGCGTGTGCAAATAATAGGTATTATAGCAACCTTCCCTTCATTGTGGCAAAGAACCCATATTTGGAGTTTTCCCGACAACATTAATAGTTGCGGAAAAGGGTAAAGGTACCCTCTCCAAGAGACTTAAGTGAGAGGTTGTTTTGGGTCCGATTGTGGTACAAAATCATTTTGGAAAATCAATAGAAGCGGTGGCGGAGGCTCGATGCATCGGGATAGATGGAAGGAACCACGCTCATGAATTTTTATCGTCAACAAATGGTGAGATGGCTTTTTGTTACTTTGGTTTTTTTGGCAGTCAATTGATGTCTCTAACAAAGTAAAGAATTCAAAAAATTTGAACCTTATGTTAGAGGAGGTTATCTTAGAGGTGGGCATCGAGAATGTTGTCCAAGTTGTCGTTGACAATGTAACAACATATGTGGTTGCTAGGAGACTACTTAAAGATAAACATCCATCATTCTTTTGGACCCCTTGTGTGGCCCATTGCCTTGACCTTCTTTTGGAGGACATGAAAATTGATTGAGTGAGATCGGTTGTAGAAGATGCGAGGAATATAACAAAATACCTTCAATCACTCTTGGGTTCCGAGCTTGATGAGAGAACACTAAGGGGAAAGAGCTAGCGAGTGGGTTTCACAAGGTTTGTGACTAACTTCCTAACGTTGTAATGTATTTGTAGTTTGTTGACACCGTTGAAGCAAATGTTTGTGAGTCAAGTATGGCTAGACTCACCATATTCAAAAAAGTTGATGGAGATAGGACTACAAAGACATTTTTTACGATGCCTTTGCAAAGAGAGCAACAAAGATCATTGAGGTAACTTCAAACTTCAATTTAAATTTGACGATTCCTCTATCTTCAATTATTCTTATAATTTGCTCTGATTATCCAATACACAAAAAAATGTAGAACAATAACAAAAATACACAAAACAAGATATGTAATCGTCCAACATGACCTAATCTTCAATAAATAGAAGTTGAAACAAAATTAGAAATAGAAAAACCCTTAAGATAGGGTTATGCTAAAATATTCCTTAAGGAATCTCTCCAAGATATTCCCCAATGTGCTCTGATCTTTATCTGGGTATGAAAATGTCAGTAAAAAAGGGATGTGTATACATAATTGTTGATGTAGATAAACCACAAGAGTGCATATATTCCAATTTGTCGCTGATTTCCATAATACAACTTAAAGAATACGGGTGTATCGTGGTTGCATAATGAAGAAGTACTTTAATCATACTCCCAACATAACGAGATATAAGGGAAATAATACTTCATGTACTGTCACAAATCCAATTGGTAATTGGTAAGATAAATTAGTTATTTTAAAGTTTAAACATTTATTCATCATGCCACACTTATTATCATTCAGATAAACTCATATGATACTGCAATCTCGATACCAATTTCATAGGAACCAATTTAAGGAACAATACAGCTTCATACATCATGAAGTCAACAGAATAATGACTTGCTTATCAACATTCAGAGATAGTACATCAACAATTAGTATTTTGTCGCTCTTAATTCTTACATCCAAAATATACTCATATAGTATAGTAATTAACTGAATTATGTAATTCATTTATATACAGGCTGCTGGGTCTGATGTGTCCAACCATAAAGATTCTTTGACCCTTCCCAACCACTGGGAACCGAGACAGAGAATCCAGAACAATGCCAACAGAGAGATGCAGGTAGGCGATGAGGATTGGAGCGAGTAAAGGATTAGGGTTATAACCTAAGTAGCCGATATGTTTTGGATACGGGTATGGATATGGAGTATCCGATATGTGGATACGGCAAAAAATATTTGGCCCCGGATACGGCATTGGATACGGCCATACAATATATATATATATATATTCATAAATTAAAAAATATATAAATTCCAGCCTACTAAATAGGAATTAACCACATATTATGCATATGAAAAACAAAACAAGCTAAATAACCACAACAAACTACTCATACATTCATAATTTCATTTGTCCCTACCATATCTAGTTGAGGTGTTTATTACATTTATGATTTATCTCATACATACTATTTTTATCCATGTTTATGATGGCTTGTATTTAGTACCTTCTGTAGAATAATGGTGCTGTGAAAACTGTAATTTCTGCTGTAATGATATATTAAATTTAAACTAGAAAAAAATTTAAACTAGGAAAAAAACAAAAAAACACAGTTTTGGGCTTGGAAATGCCAGGATACAGCCAGGATACGGCCTGGATACGGCTAGGCAGGTCCGCATACGTCTGCAGATGTACTCAAACCTGCCTGGCTGTATCCTGACCATTTCCTGGTATGTATCCGGGCTGTACCCATACCGGGTATGTTTCGTATCAGTACTAGGTGCCCTAAGGGTGTCGTATCGGCTACTTAGGTTATAACAATAATAAGATAATACACTCCTACAATATGGTCAGCGAGTATAGTCAACCATGCACAGTCATAGGTGCCTCTAGCAATCCTTGGCTTCCATCCTTTGGCATGACTAGTGCCACAGTCATGATTTGGGAAGCACACAATCACTGTTGGCTTTAACTATCCAGCACTGATTCATGATAAATAACAATCTACAACATCATTCAATCATGTACATAAAAATTAATATCAAATTTCCTTTTCAATTGGCTAGTGAAACTAGTGGATAAAACTAAAAGTTTATATTTGATGCCACAACTAGCAATAAGTGGCTTTGATAAACATCACACTCAGCCATAGTCCTATCATACCTAGATTATGACAACCACAAAACATCAAGGTTTAGTTATATGCTTTCAAAATGATCGAAAATAGTTTATTAGTAAGGAACATGCGTTTTCACACCTAGTTTTGCATTCAATCAAGACTCAACGTTATACCGTAATGTTAGTCCATAGTTACCATAGTCTCGGGATGGCAAAAATTATGTGGGTTTTTGGAAACAACGGGAATGACTAATATACACACATACATGCTATGTTCTCAAGGTTCGCTCCCGCTCTCTCGTACCCCTTGTATACGTACCTTGTACAGATACATCCCAGGTACAATACTGATACGTTCTAGGTACATCCGGGTACGTATTAGGTACATTTGACGTATTCGAGACGTACCCGCAAGGTTGGGCAGTGGGGGGCTCTAAAAGTGTTTTATTTTATTTTATTTGGACTCAAACAATCTTCAGTTTTATTGAGGATTAGACTAAGAGGGCATGACAACCACAAGAAACATGGAGATTGTGTAAAATCCCTCTAGTTTATTGAAGAGAAAATATTCAAAGGATATCAAGAATGTCTGAGGTAATTATTTGGGATCATCACAATTGGCCAAGGAAAGAAGCTATTCATAGAAATTTGGACATCTATTCGAGCCTTTGTGCAAGTTATGTATGAGATCAAATCTCATGTGATCTTTAATACTAATAGTTTAATTTTGAACCACAAATTGCATAGCTTAAAGTTTCAAAGAGCATCCTTTCCCAAAAACTATCAAGGCACGACTATGACTCCTTCCCGTATCCTTAAGGAGGATTAGAAGGTGATTTTGGATAATATGATTGCAAGAACCAACCATTGGACTGGCCTCTTTAGTTATCATTGGCAGGTTAGAGTCTATCTCATTAAATAGGTCCTTTAGGAGCTCCATATATACACATTTTATGGCCACCATCACAACTCAAAAATTAATCTCAAAAGAAATGGATGAAACACAAAGGACTACAATATTCGTATATTATAGAAAATGTAAAATCTTAAGTATATTGAATGTTTTAAACATTGATTTTACTATATTTTCAAGTTTTGTATTTCTTATGGACTAAAAAATGTGTATATGTATGATATATATTATATATATATATATATAATTTTGAATATATATGTATAGACGTATCCAAGATGTATCATACCCAAGAGTTTTTAAAAATCAACGTATACTGCGTATTGATTGAACCTGTACTGCACGTATCCATCGGCAACATAGTATATATATATGTATGTATGTATATATTAAGACTATACAAATAAATTTGAAAAAATAACTTGAACAAACTAAAATAAGCCCAAATTTAAAATAATAACTTACATAGTCACTAAATCAAACGATTCATATGATCATCCATTGGATAAGTGAAAATTTAAAATTAGTAACATCATAATAAAAATCAAGAATAAAATGTTAGAGGTATATCAACATTTTAACTTAGAGGTGTGAGTCGAGAGATAGTGAGAAGACTCAAGAATACATGATATCAATACATTATGATTAAAATGGTAAGTCAATCTCAAAGTTAATAAGAGTGCATAGTAAATCAACATAAAAACATATATCACAACTCAATAATGAGAGTCATCATCTAAAGGAATACTCACTAACCGCTTCTCGTGGAACTATCAACCTCATCTTAATCTTGTAAGGGGATCCTAGCCACTCCATGTTGGTCATCCCGATCCTCATCAACCTTCCTCGACTTCTTAGGATCTACATCCCACTGTAATTTTGGGCTCTTTTTGTACTAAGGTGTCTTGCGATCCATGAGACGCAAAGCATTATGTACAATGATAAGCATCTATGCTCTCTTAGAGGTAAATTTGTGCCTCTCGAGAGATTGGATCCAAACATATGTCGACTAATTCTTCTTAGAAGTAGAGGAGCTAGAAACTTGGAAAGGAGTTGAATATAAAGTGTCTACAAGCCAATTCATTGGCTTGTCCTCTACAATGCGAGCTTGTCTACTCTAGTTAAAGACTTGTAGCCATGAAATTGATAAACTTGAGCCACTCAGATTTGACTTGTGAAGCCTCCTCTATATTATACCTTTTTTCGGGGCCTTCAAGAAACCCCTCTTCACTTCCTCATCATCCAGGGAGAACTCTACTAGGCCTCTCCACATACTATTTCATATTTGGTGCATATGCGACCATATGTAATGGGGTGTTCAACTTCTCCCACCTTTGTTGAATGATGAATTGATTATGCCGATGACAAAAATGTAGGATGGGGTCCCTTGACCAAATAACAACCTTCATCTAGCCAAGCATGCTATCGATGTACTCATATATCTTTTTAACGTCAGGTCTATAAAAATCCCCATATTTGATGATGCTGAAAACTAGATATATAATCGATGTGATGTATCTCACATCTATCCAAAACGTATCTCTCACTACCACCATCTTCGTCCTCATCCCTTGCTTTGTCTTGGACTTCCCCTCACCGAGTCCACTATTGCATAATGATCATAAGTTATAGGGGCTCCTACAATTCAAACATCCTATCTCTGCCAAAATAAAGTAGGATGCAAAGTGGGTGAACACCAATTTGAGGAATTCCTTCCTTGAAAAGGTGCAGAAGAATTCCAATGATGTGTGGGGTTACTGAATGAACATCTAGATCTCTCTAGCCTTTATCATTACTCATTTGACCAAATCAATTTTGCTGTTGTATTTTAGTGCATTGTTCATGACATGCATGCAACATAGGGTCCAAAAAATATGATTGTAGTGAGCCTCAACAAGCTTACTTGTTGCTTTGCACTCGTAAGCTACATTTGTAACAACCTATACATTATTGGAAGGGCCAACCTCCTCAATGAAATATCACAAAATATTAATCGAAACTCTACATCAATGTGCTTTCTGAGTAGTCAACCACCCTTAAGCGATAAGGGTCCATCCTTATAAGAGACAATGATATTGATGAGTGGGCACCTGCTAATATTTGTTCATTTATCTATGATAATATTGTATCCATGGGAGAGACCAATGTGGCCCTTATATCCTTTGAAAACTTAGACAGGAAGAATTACGCATCCCGAAAAGAATTATTTTCTTTCCCATTTCGGATGAAGGATAATTCGCACCACCCATAAATAAATCTTGGAATAGTTCTTATCGAAGATTGTAGTCCTTAGTTTTGTGTCTCATGGGGGCACATGACCAACACCTTCTTTGGCTACCTTAGCCATGGCGTCCTTGTAACAAGGTGAGTGAACAACATGGAATAGGATACCAATGGAATAGAATAATTCTCCAATGGCCTTGTTGGCCTCCTTCCTAGCCTTTGTATTATATTTGTTTACAAGCCGTTGGGGGCCATCACCTCCTATTCCTCCAAGCATTCGCTCCCAAAGATCACCTCATAACTTGAAGCGATTGTAGTATTAGAGAAATAACTACTAGAAGTCCTATGAAAACTAAAAGTGGTGCTAGTGTCAAACTATTCGAATGTTGTCCCCGAGATCCTCGTTAAACATCATCATCAACTCTTCCTCACATCAAGTGTAAGCTTTGAATAAAGCCCAACCCTTTCCTTGGGGTGTGTAGGAAGTATGCATTCACCCTAGTGATGCAGCCCAACCAAGTCAATGAACAAATACTACACTTCCATATCCTAGTCCTCCACCTCCAGCACTTGTTTTGGGGGTGATAATCATCTAAGCAAATTGTTTCAAAGGTCTCTTCTTTTGAGTGGTCACTTGGTGTGCTTAGTCAAGTTGAAGAGGGGAAATTAGAATCTTTAGAAATTGCAACTAAACTTCCACTTTGTGCTGCCTCTTCCCTTTCTCCTTGGGTGCCTCCACTATGGCGACCACCCATCACATCATCCATTTGAAGATCACTTCACTATCAAAATTCATTTTAGGACTACAATTTTAAATAAAAATAGTGAAATAACTATTTTGATTTCATAAACATTTAAGAAACAAATCACCCTAGTGATGCTGCCCAACCAAGTCAATGAACAAATAGTGCACTTCCCTATCTAAGTACCCCCAAATCACTTGTTTTGGGGGCAGACAATTATCTGAGCAAATTGTTTCAAAGGTCTCTTCTTTTGAGTGGTCCCTTGGTGTATTGAGTTGTAGATGGGCAATTAGACTTTTTAGAAATTGCAACTGAACTTCCACTTTGTGCTGCCTCTTCCCTTTCTCCTTGGGTGTCCCCACAATGGCCACCATCCATCTCATTATCCATTTGAAGATCAGAATTCATTTTAGGACTACAATTTTAAATAAAAACAGCAAATTAACTGTTTTGATTTGCATAAACATTTAAGAAACAAAAACAACCCACTTTACATATTGATTAAAAACCAGCCAAGGCCCATATGCCATTTTGCTTTTGAAAAAAACAAAACAAAAAAATCCAATGCCATAACCCATTTTGCATTTTGGAAAAAAACAAAAAAAAGGCCGTAATTTTGGAATGAAAAAATGGCCAATGTCATTAGGGGATCAATGTACATATACGGTATACCCTTGCTCTTCCTCTCTCTTCTTTTCCCCTCCTTTTTGCAAGTGTGATTGTTGTTGGTACCTAGGGACTTTTTATAACTTTCCAGGTTAGTTTTAGGGCTAGGATCAGTGTTTCCTATGTTTTAGTGCTTTTTATTTTTTATTGCTTTAAACTTTTATTTCAATAATGCAGCAGGTCGCCAGGGATGCCATGATTTCCCAAAGCTTTTTTTTCGGTGGGACATTTTGGGGATGCACCCTTTTTTTTGGTTAAAGCGGTACACGAGGAGCTGTTCACCCCCAGCTGTCCTCCCATCCCCAAGACATCACAGATGCCCTGGACAACTGCAGGAAAGGGGGATGCATACCCGTTAACTATAGCTGTTACAGCCGTGCAAACTTCATCAGGACAACACTAATACAAGTCCTATACAAACTAAGAACAGTCTCATTGGTTCTAATAGAAATATTTTTTTTTCTAAAAATTGCCAATTGAAAATGCGTAGAAACTGTAAGGGAAAAACAATTATATCCAAAACTTTAAACACAGTAACTGATTCTCAGATGTAAATGGCTGTTCATGACAGTGACCTACAACCATAGGGGTCGTCCTAACACCCCCTTGGCTGTACATGTCAAAAAAACATTAAAATGAGTATGGAAACCAGGCAAAGCTAGTAGTTTACTGGGAACAACTTGGCGATTAACACTTGAAACAAAAAAGAAACTTATAGCAGAGCATAAATGAGTTCCATAACCTTCATTTAACTTTGATATGCATGACGAATCCTCATGAAATCGGGGCTGTTCATCACAACCCAATAAAGGAGCTTGTTTTAAGCTATTTAAATGATAACGCTGAATAAGGCTATTTTTTAAGACATGAAAGTACCCATAGAATCTCTTATCTGCTCCTTATCCTGTGAGGTGTATTTGGGCTTGTTGTAATAGCCCATATGTTTTTTCAAAAGTGAAAGTTTACTCGTACTTAAAGAAATCTTGAAAACTCTGTGTGACAGTGAGAGGTACTTGGCCTCTTACAGGTAGGACAAACCTGTATGGGGCCTAGTTTTGACCCAAATAATTTTAAATAATTTTTTTGACCCATTTGCCAAAATTATTATCAGTGAAAGTGAAACCATAGGTCAAGCTTTCATAACATAAGACATTCAGGGTTTTAAAACTTATTGCACGCCTTCTAGGGCATGTTGTCAGATTTATACAATCCATTATATTATTTGTAATAAAAATCTTAGTTTAACCATTCACAATGATATTTGTTAATTTTTCACAGATCTGAAAATAAAGGTAATGGTTCTCATGGATTACATAGTGTTTTAAGCAGAATAACCCATATCCTGACCTGAGATGGTTTTTGGGGTATTTTCCCCAAATCTCATAAGTCCAAATTTTCATAAGAATGTTGCAACGAAATTTTTACTCAAAACCCATATTAAAAAATCTTCACAAAATATTCCTAACCCCTTCAAGAAGCAAAACGCCCTCTAAAGGGGTTAAATCCAATAGTGTAAATCTTCAAAAATGGGAGAAAGATACAGAAAAATACAAACAAAAACTCTTGTTCTCTCTGTAATCACTAGTTTTTATCCTTTTCCAAAAAAACCTCCCTTGCTCTTAGAAAAGGGGTAAATTTATTGTCCTTCCTCTGAATATGAGAAGCCATCTGTAAATACTAAAAAAGCTTGCAGAATTGTGCCAAAATGGGGCTTCATTCCCCTCTCTGTATTGCTTGCCACCGATTTTTATTCTCTCCCTCTGCTCACTCTCCTTTTTCTTTTCACATTTTAATATTAATTGATTATTTAATTTGTTAATACTATTATTTTTATTTACATTTTTGTGCTTTGTTATAGTTATGATATTTTCAGCATTAAAATTTAAAAAAATTTAATATCACTAATTATCCTTGGTAAATAAAATAAGGTTGACTGGAATACACACATATGATGCTCTAGAATATATATTTTTTGAGGAATACCAAGCACCTATTATCTGTTGTGGTCCATGCACTCATTGGCTTAGGTTGACTGGATAGGTAGGTTTAAAATTAGATGGTTGATTTGGCGAGAAGGTAAAGAGGTCTCTCTCCATGTTGGCATCATTTGTTGTCCTCCCATTCGGTACCCTACACTTTACACCGCCACCTCACCCCTTCATACTTGCAAGAAAGATGACAATCAACAATAATTAGCATTCACATCATTAAAATTTTAATTGAAATTAAAATGTAGAGCATATGGTTAAGTTATGGATACCTTCCATTTGCAATTGTACTTGTCAACACAATAAAATTGCTATCTTATACAAAATGATATTCATATAATTATGTAAAACTATAAAACATTAGTCCATACATCATTCTTCCTAAATTCATCAGATTATGACCAATCCAAATTACGTTGGGGCTTGGTTCAAAATCAGAATATTGACAAAGGCTTCTAGGGACACAATATTGCATCATCCCTTTGACCTAGTACATAAATCACCCATCATCCCATTCTATCTAAACATTAGTTATGTATGCGATAATTTGGCTACTCCATAATCCGTATATGCAATAATACTATGGCCCTAGGTGAATAACATACCACCTCAAGATGTTCCATCCCCAAAACATGAGAGGAGATCATATAGTAAGACTTCCACAAATTTGTGTCCACTTGATACTATGCTCGGTCCTCCATCCATTGATATGTGAACTTGATAGCGACTGTCCTTGATGATCCCATGCTTCCTCTTTGCTACTTTGATTCCTCAATTGTACATATTTCATGTTCTTATGACAATGTATAATTGTACTTTTTCTTCTCTGATTCCATGTATGCCCATAACCATTATTCTTTTGATGCCAAGAATATTTGTAGTGTTTGGTTCTTTGCTTCCATACATACCAATAGTCATTGCACTTTTGATGCCCAATATATTTGTAGCCTTGGCTTTTTTATTCGATGTATACCTATAGTTATTTCTCTTTTGATGCTACACGATGGGCTTTTCACCGTGATGTGGATGTTGATATACCCCAACCTTTGTACATTTAGCGATTTGTAATCCTTTTTGTCCTCTTCATTATGATCCCACTGTACTTTCTTCTTCTTCATATTTTGTCTCATGTTCTTTCGTAGATTCTTCACATTTTTCCTCTTTAGATTCTTCACATTTTTCCTCTTGATCCTCTTTGTTCACTTCTCTAAGTGGCGTGTGATACCAACCCTACTAGCGAGATGAGATTAGTCTTGACTAGAGGCCTTATCTCATAGACCAGAACACCAGGACACATACGAGGTCGCGATCATTCTCTCATAGAGGGCCTTTGAGATCCACTGGAGCGTGCTTGGAGAGCTCCTCCAAGCATCAACATCCCGAGATCTTCCAAAGCTTCGATTCCGGACTTGACACATCACTAGCTTCTTCCATTCGGCATTGGCTGCTAGTTGAGGGGATCTCCTTCCTGCCCCCTCTTCCTTCCTTTTCCTCTTCTTTGCCGAGGTTGTGATGGTCTCCGAGGCTTCTTCCGGCCTCTCCCTTGCTTGTTCTTCCCTTCTTCTTCTTCTCCTCCTCTTTTCTGGTTGTATTCAGGGACCTTTTGGCTCTCTGGCTGGGTTCCTTTTCACTTTCTTGTATTCGTGCGCTTTTGAATCACATTTTATTTATAAAATAAAAACCTAGGGTTTCAAGAAAACATGCCTTCATTGTATCTTCTTTCTACCGTAACTCCAAAAATGAGAAATTATGTAGACAAGTAAATCTGAAAATTTACATAACAATGCTAAAAATTGGCACCGATTTGCTCACCTAGCTTGTAAGATATGAAATTTTTCCACCTTCTTCGAGTCGTGATTGGAAAAGCAGCAGTTTGGAAACTTCAGAAGACCAAATTGTGAATGTCATAATTTCATTGATACATATTATTTATTGTGATTGCTTGCTGAAAATATTTTGGATTTTTCTTTCCACTAACATTGGAATCCTTGAATCGGACACATTGCGAGGTTGGGTGTCTTTTTTTAAAATTTCAGCAAAATAATTTCAGATCTTAAAGTCTTCTCTCCTCTTTTCCCAAATCATTGCTTGGCTACCAATGATGTACCGCCAATATTCATTATAATCAAATATTGAATAATAATAAAAAAGATACTCTACAAAAGATGTATAATGGGCCAATATACCCTAATCTATAACACACCGAATATGAATTAAAAATAGAAATAGAAATGCCATAGGTAGGGTTACAACATAAAAGTTCTTTAAGGAATCATTGTAAGATATGTTTCGTAACATCCCAAAATTTCTTGTAAGTTAAATTAACTACGGTTAAGTCTAAACAGGATTAGACGAGATCATCATTGGGTGTAAAATTCATTTGGTTCGTCGTATCATGACCCACAACTTCTGCTACGGGGCATGACATTGTGGAACGAATAACCCCGCACCCACCTTGATGATCCTTCCTAAAACATGATTAGGCCTTAATCATAGGTAAAACGGTTCATAAATGATAGTGAATCTTTCGGTTATTTGTATTCCGGTTACTTTATTTTAATCGGTTTGGTTGTCTTTTGTTTTGTTCGACTTTTGCATGACCATGATGATAATTGTCTCTGTTTTATTTGACAATGCTATATCAAGCCAACTTTATGAGAATATTCGAATTATTATTTACGGACTTGGTGATTTTCGTATTGGAATGTTTTATATAAACCTGGAAATTCAACTAATTTTTATGGTAATATATTGTTGGAAATATGTGGACTTGTATTATGAAGGTTAATTTTAACTTAACCATTAAGTTGGGTAACAACTAAATTAAAAAAAAATGTATGAAATATTAATTAGTATATATATATATATTTTAGAGGATTTGGCATGTAAGCCAAAAGTTTGAAATTTATGGGTTTCATAAAGTGAAACACCTTCACATGGCACAAGTGTGCGACATGCACTAAAACACGTACCTGAAAATTCTTCAATATGCCACCCAACTATAGTTCTTTCATTATATTTTTCTGTTATTTTTCCTTCTTTTATTTTCATTCTCCCCTTCTAGAATACCTGCGTGAGTTTTGGAGGAAAGAAGGATTCAATTTGTTGGAGCGGGAAGAGTAGAAGGTTGCGATTCTCGGGTTTACTTCGTGGCATGAATATCTTCTCCATTCTCTGCTGCATCATTTGTAAAAAAATGAGGAAATACACATTCTTTTTAATGGCAATCAAGGAAATGTGGACAACTTTTGATTTAATTGTTTGGAGATAAAGTATGAAAAGGAAATTGATGGATTTTGTATTCTTTTTAGTTTTCTTTGTGTGGTTTTAACCTAACCTTAAAAAATACGCAGACAGGGTTTTGGGTTTTGATCAAAGCAAACATAAAATAAAAGAAAGGTTAAAAATTCCTTTTACGCATTATAATAAATTATACCCAAAAGGAAAAGAGTTGGGTTTTTCCTGTACAAGAAGGAAAACGTTTTGTGAATTTGTGTGTTTAAAATCGATTTGTGCTTGTGGGTTTTCATTTTATTAAACTGAAATTTGGTTGTGTTTTTCGTAAACAAATCGATTTGGGTATACAAATCGATTTGCATAAAGGAATCGATTTGGGTAACCCAATCAATATGGGTATGCAACCGGTTGGGGTTTTGTATTTTTCTTCTTGGTTGTTATATGCAAGTCTAATTTTTAATTTATTGAGATCTTTTGAATGATAATTTGTGGGTGTCAAAGCTCTTGCATGGGGCTGCATTTTCCAGAAATTTTATTATTATGGACCACTAAATCGGTTCATGTATAAATGAGGGTGTCTTGTTATGTGTGAATAATTACAAAAAAAAAAGGGCATTTAGCTTGTAACTTCCAGCTTGACAATATGACTTGGATTCTTGTAAGATTGTGAAAAAGAAATTGCTTGTCTTGGTAAGGGCATGAAAGCCAAGACAACTTGACCAAGATGCACCAAGGAGTAATTGGAGGCATGATTGGGTTTAAAATAATGATATCTTATGAAAGAAATTATTAGCTGTTCTTTTACTAAAAAGAGTATGTTTAAATGATGTAACCATGGTGTTGCTGCTATATTGTTGGTTGGGTTGTTTGTTTACCAAATAGAACATGTTAAAGTGATGTAAATATGGTGATATTTGTGCTAATTTGTAGAGCTGCTCATTGACTGAAAAAATACTCTTCTTAATCATATTGTTTTTACGAAGTTATGTAGAAATTTTAAATGTCAAATGCTTATTGATTGAAGCTGGAATACAAATGTATTGACCTTTGTGATTAGAGGGAAACATGATCGCTGAAATAGAAATTGGTTGTTCTATTTGTGTGCATCCATAGTTGTATCTTTATAGAAACCAGGTAGTAATACATTTTCAGTTGTATTACCATGTGCTTGTTGATAAAACATGTATATCCTTTCATATTTTATTAATTAATTGCATCGGAAAATGGAGTTAATATTTATGCCAGTTCATTTTGAACTGACATCATACCACTACTCCAGTCTTGCAGGACCATTAGCCGTTACATTCGGATGTGCAGAAACTCATGTCTTGTGAAGTTTTATCGTAGTATGGATCTAAATGAGATACTTGGATTTCAATTGGTGAAAGGATGATATCCTTGAATTTTTTGCTGAATTATTGGGATCTTGGATCTATTGTAAATATTCAAACCTCATTATGTGAGAATTATTATACCGGTTATATATTTCGCCTTAACGGCATATGTGATATATGATTTTAATAAAGAGATGATTACTTTGTGTGTAATAATATCTCAATATGAGTAAATGATGAATACTTGAGTTGTGAAATCTTACTTTTCACAAATTGTTGAATACATTTATTTGATAGTAATCAATGTATGAAGCCGATAATTGGGAATTATTAGAATAATCAATTTTCTTTAATTTCTAAATTAAATAAGCCGTTTAGTGGCGTAGCTAATCGAATGAATAATTAAATATACATGTTTTAATATATATTTAATTCGGCCTTTCGGTAAACTTGGTATTAATATGATAAGATTGTAAATCCTGTTGTATAGAGAATTAAAGAGTATTGTTGTAAAAGGTAATTTAAGGTTAAAGAATCAAACATCAGGAAAAAAGAGACTAAATGGGATGGTAAATAGATGAAAAGATCCATTAGGCATATTAAGGGATAAGTACATGCAAAATGCTGATATAGTTACATTTCAACATAACGAATGTACTTATCTCATAAAGATCCTATTTGGCCTTTGATATCTATCTCAATATAAACTCTTGCAAGATAGGTTTAATTGGAAATAAAATAAAAACAAACTATAAAGATATAGATAATCGTGAAATGGATAGTTGTGAGGTGGCGGAAGACTTAGAACTCATAAGACTAGTGTGTTGTCTTGAGTGTAGCCGTAACTGCATGGCGGATAACTTTGGCCAAAGTAATGCATTGATGATTGTGCATTGTCGATCACCTAGTCCTCGATTAAATAAAAAAATTATCGTAACTTTGATCATGGGAAGTTGAAATCACGAACATGAGGTAGGCAATGGTCGGATACGGAATACGAAGTCGGTAAACTAGCTTCGTGGCGGATTTTCACATAGTTCCCATGACCTTTAAAAGGTTGAGCCGAAATGCTAGTAAACATTGTCACTCGAAGTAGTGACGAAGGGAGATCGTAAAGATCCTGGATACACCCTTCTTAGCCACACATGGCTTACATGGATGTTATCGGATAGACCAAAAGAGCAAAATTGATTAATTAATTTGATTAAATAAATTTGTACGATTATTGCATAAATGTGTAATTTGTTATTATGTTTGTTTTAAAAAAGAAATCCTCATTTTTCAGCTCTTGTAATTTTGAGCGTCACGGTCTCTCTTTGAGATGCAAACTTACTACATTGTTCTACTCAATATAAACAATTCATAGTTAATAATACCCTTTCCCTACGTGGATAAAATTTCACCCCACTTATGTTCTAACATCTTCCTTGGGTGTTTCCCATCTACCCGTCTCACAGCTTGAGCTAACGTTAGCTAGTTTTCGATTAAGCTATCAACATTTTTCCTTCAGCTTGATTTCTGCCCCTATATATGTTTTTTAATGATGCTTATATGTGGGGTTGAATTCATTAATGAAGCGATAGAATCGCTCTCTGCTGAATTCTTTTACAACACGTTTAGGCTAAGTGTTTCTCACATATCTTTTAATTTCACAATTAGTGCTTGAAATTTTTCTCTCACTAATTCGCTTAATGTTTTGCTTCGTACAAGACATCTTCTCCTTGTTTAACTTTTGTACCACTAGTATCATGGGCCACCAATTAATATCTCAGTAATGTCCTTCTTTCTCGAATAATATTTTCGAAGACCTTTGGCCTATTTTGTCTACCCGACGGCCAAATGGTGAGCACAAGGGTGGCTTGAGTCTTATTAATTTTATTATATTGTGCAAAAATAAAATAAAATAATAAAGAACATTATAAAAGCACATATAATAAATTAATAGGCTTAACATGAAATTAGAACCTAGAAAAGTGCATTAAAAATAAAGCACTTATTAAATTTGTATTTTCTAGGGGAAAAATACGACTTGCTCAAGGAGGATAAAAAAATAGAAAAGAGTGTCAAAAAGGTCTTATGTGCTCCTTTAAAAAATGCGACTAGGCCTAAGGGGAAAATTGCATAGAGAAAAGCACCATAAACTGATTGGTGGCTTTAGAGGTTTCGATTGGGTTACTTCTCTTTAAGAGGAGAAGTCGTCGCCTTATAAACACATTCCAGGTTGATTTGATATTTTCTCTTATTGCATTTGAAGCCTTGAGCTTTTTTCAAATTAATCCAAGGACGAAAACCGTTCATATTGACTCTAGAGGACGAAAACCCTCTTAGAGCTTGGGAGGAATTTCTACTTAGGATTTTCCAGTGGGACTACACAGATTTTTGCTAGTTTCCAGCAGTGTGTTGAAAAATAAAATTGCAGCAGTGTCATCTTATTTTCTTCTAGTAGTGCGACCTATCTTTGGGATAATTTTGAGTGTTTTGGAAGCATTACTGGGCTGAATTTCACTGCTATCCTTTGTACTGATTTTTGGGACTAAAAGTAATGCATTGCCAGATCATTTCTGAAGGAATTAATGTATGGTTTTAACCTCTTTCCATCTGCAGATTTCAGATTTGTTTCTCTGTAATTTTTGCTTCTTAAAATTCTGGTTTTCTTCCTATTCTGGCTGCTAAAAATATTGTCATCAATTTAGAAAAGGTTCAGAATTATTTGGGTATTTGTTGCATGAGATTTCCCTTCATACCCTAGTTGCCATTTCCTGCAAATTATTTCAGCAGACTCAGCTGGTTGTGCATGCTCCATTTCATCCTTTTAGACCTGATTTGGCTTATCAAAATTTGCATATTATTTAAGAAAGATGAAGGGTGACAAATGATGAATGTGCCATGAGTTTCATACCAAAACCCAATCACATTTTCTATATTAATTTTCAGATCTGAAAGTAATAATTTACTTTTCCATCTTTTCCTTGTTTTGGTGGGGATTTACCTGAAATCCTACTTGGGGTCAAAGAGTCCCATTTAGGGATCTTACAATATCCATGTCTTTTGTTTTCTTTAGATATCCTAGTTGTTGGATCATAGCCAATGCCTCCAAAGGGAAGGTGCTTGTCTCAGCTAATAACATCTCATATGGAACTAAGGTTTTGATTTTGAAACTTCTTGTGATTAAATGCTTTTGAATTCTTTCTATCAATCTCCATTTCAAGCCCGATGTATTGCTTCCCCATTTCTTACATTTGTAAGGTACTAGAGGTCATGACAAACAACTGAACAAAATCCTTGGGGTTTTAAAATCTCACAAGTCGACATTTCTGCACCATTTTGTAGCAAGTATAATGCTTTCTATTCCACTAGTATTCTTTTCGCTACACACGATTTCCAAATAAGGTTGTTGTGGAAAACTATGTAGACCAACAATTAAGTTGTGCACAAAAACATGAATATAACTCTATTAATCTAAAATCTGGTCATTACATTCACATGGAAGAGCTGCAATACTTATAGGTATTGCATATCTAAAACAACAATAACAAAATGGACTTACGGGTTTAACAAACCCAACAACATTACAAGAATTGAAGATTCAAACTATAAATCCAACAACCTAACAACCTTTTAAATAAACCATGCGAGTTACTTTTACTCACAAATTGCTTTTACTTTGGTGAATTAACACCAACATAGGCTAAACCTAACATTCCCCCTTAATTCATCATAGTCTCAAGTGAACAAGAGAGATTCTCTGAATGCCTCAAACTTTTTCCATGTAAGTGACTTAATGAAGACATTTGCTCATTTTTCTCGTCATCGAGCAAAACTAGAGGTGGATGTTGTGTTGTTGAACATGTTCACTCATGAAATGAACTTTTAGCTCGATGTGCTTCATGCGCTCATGAAACACTAGATTATGAATGAGTTTGAGAACACCTTCATTGTCAACATACAAGATGGTTGCTTGCTTATGTGGTACTCCTAATCCTTCAAGAATGCGACATTGCCATATCACTTTGCGAGATAGTTCCCCCTGTAGTACGATATTCCACTTTAATGGAAGATTGAGAAACAAAGTTTTGTTTTTGCTATTAGAAGACGTTATCAAACAAAGAATGAAGAGAAATTGGAATACACACCAAATGAATGTGTCCTTCATTTTATTATGTTGGGGTAATTCTGATGTAGTTGGAATAGTTCTTTGTTAAAAACTACTAACATTTATGAGTATAAAAATATTCATTATATTCAATACCCCCCCTTAATGACTAAACCAAAACAACTCCAAGTTTGTCCTGAAATTTTACAAACAAGATGGGACCAAGAACTTTAGTCATTAGATCTGTAGGCTGCTCCTTAAACGGACATAAGTGAAGTGAAATATCACCAAAATCAACCAATTGTCAAATATAGTGATGATGAATCTCAATGTGCTTGGTGCAGGCATGATATATCAGATTCTTTACCATCTTCAATACACCTTGATTGTCACAAAAAATGGAAAGTGGAGTAGGTGTAGCTTGAGAAAGCTGAAGATCAATCAAAATCCGACATAGCCAAACTACACCAAAAGTGACATTGACAATTGTTTTGTATTCTGCTTTAATGGAAGATATAACTAGTGGGTTTAAGCTTACTCGCTTACGAAACAACTCTTGGACCAAAAGAAATTATGTACCCAGTGGTAGACCTCCAAGTATCCACTAATCCACCCAATTCGATGTCCAGTATAACTGATTACTTTGAAATTGGTGACTCGCTGATATAAAATGCCAAAGTCAAGAGTTTCTTTGAGATTTTGCAGAACACGTTTTGCTGTTACCCAATGAATGAGCTTCGGTTTAGATAAAAACTGAGAAAGGTAGATAACAACAAAACACAAGTCTGGTCATATAGATGTAAGGTGTATCAGGCTGCCCACCAACTGTCTATAGAGCGATTCATCGATCGGTGATGAATCATCATGAGATGATAACTCAGCCCAACTTCCATAGGTCTAGAAGAAGAATTTCATTCAAACATCTGAAACTTTTGCAATAGATTCGTAGCATATTTGACTTGGGCTATGAAAATCATATGGTCATGTTTTTAGAATTCTACACCAAGGCAATAGTGTAGGAGGCCTAAATCATTCATGTCAAAAGCAACACATAGATCTGATTTTACTCTTTGAATAGTAGTGGCCCCACTTCCTATGATGGCAAGATCATCAACATAAACAATAAGAATCACAATGTCATCACCATCGCTTTTGACATACATATTTGGATAAAAAGGCTCCTTTTGAATCCACAATCTTGTAGGCGTTGATGAAAGACCACCGATTTAGGGTTTCGGTCCATGAGTTTTGTGTCGGTGTCGCCGCGAAAGGGATGAGAGAGCCATTTTGAAGTTGTTGAAGGACCCGAGCTTGCAAAAATAATTTGGTGGATGTGGCTACTGAGTGAGTTGGAGATAGGATTTTCACTAATGCAACATGTGGACCAGGGTTCAAAGTAGAATCAATACGATGCCTTGAGTTGAGGAGTGCAAGGTTGGGAGGCTGAGCTAAGGGGTTCACCGTGAGTTGCGAGAGTGGGGTTTACATCTTCCAAGCCTGATACAATTTGAACCGAGTTCAATGACTCAACTCGTCGATTTGGAGAGCGGGGGTGAGGCGAGATGAATGCAATCAACTAAGTCCGAGCTTGATCGAGTTGGAGTAAGGGGGTTGTCAAGGTGGACAATGCAAGTAGCTCGCGAGTTGGAGCCAAGTTGAGCTCCTTGCACAATGTATTTTTTTGTTCAATGCACTTTGAAATGCAATTCTCATCACACCTCCATGTAGGAATGAAATATTTCTGCAACTCAATTTAATGTAGGGTTGGAATGAAACTGGATTGAGGTGGACCTGAGAGTGAGCGTGCCTTGGGCTCCTTGTTTCTCTTAGTCTGAAAACCTTTGTTCTTCCTCCCGAGGTTCAAAGATAGCTTTGATACCAAATGTAGACTAGTAATTAAGTTGTGCACAAAAACAACAATTTAATTTTAATAAAGTAAAATTTGGTCGTTACATTTAAATGGAAGAGCTGCAATACTTATAGTTATTGTACAACTAAAACAAGAATAACAAAATGGACTTACGGGTTTAACAAATCCAACAACATTATAAGAATTGAAAATTCGTAACTATAAAATGAACAACTAACAATCTTGTAAATAACTTTGTGCTACATTTACTCATAAATTACTTTTACTATGGTGAATTAACACCTATCGAGGCTAAAAACAAAAACAAGACCAAGATACTTGTATTATGCCACTATTTCTAATGGGTTCATCTAAAAAAAAACATTAATATGCGTTTTCTTTCTGCGGCATGAAACTCGGGGTATTAGTTTTCTTGTATTTACTGTATCCATACTTTACAAAAGTATTATAATGCTTGCACATTGACTTGAATGATCATTTAAATGTTTTATGCATGGTTGTCGGGAACATGTACACGAATAAAATTAGGGCACACCCAAGATGCACTTGCACCCTATATGTGGACGAGGGTTCAAAACACACCCAAAGTTTCACCCGAGGTACGCCTTCTACATCCTAACACTCCCTCGCAACTAGTGCATTTACCTAAATCTTACACATGCCCCATTAAAAACACATTAATATACAAAAAAGCTAAAACTTAGAAGGAAAAAGGTGAGAATAGATGTTATTAATTCAGTTCAACATGTTTTACTAAGTTTCAATTTAAATGTTACATCATGACCATAGTTACCTAAGATGGCGGGACGACAAAAATTTCTAAATTTTGGGGACGGTGGAGGGACGACTAATTAAAAATATATAAATATTTAAAATATAAAGATATAGTGACTAAACTATATAAATAAGCTGAAATAAAACCATTTGAGATTTAAATAAGGTGAAACTTGAACTCATAAACATCAAATACATTCCTTAATACCATAATATCAATATGTTAATGTAAGTTACATATGTCATATTTGAATTTTGAATTTGAGACAAGCTGAAATAAATTATAAAACCATTCTAAATTATGATTGATCAAGTGACAATAGCTGATATTTGTATCTTTAATCTCATATCCAAATACACCAACAATTGTCTATTGTCAATATTACAAAAAAAGAGGACAACTACAAGTATCAACCCAAAAATCAGAATCAACATCTGAAGCAATATCCATGAACTCCTCGCTGGAACTAGCATCCTCGTTTTCTCAAAGATAAGCCCAATCAATCCCATTGCACAATATTGACCTCTTGACTTGCCTCGGCGCCTTGGGATCTACATCCCACCGTAATGTAATCTTTGGGTCTGCTTTGTTCTTAGGTGTCTTTGCGATCCATAAGGCGCAGCAAGCACTGTGTGCACTTCAAGTTTCTTCGCTCTCGCAAATAAAATTATAAATACCTCTTGCTTGCTCTTGCTCTTGCTCTCATTCTTGCTCTTGCTCTTGCTCTCACTCTTGCTCTTGCTTGGTGTGAATATGAAATGAGCCCATAATGTAAATTTATAACATAGAATTGCACTTTTAGGGTTAGGGTTAGGTTAGGAATGTTTCTTTTATGTTATAATTGCTTTGCAATAAAAAAAATAGTTTAAAGTCATTAAAGCATGTTTTTTTATTTTAAAAGGACGTGAGACGTCATAGGGATGTTCTGAGAAGTTCTCGGGGGCGTCCAAATGTCCCCGAGATGTCCCCAATGCTTCAAGGTTTCTCCCCTTCTGCAAACATCCCCAAGATGTTTTTGTTAACGTATGCAATTGCATAGTAGGAAACGTGGGGAAATGTTTCCACGCCCCCCTAGGATGTCCGGGATGTCCCGGACTTGTAAAATATGGGGGGATGCGTCCTCGCAACTCTGATCATGACCAAGCTTAAAGTGTATCCATGTTTTGGGGATTCACATCTTGCGTATCCTAAACACTTGCAACTTGCTTATCCTTGCACACCTACAATTGTGTACCCAAGTTTTGGGGTTCACCCTGGGTGCTGCGGACTTGCATCTGGCTTGCCCATGCACCTGCGCACCCATGTAACCTTGGTTTTGTATAATATTTCAATAGCAACAAACACCACTAATCAGTACCTTGCAGATCAAATTGACTTCATGGAAATTATTTGTAATTTTTTTTGTTCAAGGAAATTCACTGTATCAATCTTTAGGCAAACTTAAAATTGAAGGTATTCAGATGGTCTAAAGGCTTTGCTTTAGAGTTAAAAGTGCAGTACAGCAAGACTGTTGTGTCATATTCCTATGGCTCTTAGAGTTAGTATTCAAACTATTTTGATTTGACAAAAAGCTGGGTCTATTGCACATCATTCATTTTATGGAATAGTATGTACATAGTTATTGTAGTCTTTAGCTAGAATATTTAAGCTTTGTGATTTAAGTGGCATAATTTCTATGATTTCAATTATATTGTTGGTCAGAAAACGCGAGCTTATTCATCTGTTTTCATGTTGTTTAGAACCTTCCACATGATGCCTACAGACTTCTGGCTGTGCCTTCTCCGATTGGTGGTGTAATTGTAATGTGTGCTAATAGTCTACATTATCACAGTCAGGTAATAAGTAGCACATCCCTTGTAACAAGAATTAGGAAGGAAACCCATTATGGATTTATTAAAAACTTCGTTTAATCTTATACAAGTTCTTTTTCATCATATTAGATTTCTTGATTAAATATTTATCATAGGTGTTTGAATAAACTTTCTCAAGTTTATAAGCTCTTTTTGATCTGATAAAATTGTGCTGATTGTGTTGATTGTGTTTTTGTTCAGTCAGCCTCATGTGCACTAGCTTTGAACGATTTTGCAATGACTACAGAAGGCAGGTTTGTTCTGTATTAGCTTGCACATTTCAAACATGTTTTTGGAGAATCAAATTATTTTGCATAATGGAATATCGTTTCAATTTTTATTTAGAACGATTGACTATTTTAGTATTGTTAATGAATATTCTGTACTCCCCCCCTGTAAGCAAGCTGCATACTGGAATTCTTTGCTTTTTCAGTATTTGAGGACATTTCCTGAAGTTTAAGGTGCATGTTGCTAATGAGGTAAATTGGTGTTTATATTTGTGCGAAATTGTGAATATGTGATTAATCATTAAACAGAGTAAAGAAAAGAAACTGGTTTCTATGACTGTAATTATTTCAGTAGAATCAACGAGTATTACTGGTTTCTATGACTGTAATTATTTCAGTAGAATCAACAAGTATTTCACATGTTTTCATCAATGATTACAACCAACTATAATTGACAGAAAATATACTGAAATCCAAGCAGGTCATAGTACTAATATTTTCCGAACTTCTTGACTTGAGCATCTTGCTCGTTTATAAATGGTTAGTTTTATCTGTATCTACTGCCTATGTGGACAATGCTGTTGACAATACTGATTGTGTCACTGCTTCTTGAATTATGGTTTATATTTTTTCTCATCTGGCTGATGGGAAAAAATAATTATATTGATGTGGGTGCAGAAATAGCAGTGAAATTACACGACACCCTTTACTTTTCTTCATATATAAGAGAAACGGTACAGCTAATCAAACAAAACATCTTTGGAAAAACCAAAACCTAAAGCAGACATGTAAAGTAATAAACAAGATTATCCCCTATACCATCTAAATCCATACACCAAGAAACTGTTTTGATTATTTTACACCTAAGAGATATAAAACAATAAATAATTGGACCTAATTCAGACTGTTAAATAAGTGCAATAAATACAGTAATCTGAACCTAAATTAGAGTTAAATTGGTAAGATCCAGTGAGTAAAATAGAGAGTTAGTACTATGAAGTACACAATGGAAATATCCAACCCATTTCTGCATGGAGGAGTGATGTATAGTGAGAGTAGGTCCTTGGAACAAGCTAAGGAATGTGTCATCAAGGTGTCAAGTTAAAATTGAAGGTAGATGTGTTTGGACCGTCATCAAATGTAGACATCTCCATCATACGGCAATGTCTAAGTCTGTCGTTTGTGTAGGAGGGTTCCATAGGTCTGCAATTTGTTGGGCCAGTTTGTCTTTGTCTACAATTTAGTTTTGAGATGTTTGGGTGCTTTGATCTAATGCACTAAAGCTTGTCCAATGTCTCCTTTGTCAAAGCCCTAACAACACACTTAAACAACAATACATGGTATAATATCCTTGAATCTATTGGGTTGAGCTAGTCTCAACAATACCCCCCAAGGAATGTTGAGCACTACACTACCTATCGTGGATCAAGCCTCACACAGATCTCCCACTTATGTGAGTGAAGCTATAAAAAGAATGTGCAAACTAGATGTGATCCTTCCATTGAACTTTGACACTTAACGACATGCGACTTTGACCTCTTCGTATTTCATGTTTGGCTTAGTGGACTGCTCTAGGGCTGCTCCTTGAAGATTTGAGACATGAATATACCTTTAGTATACTGATCTCTGAGATGTGTGAGCATCTTAGGTGAAGAGGTTTGTGGAGATGATAATGACCTATGGGGTCATTTGTATATATAGGCTACTCTTTGTTAATTATCTTCCATAGTCAACTTATGAAACATGTCTAGTCTAACTTAATGAAATTGGCCACATTTGAAAATAAGCCGTTGGGCACTCTAGGACATTGCTGGTAGAGGACACTACTGGAGTTTGGAATGATAGTGTCTAACGTTACCCACACTATCCGGAGGGTAGAGAACATGGATATGTGAGGTGGAGAATGTCTCTTTGAGCCTTTCAAGGTGTTCCTATATAGTCTAAGCTGATAGGTGAATGACTACCGATAGAGGTGTTTGGGTAAATGGATAAGGGGAAAGTGTGATTAAAAGTCAGATGTAGGTCGATTGCCCAAGCTTGTCAGTGAGTGCCAAAACTGATGTTGCCAATTGTCAAAGAACAAATTTACATGTCTAGAGATTCCCCTCTTTTAATTTAGTGTTGAAAATGCTATATTAAAAGGATAAAATAAAGTGTGTACCCGTGATAGTTGCTACGAGTGTTGATAAGTGTAATTGGAATGGGCCATTTGTCCCTTGTGAAATCTTCAAGAAAACATCTATAAATTAATGTCTCATAATGATAAGCAAACTAAAATATGTGAACTATCGAAAAAGTTTGAAATTGAAAAACTAAGAAAGGAATACACTAGATGCTCTACATGAACTTAGTTTCCACTTGTTGAACTTGATTGGAGTGTCTTGCAGTGAATATTCCCTAAGAGATGGAATTGCCGAACCAAAGAATTGAGGATTGTAAATACCCAAAAAGAAACTGAAAATGACTGTTGCTGCTAGAAGTCAAGAGTTTCAACCACACTTCCTAGCGTGTCTGAAGTAACCCAATTTGTAATCAAGAAAATGATCCAACCTAATTCTTTTCATAGCCAAAGATTCAGATAAGGGTTTGCATCGATAACAACCTCTACTTGTTGGGCCCCAAACCAGACCTATATCCAAAAAAAGATCTTTCGTTGCAAAAAAGAAATAGACCCAAAAGTGTGCCTATGTAGTACCAACACTCACCATTGATCTCAAACTTAGAGTAAATGTGTACAGTTACACATGAATAAAATTCATGCCTCATGATCAATCTATCCTTCAAAGTGAATATGCCTCCTTAATGTGAACACAATGCCTCAAGATGAATGGAATCCATGCCTCATGTGATCAAGTGTCTCTCAAAATCATATAGAATGTCCAAATATGTGATCAAATGTCTCTCAAAATTAGATTGAATGCCCCAATATGCGATCAAATGTCCCACAATGTCTTGTCAGGTAATGTTTCAATAAGATCAAACTGACCCATTTGAATCATATAGTCCGTTTTTGAATGTGAAATGCTTTATCGAACATTGCCCAAATCTTTGAAACAAGCTTGTCACAGTGCGTGCCTCCCTTTGAATGAGGGATGAGGCTCGCAAATCACTCATCCAAAAAAAAAGTTATGCGCAAACCATATGTAAAGTATATATAAAGATAAAACAAGAGCTAACCCTATAAAGTAAGTATACAAACATGTCACGATTTGTCATTATATAAAGACTTGATCATTGCAAGTACATATGAAACATGTAATCTAAGACATGAACATTTTTTATCAATGGCATGTAAGATATAATCGTAAAAAGTCAGATGGAGATAGATGTTAGTGCCGCAATATATATATAAAATTGAAGCATGTAGTAGTACCATAATACATGCATGATTATATCATGGCAATGCTAATAGTCATAGATAACAAATAATAAAATTGTGTGTGATATAGATCATGACACTACGCATGTAACGACACATAGTAATGTCAAATAGTTCCACAAAAATAGTATATAAGCACTCACACTCACACAACATCATAGTGATTAAGTCGGAAGAAAATATCATGATCAAGAAGCAAAAACAAGTAAGATGTGACATGACAAGTGAGACAACAAACTGATAAGAGGATCCTCGGACACAATTGACACACAACATGACATCCATAACTTCAAGGAACATTGCTATCACATACAACACTATCATTGCTATCAAATAAAATACATGGAACATTGCTATCGCATACACTCTAGCATTTGTTAAGCCAAATGCTAGCATTCTATGATATAAGCGAGGAAGAGACGTGTACCCAATGATAACATTTATGTAACAATGATGTGATTGTGCCTAATATCATAAAAGTATCTAGTACATATGAATTCAATTCAGCCCTAAGTGAGGAAAATAGACATAAGAATATATATGATATACAAGGAGGAGAACCATCATCGATATTCACCACTTTGTGGGGCTAGTGCTCTCAATTGGAATAATATAAGCTCAAAAAGAACTCAAGAGAATAGGGCTTGTTGGTATCCAAATTCGTTCTCCTTTTCAAGCCGAGCAACAACACAGATTCGACAGGGAGCTTAGAGGCAGATAGATCATAAATGTGTATCGTTTTGTAGCCGGGGATGAAATCTAACTGACCCTTTGTTACTCGGGTTTGTGGAGAGATGGATAGCACCTTAAAAGGATGTGATCTTATCCTAACTATTTTAGGTTGTGCCTTTCAACCAAGGTAAGAGAACCTATTTTGTAACCTCTGATTATTGAAGGAGACGCAGATACCTTTCTTTTGCACAAATTTTATAAAGAAAACCTTGGGAAAATATGATCAACACACCAAATCTGACTCTCACGAGTTGTCACTTCTAGATTATGGAGATATTTTCAACACAAGGCTAAGGTTACTGAAGACATTTGGAATCCTGATCTGTTTTGCATACTTTAGCAAATGGATTTTGTTCTTTTGTGGATATACAGAGCAAAATAGGGGTAGTTCGGGGTAGGATTGGTTATTTTGAATAAATTTTTGGTGGGAGATCAACAAGATAGATTGGACTTTGCCAGATCCTTGAGAAACTTCACAACAAATGGAGAACTCAATAACAGAAAGCTTCAAAATAGTTAAAACATTCCTTCAACTAGAAGGTGTGCATCAATGGAGGCCCAGACATGCACTTTTTCACACAATCTTTGAGATTCTAGCACGAAGGCTTGAGTTAGAAGACCCAATAAAACATCAAAATCTAAGATCAGTCACGCCTAAGGTACACCCAGAGGCTTACAAACAATCTCTGTCAAACAGATGAAAGAAAAGTGATTTTAAATCGTTTATTTCATTCCCAGATGAAAGCTCTTCGAAAAATGAAATTGTAGATGCCACTAAACTATCACAAGGATTGAGATCTGTGTGATTGAAAGAGATTTTGATACAAGATTGCAATAGGAACAGGAAAAACTACTTGCAAACATTCTAAAAGTGAAATAAACACAAAATTTGCCAGAGATTTAACACGAATTAACTCAAAGTTTATCAGATTTCATCAGCAGGGGAGAGTTATTTAAACAATCTCAGAGCTTGTTGATGGCTATACACTCGTAACCAACTCAACATGAATGAAAAATCTAACACACAGGAAGTTAACTGGTTTCTCAGAAGATGAGCTTCTCTCAAAATTTTCTCGTGAAAATGAACTCCCGACCATTTGCATGAAAAATTCATGCAATATATAACTTTCACTCACTCACTCACTTTGCCCCTCAAATCTTCCCTCCAAAAGTGGAATATTCGAAGCACCTTTGCTTTGCAATATTTCTGGAAAATGACATTTAACAAACTCGCAAAAAGTTGCCAGTTATTCTTTCAAAAGGTGAATCATTACAAAAATTTCATCATTCTTCAAAGTGGAAGCACGTTTTTCATTTCCCACGCATGTAGATCCCTTTCATTTCATCATTTCAACTTTTCCCTTCCCAATTTTTACTCTGCAACTTTGGATTTGGTAATTCACGTTTTTCACGAACTAGAGTAAAAATTTATTTGAAAAATGCCTTGGATTCACAAATTGAACCCCCAAATTGATTAATCCGGACCTTGCAGGCCAAAATGACACGAATTGGCAAAAATTCGATGAAGATTGATGCAAAAACGCATCTCCAAACTTCTTGGAGCTCAAATGGCGGCCAAATTGGTGAAATGCACAACTACCGTCGATCTGTTCCTCAACTTCAAATTTGAGCCCTCCACGTGGCAGATCCGGGCCTCGGGACGTCTTTTTACCTTTTTACTACTTTTGGAAAATTTGCACAATTTCTTGATTTCCTCCGCCACTCCGCCGATGAGATTTGGGCCTGACACGTGGTGCAATATGACTGGATACGGAGTCGCGGCTCAATTTTACACATTTTGCATCTTTCTGGAAAAAAGGAAAATTTTTCATTTTTCCTCTGTGGCTCCGCCCTTCCGCTTCAAGTTACTAAAGTGGGTCCGAGCAAAACCCCGGGTCCCTTTATGCCTTTAACTCCCTTTTCCCTCAAAGGGAAAATTTTTCACTTTTCCTCCGCCAGCTCGCACCTCCGCTATTGACTTCTCAGATGAATTTTGACTTTTACCCTCGGGCTTGCATGGGTTAGTTTGATACTTTGAGTCATTTGAATACAAGAGGCAAAATTTCCAAGTTGCCCCGATGGTCCGCCTCCCTACCTCTTTGACTTTTCAAACTGCCACGTGTCACCACAGCGCACCTTGAGGTGGTCCCAAAAATTTGATACCTTGAACGAGTGCGGGCTCACCACGTGTGTCCTGTTCCGGTGAGATTTGTCTGAATGCTTGAAACCCAGCGGAAGGCACCACGTGTCATGCTCCGAGGCAGTCTCCTTTTGGCCGTTGAAAAGTCTAAGTAAAATGCAAAGCAAGCGGAGGCCTCCACGTGTCCCCATCTCGCCAAGCCTCCATGTGTCCTCCCGATGCTATTTCAAAGCCAGACCAAAAAGTTGATTCTCAAACGAGCGCCGTTCACCCACGTGGACATATTTATGAGTTGAGGCTTTTTATAGAATTTTTGAAGTATTTAGTTGAGCCGCATCCAACCAAAAGGTGCCACATCCCCTGTAGATGCAAGGATGCAAATTTGACCGAGAGAAAACGCCCGTCAAACCGTAAAATACAGAAACACGAGCATTTGAGCCTGAAAATGAAGTTTTCTTCAATGATAGAGAGTTTAGACTGTTGCAAGGCTCAAACACAATCCTTAGGGACACATCAACTCATTCTTCTTCAAGTATTTCAAGGTAGAACGTCAAGAACACAAATTTCGACTGTGGCAATAGAGGGAACGGGAAAACGTGAGTTTTTTGAAAGGACAGAGCCCGGGGAACTCAAAATACAGACCCTTCCAGAGGAACAAAGAAACTAGGAGACAAATATGGACCCATACATGATCTTTGACCCAGAGGTAGACTAAAAATGGCAACAAAGACCAGCCAAGCACAACATGGGGAAGGATAGAATGACAGAGGCCGTAAATCAATAAATTTCCAAGGGCACAAATGGGGTGAGACAATTTTGAGCACCAACAGGGGCTAATGATATAAAACTAAAATTCAGTCTAAAATCAGTCATGGATCGGATCTTAAAGGGAATGTTGAAACCCTAAAGCATAGGATGCACCCTAGTTTGCACAAGCCAAATGTAAGGAGAAGAAATCTAATTAGGGGAACCCTAAATATGGATGTACCAATCAAACAACAAAAAGGGGTATATTACCTAATAATTATAAATCCCTCCAAATTCAGTTCTAAAGGGAAAGCTTGAAACCGTATTGGAGAAGGAAACCCTAGGGTTTTGTGTTTACGTAATTGCGGGGTTCACCAAAATGTTTTGATTATTTTACATTTGAGAGATATAAAACAATCAAAACCTAGACCCAATTCATGTTATTAAATAAATATAATTTGAACCTAAACTAGTGTTAATTTGTTAAATTTCGGAGGGATAAAATAGAGAGAAATGGTATTTGGGCCTCTCCTTGCCCTCCTTTATATCTATATAGGGGCCCTCCCCCTCTGCCTATCCTATATAGAGAGGGGGAGGGGCATGGAAGTGTAGTGTATAGTTTCATCGGCACGCCACACCCCCATCCCATAGTAGATTTAGATTTAGATTTAGATTTAGATTGAGTGAGATAATGCTATAAAGTACACAATAGAAATATCCAACCCATTTCTACCCAAAGAAGTGATGTACAATGAGTGTAGGTACTAGAACTAGCCAAGGAATGTGTTGTCAGGTGTTATATGAAAATTAGAGGTAGTGGTGTTTGGACACCACCGCTGAAACTAGACACCTTGATTAGAAGGTAGTGTTTGGGAGGTGCCACATGTAATGCCCACAATTACAAGACCCAAAACCACAAGCTAAAACTATGGCGTTTTTAAACACTTGCATACACGACTTTAGAGATCACTTATGACAACCCAACAATGCATGATGTGTTTACACAAACATGGACCCACTCATGTAACGAGATAAGAGAAATAAATTACACCAAACGTAAAGATGACACATACCACCAAGCCTACCCATAAGGCTTGCAAAGGGGAGAGACCATCATATGTACTACCCCTTTTACCTCCATGAAGGAATCTGGCTAGCCTTTGGTTCCTCGATAAAACACACAACAACAACATACCCCTTATACCTCCATTTAAACCACCCCCTTATACCTCCACTAAGACCCGCCACAAATTTCGTTTGATTCCTCCATTGCAACAACACACACAAACTCTTATTCCTCCCTTCACTAATGACCCCTATCCCCTCGATAAACAATGATGTAGTCGCACCCCCATACATAATTACACACATACAAGCATGATGACAATAATTTCATTCCACATTGGTTCAATAGGGTGAATCACAACTACTAAGAGAGAGAAGAAGGGATTTTATCCACAATTTACATTTGCAATTAGCATACACTAATATTACAATTAATATTACGACTGGGAAACCGCTACGAATGCTTGGTGAAACCACCATGAATGCCCTCGAAACCGGACACGAATGCCCTCGAATGGAGAAAACATGAGTCGTAGGAGCAAAACTAAGCCGCCTGAGAAGAAAATAGGAGAAAATACTATTCGATTTAGGGTTTTTTTTGCATTTAAAACCAAGTCACGAATTTACTAGTGATTTTCCACGATTTTACTTGCGTTTTACCACTAGTTTTGCAGGGTTTTTATCGCCAATTTTTTTAAAACTAAAAGTCAAATGCACGAACCGAACAAGTTTGGTTTTCCTCAAAAATTCGCTGCGAATCAAAATTTGCCCGTGTTCGGGCGAATATGGTAACTATGATTCCACTTCTTCAATCTAACAATGCTATCATACATCAACATTCACAATTTAGAGAGAGAAAGAGATCATTATTTTCCACAATATTTCATATTAAAATCACTTTTAGATTTAAGAGAGAGATAGAGAGCAATGTTCATTGTCTTCACGCAAGAAACCAATTTATTTACATAACCAAGTACGAGTTAAGAGAGAGAACAATCAAAGTTTTTCACACAAATTCATTGTCTATTCACATTTCAAAGTTAGTGAGAGAGAGAAATGAGTTTCATAGCTTGTCTTTGTGCAGAATACAACCTCCACTAAGGTGCAACCAATTATTGAATAAGATATCTAATTCAAATCCCATTGTCTTGGATGATATTGATCCAACCTTAGAATGGGTAGAGGAGAGTCACCGGGAAGATTTGATCCCAATGACTTAGGGTGGATGGCTTTGGATGATGAACCACTAGTAGCATAAGACATGGCAAATACCAGCTGTGCCACTACAACTCTTTACCGATGTCCCTGAGGAGTCCGATGTGTTCGAGCCAAAGGAACATGATGACATTGATGAGGATGAGGATCCCATTCTTAGTAGTGGTGTTGAGTTTGATGATTGATATCAAACATGTAGTAGCTTGTAGCATATTGTTTTTTGGACTCTATAGGCCATTTAGAGCCTCATTGTTTATGTATTTTGTTTCGGATATGTAGTGCACTTGGTGCCGTTTTGCTATATTTACCCTTACATGGTATATACATGAGCAAACTTTGCATATTTTGTCTCTAATTGTTTGTAATCATGGTTTGGAATCTTTAAATTTTCTTGTTTTCATTAAAATTGTAATATTTTATGTATTTTTTAGTAAACTGGTTCATAAGTTTTAAACTGGTTCAGCCCCGATTTGTTTCCGGTTCGGTTCTAGTCCGAGGGTCGGCCGGTTCCAAGTCCGGTTCCTATTTTTAAAAAATTGGTCTAAATAGCTTCATGACAGAAGGACCTCTCAATTAATGAAGAAGAATAAGGAGGAGGTTGTGAAAGGAATCGAACACTAACACATGTTTATTGTGTGACTTGGATAGAAAACATTATCATCGTCTATCATTGTGAAAGAACCCAAGTAAGACCTAAGAATGCTAATTGGGAGTGTCCAGGGCTGATGGGGTTAAGTAGGGAAATCCTAGGAGGAAGCCGAGTACTTCTGCTAGAGCCTTTCCTTACATCCAAGGCTGAAGAACCTCTAATAGCAGAAAAAAATTAGAAATGTGCATCTGTCTCGGTGGTGCGGGTTGCGAACAAGGAT
Source organism: Taxus wallichiana var. yunnanensis (assembly GCA_018340775.1). NCBI lineage: Eukaryota > Viridiplantae > Streptophyta > Pinopsida > Cupressales > Taxaceae > Taxus > Taxus wallichiana. The sequence continues at coordinate 678,850,544 of CM031235.1, forward strand.
GAGTTCCTCGACATTGGAACTAAATCGACATGCTACACATGGATATACAAAGTAGTTTAGTAGTTTTAGAATGCTATCATTGCTGATTTCAATGAGACCTATTTAAACAACCCCCTCTTAAGAACAAAGTGCCAAGTACGGTGTCATGAGTTGAGGTTGAACCACTTAGGGAACTGAGTTTTTAAGAAATGAAATGAGCTTGAGTATATTCTCGAGATGGAAGAGTTGGATAAAACGTAGCTTTTACTATGCCTCGAGGAACCATCTATTTGCAATGGATCATATGTTAAAGCATGATAGTTTGAACCCTTCTAATACATGCTTAGTCAGAAATCCCGAAACTAGGGCCCAAACCTTAACCTATGAAGAATTTTGGGTTTAATGAGGGCTTTGGATAACAACTTTAAAAATATGTCTTGGATAAATATCTCAAAGTACTACTGATACAAGATAGAAAGTGAGATACTTTGCAACACGACTCAGGGGCAGAATTCAAGTTGAGAGACGAACAAATAAAGTCATCCCCCAAGTAAGCATTTATTCTGATCCACATAGGTTCTCATTTATAGGAGAACTAAAAGTTGAATAGAGCATCATTGGAGGTATTGAACAAGATCACAACCTTAGATTCATTAAAGTTTAACATTAGCCAAAGATGATTGCAAAAGTGAGCAAGGGCAGATTGCTATCTCTCTAAATCATCATGTGAATGTGAGAGAAAATCATTGGCAAAAAAGTACTATAGCAGTCAAAACACAATCATCAACCTGAATGCATTGTGAAATGAGTTCTTCTAGATTTTCTAGATAAATATCGAAGAGCCAAGGTGAGCCATGGTGCCTATAATTGACTTCAATAATACTCTTGGTATAGTAGAGAGCCCATGGGTAGCCTGAAATTGGCCGGAAATTGTCTTGTAGATTCTCATGATCTATAAGTAAATGTATTTGAGATATACATTAGGACACAAATTCTAGAAAAGATGTCTTGCAACAAAGTCAAAGGCCTTTCTAAGGTCTACAATACAACAAAATACTTTAAAAGTTTGCAGATGAGCCTCAATAATAGCCCTAAGATTAGAATAGTCTTGAAGTTCCATTTGAGGCATGCTTATCTCCTTGCTTTGAGGTTACATTGTTGCATAAAGTTTGGCAAATGTATGCTCAATCATAGCTAGCTGCTTTGCTAGTACAAGACTTATGAATAGTTCAAAATGTATATTTAAATGAAACAAATGCAGGAATGAGGTGAGGAAGATACTCGAATAAAAGAAAGATCTGGAATTTTGTAATGAGAACTCTCATAGGAGACCTATACATGAGGGTCCATGCATGATGGGAGAGTGATCCTTTGGCGGACCATTTGTCGAAAGTTCTTCAAGTAATTAAGGGGAGCACGACAAAACTCATGTCTCATGGATGCAAGTAATTGATATTTCTTACAGGAAAAAGATGATGACATTCTTTACATGTGTCTGATATGGAATGAGGGTCTTCAGATAGGACAAATGGAGCCTCTGAACCATAGGATTACATTCTTGACTCTACTGATGATTCATGGGGTAAAGAATGATGAATCACAAAGGGAAATAAGTCAAGGACTCTGTCATAAAGGACACATGATAAAAATTCATACTTGACCATTATGGTAAAGATGGAATAGTAACTGCACATTAGAAGGTGCACAATTATTTTCTACCATACTGAGCATTAATTTGACGTGTAGCTGGATTTATTTTGAGTTTGGTCACGGGGTCAAAACTCAAGGATACATAATTCAAATAAAATGTAAGGTACAAATGGAAAGTAATCCCTTTGCGAATTTCATTAGGAGTGTTTCATATGTCAAATTGGTGTCTTGCTTGGCTGCGGCATAAAAAACAACCTTTGTTGCTGCCTTTTACATGGATGGTAGTGTGGTGAATATTGAATGACCATACGGAGCATGGAAAAGGACAAAGAGGCAATACAAAGAGTGAAAGCAAAACATTGTGTCAACAATGGTGAGATAATGGGAGATATGGTATTCTCAAATGCGGGGATCAAATATTTGTTATCAATATTAGCTACTACCACACTTGCGACCTCACTTTGAGGAAAGTAGGTGAATATGTTGGATTTAGGAAATAGGATAATCCATTCACGATGGGAAGACAATGGTGTTCACCCAACAAGAGAAGTTACTTTCCAAAAATTAATGTATTTCTTGGGGATTGTATATTTATGCCTGGTATACTGAAACATTGTAGGGTTTACTTCCTCTCTAGTCTTTACAATTTACTTTAGCTTTCTCGGTGGAAGATGCTTTAGGCATTGCTATTGCTAGTTTTTCTTTACCCAGGTTATGAAGGCCAGCACATGTTACTATTTTTCTCGTTTGCCTCTAGAGGTTTATCAGCCATAGATATTAGGAGAGCTATAAGGAGAGCATATGACTTCCTCCTTTTTCCTGCTTGTCTTCTCTAGTCTTGGACATTCCCCTATGAGTATTGTCATATCCCACAATGGCCCTTTTGTGGTAATAGATTTTGATCTATTTATACAAGGAAAACGACCGCATCAACCTTACAACTTTCCAAAGGATGGGTTAGAAAGCATAATAATCAGTGGTTTTGTTGTTGTTTCTGCTCAGTCTCTTTGATCCTAGTGTTAGTTTGTGGTCTCAAGTTTGAGGCTTGGAATTGCAGGATGAAGAGGCAAGGAATAGGTGTGGAATGAAGGGTCAATCTTTAGAGGAGTGGCTCGCAGTTCAATACAGTATTGGATGGGAGCCACATTGGCAAGCTCAGGTTGCCTAACATAAGGGATATGATCAGCTCTGAGGCTGTAGCTGCCCTAGCATAGTCATAAAATGGCTGGAAATGGGTAAATGAAAGATTTTTCTAGGAAAACCCTACTAAAGACTGGTTGGGAGGCGAGCTCAAGAGTGACAGGATATGACCTCGAAGCATGGAAACGCCCCAGGGGGTCACGTTTCGTGGCAGAAACGTTTCCAAAACGAGAAACAGAAACGAACGTGCAAGACGTTTCCGGAAACGTCTGGCACGTTTCCACCACTTTTTTAAAGTTTAAAACATCAAAACTTAAAAAAATAAAAAAGTTGCATTTAATAACCCTAACCCTAATCTACCTACCTAGACTTGCTAAAGACACTTCCTAAAAGCTATATAATGATGAGTCATGACTCTTTAGAAGTTCAAATTTCAATGAATACAAAATATTTTGAGTGCTTTATCAATTATCTCTTATGGTCTACAATTATAAAATGAGTATTATGCATATATATATATATATATAATTTTAATAATATATTGTACGGACGTTTCCGGTAATGTTTCGTATCCAAGGTTTTTTGAAAATTGCCGTTTCCGCGTTTCGTATTTGTTTCGTTTCCGTTTCCGTTTCTGTGCAACGTAGGATATGACCAAGAATAGGAATGAAAACTAGACAAGACCCTATCAAGGAGTAGGTTGGGAGGCAACCTCAAGTGACATGATAAGACCAAGAATGGGAAAGATGATTAGACAAGTTGGACCGGCTGATTAGTTCATAAGAACGTGCAAAGTAGCAGGACCTCATAGTAACTTTATGCCTTTGAAATATATAATCTAATTGCAAGAAAGTAAAGTCTATGCTAGGAAAACAACAAGCACACACTCAAAGTACACCACAAACCCAAGCAAACAAGCTGAAATAAACGAAAGAAATCAACAAACAATCTTGCTTGAATGTCAAGTTGCTAAATCAAATGAGAAAACAAATGCAAAAAATACGTGATTATAATAATTTTAGCCTGTTCAAACAAGTGACCTAGGATCTAAAAGTGGAAATGGCAAAAAGGGAGAAGAAGCAGACCTGTTGTATTTATCTGATTTTTATATGCAGACCAAATCACGAACTTCCAATTGTGGAGGCTGGAGTTGGAGCGTAGTGCCCTCTGAAGGTGACCTCTCGGAGGACGTGGCTTGTGTTATCTGTTGCAAAGAGACAACCTGGATGATGCAACCACTTGCAAACTGTAGCTAGGATGACAAAATGATTGATGACAGTGAAGGAAACAGTATAACATTTGAATAGGGCTGCAAAATCACAAAAACAGCAATAGTACGGGCTGCTAACTCACATTTTTGATCCCACACGACCTCAAATATCTTTGTATCTGTAGACCTGCAAAGGAATGGGGTTAGTTGTGCAAATTTCAGAGGGAAAGGGAAGTGAAAGGACCTTCTATGGCAGTTTTGTGGATTAGAGTTTTCATTTTCATTTTCTCTTTTTCTTTTCCTGCGGAGCAATATTTATCTTTTCAAGAATATTTCCTGATTATATATTGACTACGAAGAAAACTAGTTAAAAGCAATGCAGTTTTACAATTGTTCCTGTTTTTCAGCATAGAGATACCAAGGTCCAATATTGATGTGGAGCTTGATGCTGCTCATGCAACATGGATCTCAAGTGATGTAGCACTGTTCTCAACAAAGACAGGAAATCTACTTTTGCTTTCATTGGTTTACGATGGAAGGTAAATGCAGTATTCAAATGCTTATGCATTGGTATTCATTCGAAACATTTAACCTTCATGTCTATGAGTCACAAGTTTGGTATTTGGCTGCTGAATTGAATGTATACAGGAAGAAATTTGTGTATAGAGTAGATGGACTTTCTATTTATTTTGTGGTTTAATTAGAATTAGTTGTTTTACAGGGCCGTACAGAGGTTGGAGCTTTCAAAGTCGAAGGCTTCTGTCTTAGCATCAGTTTGTGTCTATATCAAAAACTATTTCTAAGATCTATCTTTATATTCAATACTTTTGAAATAGTTATAGCTGTCCATGTGGTTGCTGTATGAAAATTTTGTTTTTTTGTTTGTTTTACTTATGTAACTTTTTTTGTAAAGTGCATATCCATGGTTGGGGATGCATTCTTTTTCTTGGGAGTCGCTTGGGTGACAGCCTATTGGTTCAGTTCAATTGTGGCATGACGTCATCTTCTTCGAGTTCAAGATTGTCAAAAGCAGAGGTATTCACTTGTGCCCGTTTTCACTTGTGCCCAGTATTGTTTTCTGACGAAGGTTATGAGCATTCTAAATAGTTATTGGGCTGTACTTTTTTTTTTTTTGAACAGTTTTCTGAAATAAGCTGTGTATACTTTAATAATCACTCACATATTGAGTCATATACAAGATTCATTATCAGGGTGATGAATTCTTTTGCTTAGGGACATTGGGACTTTTTATCTTCCTTAAACATGCCATGTAATTAATATGTAAGTGGTTGATTTTTTTTTTTCGATAACCAAGGAATCAGAGAGCTCAGTGACCCGGAGTAGCACATTCTAGGGTGAACGTGCCTTTGCTGACTCTAAACCATAGGGCGAGCTCCCCTATAACCTTGGATGGCTGCACAGAGGCCCCATGCCATACATCGCATTTTGAACCAGGAATCGAACTCGAGACTTGGGCGACCTAAGCCATTGGTTCAATCCACATGAGCCAACCCTAGGGTCTTAATTTTTATGGTAAACGCTTTTATTATACTGGAGCTATGAACCAAAGTGGTGGAGGATCACCTTCTCAAAGTGGGACATGGGGGTGGGCTTGGGTCCTTAATGTCCGTTAAGCGATCTACTTTCGGAGCGCGATTCTATGTTCCGCTTGGTCCACATGGAGAAGTTCGAGCCCTACCTCAATGGGAATGGAACTTGAGTTGATGATTACAAACTTCGTGTAATTCACCAATAGCCCAAGACCTTGAGTTGTAAGTGGTGGGCTTTTTACCTAAGCATTGTTAATCTCAATGTATAAATTGGCTGGTACTTATTTAATTTTTATCAGGATCTAAGTCCCAACAAACACAAAATCTTATTATTAGAGTACTGCATATTATAAGTTAAATTAATGATGACATGTTGTGTCAGTATCCATTATTTGAGCAACCATAAAAAAATGTCTCATCTATCAAGAGAATAGAATATGTAGAAAAAATATTTTTAATTGAATGTGAAGGTTCTGGTACATATTTGTTGCGCTTCTCTGCAAAGCCAGCTATCATAGGAAAGATTACATAGATGTAACCCCATTTCGAGGAGAATAAATAATCAAATATTGAGTGCCAAGCCTGGCTAGTCACATTGAGGTTGCACCCTGTGCTTCCTATTGGATGCTCGCTCCCTGGAGCACTGTCACAAAGATTCTTGATCTTCTTGTCCACTGTATCCTTCAAAGAGTTTCTTCCTCTTTTCCAGAGAAGCCATCACATAAATGCAATTTCTCAAGAGATTATTGAAAAAGCTACATCTTCTACCACATTAATAATGACTGGGTTTTAATTGATCAAACAACCTACACCACTTATTACATCACAAGAGTCAATAATATTTATTTAATTCCATTAACAATGACTTTTCATTTCAATTTTATGATAAATACATGTAAGTGGCTTAACTAGCCTTATTTACATAATTAAAATAGATAGAGGAATTTATTCATATAATAATTCTAAATACTCGACATAATTACTTTATTGTTTTTGTTTTTGAAACCTCTGACTCTGGTGTATTTAAGATTTGAGTGGATGAGTATGAAACATGAAGACTGGGTGAATAGTTGATTATGATTTTGAATGTTTTATGATGTTAAATACTAATTAACTAAATGGTTTCAATGCCCATAAGATATTAATTCATTTTGCTATCTTTGCCATCCTACATGTAAATTTATTTGTCAGCGTGTTTTTAGTGTTTCAAAGGATCTAACACTGTAACAGGTTGGTGATATTGATGGAGAAGCTCCTCTGTCAAAAAGGTTACGACGGGCTTCTTCAGACATTTCACAAGATGTTGTTGGCGGAGAGGAACTTTCTCTTTACAACTCACCTCCCAATAACTCAGATTCGTTGCAGGTCAGTTTCTCAAAATTTTCTTTTATGTTTGGTTCCCAATCAATTTATGGAACAAACATAGTTGTTCACAAGATTTGCAACACACTTTATACATTAGGAGCTTTATGGCTTGCATGTTTTATTGATTGTGCATGTTTGTGTCACACTTTTGATTTCATGTTTAAAAGGTTTTGTAAGCATATATTAATGTTTACGAGTGGCCAAAGAATGGTGAACAGTACCCAAAAGTATATCCGGTTACAGTATTGAAGTACTAGATTAAAAAAATTCCTGGAAGCTGAAAAAGTAACAAAGAAGAAAAACATGAAAACAAAGAAGCTTTTGAGGCTTGATTGACCACGTTTAATATTTTAGTGTTTGTTGGACTAGTTTGTTATTAATCTCAAAAAGTCACAACACTCCTTTAAATAGACCAGTTAGTTGAAAATTTGGAATACTTTGAATTTTGAAATGTAAGTTGTTCATAATAAGCTGTTTAGGAGTCTAGCACCTTTATAAATCACATTGAATTGGAAAATGATAGAATATATAAATTCATATTTTATAGTTGAGTTGATCAATTTGAAAGAAACTAAATTTTTGTAATTATTTTATTAAGTGAATTTAATTCTATATTAATTAAAAATGAATTCCATGTTTTAGTAGAATTTTGTCCTATGGTTATCTAAGGTAAAAGGACAAATATACAGCTTACTAAGATTGTAATTGCTATGCCAAAAAAGGGGTTTTAGGAAATCAAATGATATTCAATAAAATGTTATTCACATGTATTTGGGAATTAATTTCTCTCGAGAGTGTATCTTCAAGAAACGGGACATTGTGATAATGTAGACTACATAAAATTATAAATACATGCCATTTGGAGGCTCTCAGAGTCAATTTCCTTATCTATGATAACTTGGCTCAATGTTTTTCAACTGATATTGCAATTTTACTTTGTTTGGAGCTCCTATCGCATTTCTTGTTGTGATAGATATTTGAATTGGGTTTTATCATTTAGTGTTGAACTTATTTCTGTAAATTCTTATATTTGTAGTTATTTACTAGTGTAACAAACACTGTCAAATTTTGCAGCAGAAGGCCTTTTCATTTTCTGTTAGGGATTCGTTGGTAAATGTTGGTCCATTGAAGGACTTTGCCTCTGGATTGCGAAATAATGCAGATGTCAATGCATCTGGTGTTGCAAAGCAAAGCAATTATGAACTGGTTAGTGTTCTATTTAAGGTTTTATCGGATTGGTTAATACTATGGAATAATACCTAGGGTTTGAAGAGTTTAATTATTGGATTTTGTAAATTTTGCGGGATTTTACTTGTGTGTGTTTAAGTGGTCTGAAGTTGACCTCCATGAATAGTCACTTCCCTAATGATATTTTTCAATGTGTTTTTGCAATAATCACAAATGCAAGGGGACCCACTTAGCACACAAGCACCATAAGCATTTGTTAGTATGGGGGAGGAATGGTGGATTTAATCCACCACTTGGGCTTGTCATCCGCTAGATTCTTTCGCCCATTGGATAAGCTTTTGGAGCATGCAATGCCTTATATGTCACTCTTGTCTCACAATCTTTACCAAAGTTTAATTATTGTTATGAAATCCATGTTTCCTTAGTCCAACATCATAGAAAAGAAGATTGGATGCTGTGCACTTTTCTATCTAACTGTACTCATATGTATTATGTGAAGGTGTTGCATAATTTTTCATGTTTTGGGGAGGTTGATATGTAAAAAAATTATACGAGGAATTTGAATGCTAGATAGTTGTTCAGTTTCAATGTGAAAACATTGCTATTGGGATTCGAGATGTTTATGCCTTCTTATTAATGCAATATGGCCTTTGAGCAGGAAATTATAAGTGCAAAGCAGAATTTTAAAAATATGAGCCTCTGTACCACTTATTTTTCCAATGATAAGCAGTAACTCCATCCTATCATAGTAGTTGTAAAGATATCTGCTCACTTTATAGAGACTATTAGCATAGTTGTTTGAGATGTTTATGCCTTGTTATTGATAGAATATTCATGACCTTCTCCTTATTGGCCATTTCCATTTTGTTGCCCTAAGTGACTTCTTGAATAGGTATTATGTGCTCTTTAACAAATTTTTGAACAAGTATCACAAGCATAGGTTAAAAACTCAGACTTGGCAAAAACTTGGCGGCCCAAAATTTTGACTCTTCTTTGGACTTGAACGCATTGGCAAAACGTGTCATATAAAATAAATATTTAATATATCAAATCATAAATTAAATAACATTTAAACTACCTTTAAAACTCATAAGAATTGAATTTAGAGAAAACATGAGCATCTAAGTAGCCGATACGTTTTGGATACGGGTATGGGTACGAAGTATCCGATACGTGGATACGGCAAATTTTTTTGGCCCTAGATATGGCAGTACAAAAAATATATAAAAATTAAAAATATATAAATTTCAGCCTACTAAATAGGAATTAAGTTATCAACCACATATTATGCATATGAAAGACAAGATAAGTAGATAACTTATAAGTTATAAGCTAAATAAGTAAATAACCACAACAAACAAGTCATAATTTGTTAAAACGTAGAAACTTAAAAGCTTAAAAGTTAAATACTTAAATTAAACACAATGTGAATGTCATGATATATTAAATTCAATTTATTACACCAAATTCCAATGATCAAAGTTCAAACTATCTTTCGATTCCAATGATCAAAGTTCAAACTATCTTTCAAATTCCACTCAAATGGGAAGTCTACTTTTAAAGATTTCTTAACTGCTTGAGAATATACCTTTCGATTGTAAGCCATTTATAAATGAAACATCTCTTGTGGGATACCACTTAGAAAAGCACAAAATATTGACAATTTGCAGCTAAACAAAATTCTGATTTTTGCAGAAAATAAAACGAAATAAATCTATAACTCACAAAATACTTGCCCGAATCACTTGAAAATTTATAGAGAGCTTGATAACAATAAAACTAACACTAGGAAATTATTTTTGGAAATTTTCAGATAATAGAACACTGCCAGAAAATTACAGCGTGCCCTAAACAGCTGGAAAACTTCTAAAATTCATATCTTCCCGAATACAAGTGCAAAAACTATGAAACTTTGGAAATAACATTTACAAATATAGAAGATGGTATTCCAACCTTCAGATCTGAAAATGGCCAACTGAAACCCTCCAAATAAGGGCTGCAATCTCCAAAACAAGTCGCCCTTTTTGGTAGATGGTCAAAACCCCTTTGAAATCCTCTGGAAATGATGCCAAACCCTTCCTTTATTGCTGTCGTAAGTCTGATATGAAAACTCACTGATTATCTTCACCAAACCTCTCAAAACCCTCAAAACCCTATCTCTGAAACCCCTGAAAATATCTCTGTGAATCAGCCCTGAAAATAGCTCCAAAATGACAAGCTAGGGTAGATCTCTCACTACCGAAGAATGCCCTACTAGCTAGGGATGGATCTCTCACCACCGAAGCTAGGGTTCCTGTGGGATCTCACTCCACAAGCTGAAGATTTGCAAACAACAGTTGCACATGAAAAGAAATAGTTGAGTATGCATAAAGTATCCTCTCCTTTCTCCCCTCAACTCCTTATATAACCTTTTCCAAGGCAAAAGAACCCTAAAAGGTCCTAGTCGCATTTTTCCTTAGGATGGGCCAATAACATAAAGTAACTTAAGTTACTTTTCACCTTTTAAGTCGCCATGGTCCAAAAGTGACCCCCAACGCAAAATTAGAACATAAGTACCATGTGGCCCCTCCCTAACGACAAAACATAACATCTAGCCCCTCCAAAACCACTTATGCACATGTCAATGAAGAATAATAATAAAATGGACTAGATATTCATACCCAATAGCTCCCAACGTCCATAGCCCCTTGGGTATGACCAAGGCCTGGACTCGAGTTGGCCCCTAGGCCTATGGCGTAGGAAAGGGGACATTACAGTCCTCCCTTCCCAAATTTTGCTTGTCCTCAAGCAAATGCAAATTTGGATGCTTTGCAATCTGCTCTCCCTCCCAAGTCGCATCCTCAAGTGGCAATCCCTTCCACCTCACCAAATACTCTGTGATCACTCTGCTCCTAAGGCCTCTCTGTCTCTCCTCAATAATGGATTCTGGTTCTAACACCAGCTTCCCCTCCTCATCCAGTGGCGGCAACTCTGTAGATGGTACAATATGTTGTCCAAGGGCCTTCTTAAGGCACGACACATGGAAGACATTATGTATTTTACTGTGCTCCGGTAGCTCTAGCTCATATGCAACTGCCCCAACTCGTCGAACTACCCGGTACGGACCATAAAACCGTGGTTTCAATTTCTCTGCACCCTTTTCTTCAGTGAGGAGGACTTTGCTATATGGCTGCAAACGTAGGAATACTAGATCCCCAACCTCAAAAGACCTCTCTATCCTGTGCCGATTTGCATATACCTTCTGTTGATTCTGTGCCTTCTGAAGGTTCTCCCTGAGGGCCTTCAGAACATCTTGGTTCTCTTGTAACCAATCTCGAGCTTTGGGAGCTCGGCTATCTGGTAATACCAAATCCACAAATGTCATCGCGTCGTACCCATACAAGGCTCGGAAAGGAGTCATACCTATGCTCATCTGATAGGTGGTATTGTAGCAATACTCACCCATGTGTAACCATCTAATCCAGCCCGTTGATGTCCCGACACATAACTCCGCAAGTAGCCCTCTATCCACTTATTGACTATCTTCGTCTGCCCGTCTGTCTGTGGGTGGTAGCTAGTGCTAGGAGTCAACTCCGTACTGCTTTAGTCTGAAGATCTCCTGCCAAAAGGTGCTCATGAAGATCTTGTCCTCACACTTAACAATATTTTTAGGTAACCCATGTAGCCTAAAAATACATGTATAGAAGATCCGGGCCACATCCACTGCCTCATGCCCCTTGGGTAGGGAGAAGAAATGAGCATACTTAGTTAATCGATCAACTACAACATAAATGCAGCTATGCCCATGCACCAAGGGAAGTCCTGTGATAAAGTCCATCGATATGCTTTCCCATTTCTGTTCGGGAATGGGAAGAGGCTGAGTAATCCTGCTGGAAAAGAATGCTCGGATTTGGTTTGCTGGCAAACCATACACCCTCTGACATGGTTAAGGACATCGTCCTTCATCCCCTTCCATGCAAATCTCTCCCTGATAAACCTGTATGTTTTGAAATACCCAGGATGCCCAACTAGTGGTGTATCATGTACTTGCTCGAAGGATCTTCTCCTTCATCTTGGACCCTGGTACAAGGAAAATCCTATCCTTGTAGAAAATGAGATCATCCACTACTCTGTATCGGTCATCTTGTATAATACCATCCATGATCTCACATGCAAACTGATTTTTGGAATACTCAACAAGTATATGAGCCTTCCAATCCGCTGAAATCTCAGACATAGAACTAAGCATAGAAGTGAGGTAAGGCCTCCTAGATAAAGCATCAACAACAATATTATTCTTACCTCTAGTGTACTCTATGTCGAAGTCATAGGTTTGTACCTTGTTCACCCATCTCTGCTTGGTGATCGTTGAGCTCCTTTTGCCCCAAGAAGAACCTCAAACTATTGTGATCCGTATGAACCATGAATTTGCTGCCCACAAGGTACTGTCTGAATTTGGCCAAAGCATGCATAATGGCCAACATCTCCTTATCGTAAATTGAATACCCTCTCTCCACGGGTTTCAATTTCCGACTCTCATAGGCAATGGGATGCCTATCCTGCATGAGAATTGCCCCAACACCCTCTCTTGATGCATCACACTCTAGAATGAATGGGCGAGAAATTTGGTAATGCGAGAACGGACATGAACTCATCACCTCCTTGAGGTGATCAAAAACTGTTGTTGCTTTGCCTCTAACCAAGCAAAGCCCCCTTCTTGGTCAAATCGGTCAATGGAGTAGTCAACCGAGAGAAATTCTTCACGAACCTCTTGTAGTATGTGCACAACCCCACGAATCCTCTCAAATGTGTCAATGTCCTAGGTGGCGGCCAATCCAAAATTGCCCGTATCTTCTCTCTATCCACCTTCACTACACCCCCACCAATCACATATCCCAAATATAAAAGTTTGGTCATGCCAAACTCACACTTAGAAGCTTTCGCATATAGCGAATTAGCTTCTAATATCCCCAATATCTCACCAAGGTGCCTGATATGGTCCTCCCAAGTCTCTGTAGACCAAAATATCATCAAAGAAAACCAATACAAACTTCCGCAGGTGGCGGTTGAACACATGGTTCATGCAAGACTGGAAAGTAGCTGGAGCATTAGACAGTCCGAAGGGCATCACCAAGAACTCAAAGTGACCGTAATGGCATCTGAAAGTTGTCTTATGCACATCCTACTCCCTGACCTTGATCTGATGATATCCAGATCGCAAATCTATTTTTGAAAAATAGATAGCACCATGTAGCTCATCAAGCAACTCATCAATACGTGGTACTGGATACTTGTTCTTTATTGTCTTCTTATTCAAGGCACGGTAGTCTATACACATCCGCATGGTCCCATCCTTCTTCACCAATACCACCGAAGAAGCAAAAGGACTGGAACTCGGTCTAATATGCCCCATATCAATGAGCTCATGGATAGTCTTCTCGATCTCATCCTTAAACCGTTTGGGGTGACGGTAAGGAGAAGTAACCACAGGTCTAGCGTCCTCGAGCTCAATCACATGCTCAAATCCCCTATCTGGAGGTATGCCTGGAGGTATGTCACCAAAAACTGTACTATGCCTGTCTAATAAGCCCTGTATATCCACATGATACTTATGTTGTCCATCCTCTGATTTCTTGGTCGAAACCAAACAATGTACTGCCCAATCCACCCCATTGTGCCTGTAAATCCTCTCGATTCTCTTAGTTGTAACAACCCGAGGTGCCTCTGAAGATAAGCCCCTCAAAATCACATTCCTCCCTTCAGACTTGAACTTCAGCTCCATAGTCTGAAAGTTAGTCCGAAACTCGCCAAGGGAATGGAGCCACTGTACTCCTAGCACTATGTTGGTCTCTCCAATACCAACAATATAAAAGTCATCAGTAACTGTATAGTTACCCATCGTGATGCTCAATTGGGGTACCCGCCGTGTACACCTCATAGACTCTCCATTAGCTACAACCACGTTGAAGCCCTCAAAGTCCTCTGTCTGTAATCCTCGCCTCTCAACCAATGAGGCATCAATAAAGTTGTGGGTGGCCCCACTATCAATGAGTACCACTACTCACTGCCCCTGTAAAACTCCCCTAACCTTGAATGCCTTGTACCTCGGGTACTAGACAAAGTGGCGATAGTCTCCTGGGGAAAGGTCTCGCTATCCTGCTCAACACCTGCACTATCCAATGCCTCGTCATCATCCTCCTCCAATCCCTGTGTGTCCAACTCCTCATCACCATCACTCTCCTCAAAGACCTCTATGAACTGGGCCTTCCCTCTACCCCTGCAATCATGTCCTGGAGTCCAAGGTGTGCGGCAATCGAAACATAGTTTCTTTCGCCTCAACTCATCTCTATCCTCCCTAGATATGAATGGTTTCCTGGCTGCATCTTGCCTAGGTGGAGGTACCTTTGGCTGTGAACCATCGGATCTAGAAGGAAAAACCTTAGACTATACTCGAGGGGGAAACCTCGACTTAGGAGTAGATAACTCCAAATCATGAGCTCTCCTAATAGCCTCATGTAAAGAAGAGGGCTCAAATGCCTTCACAAACCCAACAAGAGCATTTGTCAACCCTGCCGTGAATAGTGAAATCAGCCTCATCTCCGTAACATCAGGTACCATGACTGATAACCTCTGAAAATCTGCGATATATTGATCCAGGGAACCGGTCTGTCTCAGATGAGTCAACTCCTAAAATGCCTGTCAGGGTCCCTCCTATCAAATCTACTCACTAGCCTCTGTGTGAACTCTGCATAAGTAGTAATGTGTATGTGTCCCTGTGTAATCAATCCATGATGCCACCAATCATGAGCGTCTCCCTCAAGATGTAAGATTGCAAACTTAATTGCATCTTCCTCACGCATAGGATTCAAGTCGAAGTATGTCTTCAACTTCTGAACCCAAGATTGTGCAGTACACTTCTTAGAACCATCGAAGTGTGGAATGGAAATCATCTCCAATCTCCTTTGCAACTCGGTACATATTTGATGATCTCTCCTAGGCTTGCTGCCAATCTTCATTTTGCAATATTCCTGGAATGGCATGTTGTCACGAAAGCCATCACTCAAGGTCTGGTACCTTTCCCAACAAGACTCCTCATCTAAAATATCCACTGGCTGTCATACTTGTGAAACTTTCGATCCTTCACGAAAGAAGGTTCGTGAATCCCCAAAGGCCTGGTAGAAGAATGGGGAGACCGTTGCCCAAATGTCCATCCTCACCTCTTTGACCATGTTGTCCCATATTGCTATTTTCTCCTCTCTCCGTATGAGCATCAATCCTGCCCTGTGCTAATCTCTCAGTGAGCTGGCTTAAATAGAGATTGGTAGTCTCCTGCTGCTTTACCATGTTGGTGAACAATTGTTTCATCAGATCTACACCCATATCTTCACTTTGTCTTTGTCTCCCATCTTTCAACCCCAACAGGCTGGAGAAACAACTGCTCTGATACCACTGAAATATCCCTTGTGGGATACCACTTAGAAAAGCACAAAATACTGACAATTTGCAGCCAAACAGAATTCTGATTTTTGCAGAAAATAAAACTAGGGCAGCGAATAGAAATAAATCTATAACTCACAAAATACTTGCCCGAATCACTTGAAAATTTATAGAGAGCTTGATAACAATAAAACTAACACTAGGAAATTATTTTTGGAATTTTTCAGATAATAGAACACTGCCAGAAAATTACAGCGTGCCCTAAACAGCTGGAAAACTTCTAAAATTCATATCTTCCCGAATACAAGTGCAAAAACTATGAAACTTTGGAAATAACATTTACAAATATAGAAGATGGTATTCCAACCTTCAGATCTGAAAATGGCCAACTGGAAACCCTCCAAATAAGGGCTGCAATCTCCAAAACAAGTCGCCCTTTTTGGTAGATGGTCAAAACCCCTTTGAAATCCTCTGGAAATGATGCCAAACCCTTCCTTTATTGCTGCCGTAAGTCTGATATGAAAACTCACTGATTATCTTCACCAAACCTCTCAAAAACCCTCAAAACCCTATCTCTGAAACCCCTAAAATATCTCTGTGAATCAGCCCTAAAAACAGCTCCAAAATGACAAGCTAGGGTAGATCTCTCACTACCGAAGAATGCCCTGCTAGCTAGGGATGGATCTCTCACCACCGAAGCTAGGGTTCCTGTGGGATCTCACTCCACAAGCTGAAGATTTGCAAACAACAGTTGCACATGAAAAGAAATAGTTGAGTATGCATAAAGTATCCTCTCCTTTCTCCCCTCAACTCCTTATATAACCTTTTCCAAGGCAAAAGAACCCTAAAAGGTCCTAGTCGCATTTTTCCTTAGGATGGGCCAATAACATAAAGTAACTTAAGTTACTTTTCACCTTTTAAGTCGCCATGGTCCAAAAGTGACCCCCAACGCAAAATTAGAACATAAGTACCATGTGGCCCCTCCCTAACGACAAAACATAACATCTAGCCCCTCCAAAACCACTTATGCACATGTCAATGAAGAATAATAATAAAATGGACTAGATATTCATAACATCTCCCAACGTCCATCCCCTTGGGTATGACCAAGGCCACTCGAGTGCACAGGCCTATGGCGTAGGAAAGGGGACATTACAATAAATTACAACTTGCCGACTTAATTACCCATTATTTATGCATAGTTTAAGTTATTGCATGGACGCAACGCATAGGCCCATTTTCTTTATAAATTTTAATTTACTTTTCCAAAGTGAATATAACATATGCATATAATTTACACATACCCTGTGTTTTCTATTACGTTCTAATTACCTATAGAGGTTTCACGTTTATGTATTTTTATAATGTTATTAGATATAAGTAATTAGGTCATTTGGTGTATTTCAAATCAGAATACTGACATGCCACAGTAATCTAACTGTCGAAATTAACTGTTTTGTTAATGAAATGATGAACTGTTACCATCCATGTCTCTCATAACATCGATCCCTACCCATGCTTTCCACGTCTGGCCCTAAACAACAACAACAAATGCATCAAACACGTTCCCAGCCATGCCACCATTTCCGCTTGATAGATTGCCAAAAAAACAAAAATAAAAGTCGTTTTTGGTGGGGATACGTGGGCGGGAGCGGAGAGGGTACGCCTGGTACCCTGTTGCAGACGTACACAACCGTATCTGCAGCCGGACGTACCCTCCCCGCTCCCACCCACGTATCCCCACCATACCCGTATCTGGTACGTTTCATACCGGTTTCAGGCTGCCCTTCCCGCCGCCGTATCAGTATCCTAGATGAGCAAATTTATATTAAATTTAGTGAAAAAAGAGTACAATGCACATCATAATATCATGGCAGCTAAAAACTGTTGAGAAATCGCATGATGACCACTTTACTACAGCTGAAAAATTGCTGAAAATTCTTTGAAATCCATAGCAAAGAAAAAAAATTGAACAATTTTTTTTTAATGCTGGCTGGAAAGTTTCTGAATGGGACTCTCAAATAACTCGTGAGTTTTTCTGGGAAAAACTTGGGGAGTACTTGCAATTCTTGCTATTTCTTGGAGAGTTTGAAAACCATGATCACAAGCTTGGTTAAAGGGTCGAAACCTGAAGAGGTATAATTTTGAACAATATATAAGGTTAATGGAAAGAGAATCCCCTTGTGGACTTCTACAAGGGGGCAAAAACTACCACTATCTTTACCTTATGAGTGAACTTTGGATTTACTTCAATATGGTCTTCTTTTTCATATATTTTTCCTTTGTGAAAGAATGATTATTATCCATCATGTTTGTTGCAAGGTTGTTACCTCACCTTATATGTTCAATGGCTTTTTCTATCCTTATCTCAATATCCAACTAGTATGCTCTCCATCCTCTCAATTGAATTTCGAGTCCTTGGTTATCATATTTTTGTGCCCTCTTGGGATGTGGCAGTTTTGAGCCTTGCTAAAGTTGGGAACCATCTATTCTCAAGGTTGGTCAATAACACTCGTGGTAACCTAATGATGGCTTCTTGTTTGTAAAAGCCTTGAGCATTGTTAACCACCTTGACTTAAGACTAGTTGGCTTGCCGCTCAAGTACTCAGCAATGATATTTTTAGTCAAGTTCACTTGTGCAAGCACAATATTCAGAAATTTCCTATTCTAACGAAATATTGAATCAAGGTAAAGTTAAGTTTTTTTAGTTTTGTTCTCATTGTTTGATGTTAAGATCGTCAGAATATTCAAAATATAGTCATGCTTTGACAAAGTATTACTATTGGAGGGATTTTTAAGATTGAGTTTCAGTGGCAATCATTCTTGATTGTCCTGTAGGATATAAATGACTCTGTCCTTGCATGCGTTGATCCCTACAACTCCAAGTCTCTCTCCCCCCCTCTCTCTCTATCTATCTTCCAGTCTGAAAGCTATATTCAGGATATGAAGGGGGTGACTGGCTTACCACACCATCTCCTCCAATTCCAAGTCTCTCTCTGGTTGGTTGTCTTTCTCATCTTTCTGTCTGAAAGCTATAATGTTTAAAGGCAATTCTTTCCAGTGAGGATATTTTGAAATTTTTGTAACCTTTCTTTTTTGTTTTTCTGTTTTCATGGCTATGGATATGTTTTGGTGATTATTTTGTTGGTTCTGATTCTTATGAATAAATGCTTAACTCGTGTTTTTGATTACTAAATGTTGGAGACTTACGTTTGCTATCTATATACACTGTTGGGATTTATGTATCATTTAGCTTCTTGGGAGTCCATTACTTGTAGGAATAGATTAACGGAATAAATGCACCAGTGATGCAGGAAGGGGAACACTAGTTTCCCCATTGCATTGCTGATTGCTTCTATTTGAAAATAAATTGTCTTCTTGTTTTTTGTAATTTACTGAAGAATGTCTTATTTATTTCTGTTAGAGTTGGGAAAATATGTTAGAAATAGAATACTTATGCACTCAAGGTGGAATGGGTTCTGCAGGTTTGTTGCTCCGGGCATGGAAAGAATGGCTCAATATGTGTGCTCCAAAATCTATCCGTCCAGAATTGATCACAGAGGTTTTGTATTTTTTTCCCTGTTATAGCTTAAATATTGAATTTACTATTGAGATGTTAGCTCAAAACAATAGAAATATTCTCTTCTTCTGAATGGGTTTTTCTTCAACATATTTTTAATTGTCTTCGATCCCTCATTATATTTTTAATTGTCTTTGATCCCTGATAGTGTACACTTTTTTTGTATATCCAAAGAATGAAAGATAGTGATGATGCAGTCATCTAGGGATGGAATCTAAAGGATTTTGAGAGAAAAGGTGAAAATCTTCGGGAAAATGGTTTTGATTGAGTCAGCAAGAAAGTATGGTCCTGACTCCTAAGTCTTGTACACAAGTACTCTACCATACAAGTTTCTTCTTCAAGAACATTCATTTAGGCTCATAGGAAGTTGTATTCTTTGCAAATATAACAAGCATATGTGAGGCTTCTTTAAGAATGACCTTTTAGGGTTAATAGGAAATTGTATTCTTTATGAATACAAAGAGAAATATATCAAAGGTTGTAGGCAGACTTTTTGGCATTTTGCTATCAAATGTTAGAAGTATTCAAGCAATATACTTAGGTCGTCATTTAATTTTAAAGTTATGATTATTATATTTGAGCAGTTGTTCCCATTTAACATGCTGCTTGTCACCAAGTTTGTGACTAGTCTTGTTGATGATAGAGAAGAAATAAAGAAACAAATTATATTAATATGGTCAAATGACCAAAGTGGCTCAATGGGACTCCAAAATCATCTTTAGTTACATCACAACAATTCCAGGGTAAAAGAGGCCCTAGTCTCTAGAATGTAAAAGGGGCCCTAAGCATTAAAACAATAGCCATCTCAGGAAAGGACACCCCAAATTAGCACAAAGTTGTTGAAAATCAAAGTGGGATACTAGAGATGTAAATTAGCGCCTTCACACATTTGTAACAAGGCTTAAACCAAAAGAACCAAAGACATCATCATCTATCACTATGAGAGGGTTGTACGAGGATGTACATGTCAAATTAGGGTATGTGAGCAAATGAATAAGCGTATATAAGTATATTATATGAGAAGATGTGGGTAGGGGATTGGAATGGGGCCCTTGTTTATGTACAAGAGTTCCTTGGTGACTATGTTTAAGAGCTTTCATCCTTTCTGAACATATTTGATCACCTTAACTAATCTTTATGTTAGTATCTTCCTGCAACTACCTATCATATAAATTTGCCTAATCCCTTTTTATTCAAGGGGTGATTTGGCTTACAAACCAATATGATCAATGAATACCTATTGCCTATATACCATAGGCAAACACATCAATATAAAGATAGCTGTCATCCCCTCTTTATTCAAAAGCATTAAAAGTCTGAAAAAATATGTGGGAGAATGCTTCAATTGGAATGTATTTTTGAATATGGACAGCTTTGAATCATTGTTTTGCATTTCGAAAGCATTAAAAGTCTGAAAAAATATGTGGGAGAATGCTTCAATTGGAATGTATTTTTGAATATGGACAGCTTTGAATCAATGTTTTGCATTTCAAAATCAGAGGGGTTAGGAGAATTTTATGGCTTGTTACAGTTTACCTTTCAAAACCTCTGTTTGCGCCATTGTTTCAGAGTTATTTTCTCATGTAACTTTCAAGGCCTTGTGGCTGTTATGGTCTTCTATGTTGTAACTGCCATGTGACACTCCGCACGATGTAATTTTTGGAAGGTTTTTGATTTTAATTTTTGAGGGAGAGATAGGAGGGAACTTTTAGTAAGGATTCATGGATTTATCACTATCTCACATGGGCTGCACTGTATTTCTTCCCTCTTGAGGTTCCCTTCAACACTGTGTGGCTGTTATGGTCTTCTATGTTGTAATTGCCATGTGGCACTCCACATAATGTAATTTTTGGAAGGTTTAGGAATTTTAATTTTTCGAGGTAGAGATATTAGGAAAAATTTAGTAAAAACCCATGGATTTATCATTATCCCACATGGGTATTTCTTCGAGGCTGAGTTTGTACTTGTTCTCCATTGACGAGGTCTGTAAAACTGTAATGTTTTTGTATTTAGCTTTATTGATCAATGGGATGATCTTTCTTTGAGAACCCTCTGTGTGCTATTACTCTTGCATATTTTATGGTTCTCTTCTTTGTCTTTCCTATCGTTGCATCACTAAGTATTGTTATGCCATAATCTTGTTGTTTTTGAATGGTTTGGGACTCTTATCATGGGACATGTTGCTTTTCCAGCTAAGAATAAAATTGATATAATTGGAATTAGTTCAGGGTCTGATAATCACAATAGCATGAGAGGTCTCCTTTGGTAGAGGTACTTAGAGCAAGTGGGGGTACCCATACCACTATGCGGACGAGAACTCTTTTCATGGTGCATGCTGCTTTGTTAGCTAGGAATGTGATTGCTATAGAAAAGTTTGGGTTTTCTTTGGCATAGACAAAATTAGATTACTCATGTTACTTCTTTCCAAGTAAGCTCATGTTCCTCCACAAGGATCAAATCTGTATACTCTAGTTCACGCACATATAGAGAGCCATGTTTTAGATTTTGTTGACAGGGTCTTTGAGACCCAACATATTGGTGAAGACCCTAAGGTGAACTCTCACTTGCGCTACCTACTCAACTTTGTAGGTATGATTCTTGACACAACCATATTTTGTTGGTTCTTGTGGGTCTGCCTTCCTGGATGAGATCCTGGACACATGTTGTGACAATTACAAGTGAAGAAGCATGTAGACAAAACCCAAAGAAGGTTAGAAGAAATGTTGTCTTAGGGGAATATTCTCTGTTCCACTTGGTCCCTTTTAGTGGGGCCGGGCTGGGGTGATAATGAAACACACAAAAGAGAAAATGGGACACCTAGAGTTCCACCAAAATTCTATAATCATTTTTGAGTCGGAAAATAGCATGGGGATGAGAATGGGGGCAGAGACTAGAGATCTAGATGCGGTGACAACTTCTTTGTGGAACATGATAAATATTTCTAACAGGTTATATGAACTCTTTTTGGCATGTTACCTCGAATGAATATCCTAACAAGTTGTTTGGGAGGCCGGAAAACCTCATTATTAATTCTAAAATTTTTGGTAAGTTATATCTGGACTCCTAGTTGCATGCCTATTCTCCCTACTGTTAGGTCTTGGAATTTATTGATAATACCCTCAATTTCTTTCGATGAACAACACTTCAGAGCTGACGATTAACAAACGATTGATGGGGTGAGATTTTATTTAAGTTGAACAATAGGTGCCCGACTTGAGAAATTGAAATCATATGGTGAAACTTAGAGACCAAGCACAAGCTTACTTATAGTTGAGTATTTGAGGATGTTCTCAAGGTCAACATGATAGAAGGATAAAACTTAGTCGCGTATTAGATAAGGAAAGTGGTCAGCTTGCTAGTAGAGAAATCCAACTTGGTAGAGAGGATTATCTCTGATATCAACATTAAAACTGGGAGGTATTCTCCTCAAAAGCGTCACAAGAAGGGTAGTACTTGATGACAACAACATCGTAGCGACAAAAATCCACAAAACGGCTTGAACCACAATAACCTCAACAAAATCAGCAATGAAATCAAATCAACACTTGTCATAGACAACTGGTGCCAAAAATCTTTTACTCCCGAGCAACAAGAGGGCCATTTGCATATTTCAAAGGTCATCTTGTCAATGTTATCCTAGGAAAACAAATCCCACAATTATACACATCAACACTTGTCATAGACCTTCAAAATAGTTTCTAGAACACTGGTTTTGGACAAGAGAACAAGAAATATGCCCTATTTACTCCTGAGCAACAAGGGCAATGCCATGACTATAAATTAGGCACTATAAAAGCAGCTAAAAATAGGGCAATTGTTTTGTTAGTAAAGTGATACAATAGTTCACAACACTTCACAAGCGACGTCAGAAGGGGCATCTAAGCATTATGTGCCGGGTTGCATGGAGATTAGGAACATGAGTAACTATATGAAGTCAAACATAGTACATCGACATAATGAACATCTTAAATGACCTCCAAAGGTCATTTATTAAGAAGCCAAAACCACAGGGTAGAGGAGGCGAGATGAAAAATAGTGGATGAGTGGTCGCATGGTCTAAGCTCCACGCATGTCTCCCACTTTAGCTTGACCTTCTCAAAACAACCTAAATTGGGTAAATAACTTGAATCGGGCATGTGGGCCTTGGTTCGACAAACAAATGGGCCTAATGGGGTAGATGGATTCAATGGTTCGACTAGGGTTCAACATGGGACAAATAGCCCAAATTGGCCTAATGGCCCAAACAGGGTAAATGAGGTGAAAGTGATACCGCTCATGAAGGTCAAGACAAAGTTAGAGGGAACCACTTGGGTACCCTAGTTAGCAATGTTCAAGGCTTCCAATATAATGTCCTTTCTACACGTTATATTTTCATGTTCACTTTGCACTTTAAGTCATTTACAAATTAGATTAAAGTCATTAAAAGGGTGAGTAGTCAACTTGGGATTAGATTAAAAGTCAAGTACATTTAGCTTTGAAAAAGTGTTCTCTCCAAAATTGGAGCATGTTATCAAGACTATTTTCACCGTTTGGGGTCGAGAAAGCCTTAAAAGTTTCCCTAATCCACAAGGATGGGTCAAAAGAGCATTCATAAGTATAAGGGAATTCATTTCCAAGTTTTCCAAGTGGAGATTAGGAACATGAGTGTAGTAGAATTTTGTAGGTTTAGTATAGATTCCATCGTGCACAGGCCCCTGCGGGATGGGCGCATGAAATCCTAAGAGACGTATCCAACAAGTAGGGCTTCCAATACTTAGTTTTTTACAAGGTCATGTATGCTTGTTATTTTGGGATTGTAGTGTTTTAGGTATTGACTTAGGTGATTAAATTGATTATTTTTAATAATCTTTCTTCCTTCAAAAGTCATAAGTGTAGTAGAATGTTGTAGGTTTAGTATAGATTCCATTGCCAAGGTGAGGCTAAAAAGTCCTAAGAGACTTATCCCACAAGTAGGGCTTCCATACTTAGCCTTTAATTGTCATACAAGGTTGCATGCATGTTATTTTTGTAGTGTTTCGATCTTGACTCGGTTGTCATCTCTCGTACTCCTTTGTAAGCTTCACAACAAGGCCCAAAGCACAAACATCTTCCTACCTAGCCCCATGGCAACTCTACACCTCTTGGCCCCAAAGAATAGTTCTCAAGCTACCCAAGTCTTTGACCCCGAGGATTCATGCCCCATTCCAACAAATCCAATCGAGCTTAGATCAGATCTACCCCGCCTAAGGTTCCTCAATAATGCCCCATATACCCATGCCAAGCCCATACTACGCCGACTCCTTCTAGGTTAGTTGGGAAAAGCATAGAGCCGAAGTCCGACCCGCCCCTGAACTTGGCTTGGGCATAACTCGGCTGGGATTTAGCGCAACTTTCCTAAGCTTGGTTGATTCTTGACTTCCCAACCTTTGAGCTTTATTAGTTGTACCTAACATAGGGTTTCCAAACATGTATCTATGTCGAGCTCTTCTCGGTGAGCTACCTACTACCTACTTGGGCCCCAAGCCCAAACCGATATAATAACACGGCTGATGTTCCTTCACCACAGCATTTAGACTAACCTCGACGTGCATGGGGCGAGCATCCCAGCTGACCTATAGAAACCCACACACACACATACAACTCGACTTCTTGCCCTAACCACTTAGGGTTTGCACCTCAAGGGTTACACCTTGCTTACCATCAAATGGGGTTGAGCCTTGCTCGATGGTTTCTCTCTTCGAGTTGTCTCATAAGGTATCCACCCCGAGCTTTCATTGAGGCAAACGCATCTCAACCTTGCTTTGTGCCTTGACCAAACCACCAACTCGCTTGGGCTCAAAGCCCAATCTCTTCTCTCCCCATTTTCGCTCCCTAGATTCAAGGCTGCAGATACCCTAACTCATAGATTTGTGTGCGATTCCAAGAAATCCCACTCCCAATTTATTTATTCATTTTTAACCACGTATTTTTAATCCTAAAATTCTGATAAAATGCAGAACATATTATAAAAAGTCAGAATAAGAATTTAAAATAAATTCCATGTGATTTTGATAAGAAATCCTAAAACAAAATGTTTGAAATTATATCTATAAGACATATTTCGCTTAAATCTCGAAGGATCGATTATTAAGTAAACCTGTCGCAGCTTCTTTGAGGATCATTACCTTCCTAATTTATTAAAACTAAGCGAAAATCCCAAATAGAATTTTGATTCAGCCACAAAATTTAGAAAAATTCAAAGCTTCAATGTATAATAAATTAAAGAAAAACTGATGCTAGTAACTCAAGTCTTGAAACCAAATTTGATTCCAATTCATAAAATACATCAATTTTGATGCTTTTCAAACAAGGGAGAAGTATGTCATTTATAAACAATATAATGTCCTTTCTTATACATGGAGGAACTCAAGTGAAAGCATGATGAATCCTTTGAAACATAGCACTAGTCCTTTCCATTTACTTCATTCAAAATACAGCTACGTAGTTACTTTAACAACAATGAGAGTTTGAAATACAACAAGAATCATTTTTGAAACTACAAAACAATTATAAATGTAACAAGACAACATTGAAGCCTTCAAAATCGTCTTCCGAATAATGAACAAAAGAGGAAAGCTCCAAGCTCCATCAAGCAATACCTCAACAACAATAGTGCTCCACAAAAGCTTCAAATGTGGCCAAAGAAGGGGTCCTCGCCACCCAACCATCGTGACATTAATATATAATGGATGCTAGGCAACTTGCAAGCGAAGGGCTCACAATATTGAAACCACATGGTAGAATGATGGATGAGGGTTTGGGAGGTTGCTAACAAGACACAACACATGGGTTACATCTCACACACATATGGTCATTTCAATCACAACATAAATCCCATATGCAAAACAATAGTAAACCTCAAGGCACCGCAAGGGAGGAGAAAGGGTCATGTGCTTGAGACTCCATAGCCAAGTACAATATCATCCACCAAAACACCTTTTACCACCCAAAGAAATACGGAAGAGTGGTTCACACAACCTGTCCAACAAGTCCTACTTAAAGCCCACATGTGAACACCTCACATACACAATAAGAAAAAGGGGAGTGGTTCATTAACTTGTTCATATAAGTCTCACTCCCTGTCCTTGAGCACGTCTAATAATCTTAGCAACGAGTGTTGCACACGTTTCTCAACTCCCACACAAGAATTTAAGCATGGCCTGAATTGGTTGGGATGACGGTGACAATATAAATCCAAGAAAAAACATTATGCTATGATTGTTAATAAATACAAAAAAGAAGCAAAGGAAAAGTAAGTAAAACATATGGCTAAATAGCCCAATCCTTTCCTTTTCAAAACCGGCAAAACTAGTTTTTAAAAAATAGCTTCTAACAAGTCAAAACAACATTGCCAATGATGTAAGAACTGCAAGTATATTCATACAACAATAAAACATGAGCATGTGAGATTTTCCATGTATAAAATCCTTACCTTAGATCAGTTAGAGCTCTCCCTTTTCTATATCCTTTGCACTTCTTCTCCTATCCAAGGCCAAAGCTATAGCAAGTGAAATCCAAAACAACCCCTAGACAAGCAAAAACTTGCTCAACTTATAGGAATGCCACCCAAATCCTACAACCAATAGGATTGAGACACTTGACATCTCTTTCCTCAAAACTTCAACAAAATCTCTTACTTTCCCACAACCCTTTCTTACAAATTCAATATATCTCCGTACAAGCCCACATGGCCTTCTTACACCAAGTTTTTTCCTCTTACAAAAGTACTTATCCCACATGATTTTCTTACCCTTAACTAGTACTTCTTACTAATCTCTTACTAAAGTACTTCCATCCAACACAGCTCTCTTACACTTAACTACTCCTTACTAATCTCTTACCAAGGATTCAAATGAGGTCCTTGGTGACCCAAAAGACCTTCTAAGGTTTTATAAATTCACCCACCCTAGAGGTAAAAATTCTAGGCTTTAGAAAACTTAAAGGTGATTGTTTACTTGTAAACTACCCCACTTTAAAATTAGCTCCACTTGCAAATCTGTGTTTTCCAACTTGGGATGGGTTCAAGGATCAAACTAACCATTTATTCGGTCAACCTTTAGAAAACTGCTAAGGCAAGGGTGGGTGAAGGTTAGCAAGAGGGTTAATGAGGGTCCAACCTTTAGCACAAAACACCATAACTAGCTGTGGTGACAAGGCAAAACCTAGTGAACCAAGATTTCAATATTACAAGGCTGATTCATGGTTTCTCAAGGGTCAAATGTGGTAGTGGATTGGAATAATGTTAGTGAGCTCTCGTATCCTCATCCTTGGGCAATTTGTCACTTGCATGCTCAATGAGTTCATCAAATACATCTCTGCGGTGATAAAACTAACATTCCATAGTATACATTTGCTTGTGAACATACAATTCATATCACTTTCACAAAATGATCTAAAATCACCTCAAGAGCAGTACACCTTAATATCATCCAAAATGGAATACAAAACATGATATAATTCTAGTCATATGCTAAGCCACGTAAAACAATTAACCAAAGCATAATAATCCAGTCCTGAGCATGTAATATATAAAATCAATACGATACTCTGTGCCTCAAAAGATGAACAAATGTCTATTAAGCATATGAGTATAGTATAATAGTGATAAAAACGATAAATAAATATGGCCTCATAGGAAGGGTTGCTACCATTTTGTAGTGGTAGAAGATTAAAATGAATTAATTGGGGCACAATATTCAGCCCTCGAAACTTTCTCCACCACAATCTTTGTGGGAGTAGAAATTGGGATTTAAATGAAAAGATAACCAATTTGTTTATAACTTTGTTTCTTGGCCCCTTTCTATTGATAATTTTGATGTCATTAGTCTTGGTCTCAAATATCTCCGTAACCTGCCCATGACCCCATGAGTGGTTAGGTATGAGGTTAAAGCTTTTTGTCGGCATTTTGGACGGATAAATTTCTTGGACCACCAAAAAACAGTGCATGGGAAATTTAGAGTACCTAAGCTTGATCCTAAGAGAAAATAATTGTGCATGGAAAATCCACCCTAGAAAAGTCTTCCGCTTACTCTTCCTTTGTCTATGCTTTCCCTGCGATGCTTAGATCACCTATTTTCTCTCCTGCCAGTGCTCCCTCCATTGTCATTACTGCAACTGAAAAATATTGTAGTTATAGTTATTTTTAGATTGTAGTGCATCTGTAAACAATTGAGCAAATTATTAGACACTGGTGTTTGTGACGAAATGCATGTTGTTCCTTGGGGCGATATAAACCTCTGAGTTGAAGTCATTGGTGAATCATGCAAAAGCTAATTTCTATTTGACCCTCGAGCAGAAGAGTTTCATCCAAAAGGTGGAGGTGAATGATGCATGAATCTATGCCTTATTTTCTGTCCAGGATTCACAAGCCCAGATTAACTGGTAGGCCCATCTTTTGTATCGTGGTTTTACGCTGGAATCCTCATCCAAATGAATTCACTGTTTTTATCACATATTTTGTGTTGCCAAAGGATCATCTCGTGGACTCGTTGGATTTGATTTCAAACTTGGGCATAAAATTCCTTACCCAAAACATCCTTCTATTCACCGTTGATATTGAATGCCTCTATCCCAGCATTCCGACCGCTTGTGTCGTCACAGTTCTTCACCATTTCAGAAGGATCAGTTTGAGGACGGAAAATAGATATTATTGTCTGTTTGGCATCCTTAGTGCTATCACGACACTATTTGGAATTCAACAGAAAGTGCTGATAGGCAGAAGCACGGTATTGCTATGGGCAGTAATTTTGTTGTGGTCTATTCTTGCTGCCGTTTGTGCTATCTGACATTGTACATTGAATATACAGTAAATATAATGGGTTTTCTATATTACAATTTATTCATTGCTGATACGATTGGCAGTTGGCATGGTCACAGAATTCCGTTGATGCTCATCTTGAATGCCTGCAGTTCTTTCTTTGATGTCATCAGGATAACTTATGGGGTTTAAGAGGAAGAAATCACCATTCTAGAACTTCATAGATGGCCAAGGTTTTCTCGAACAGCTATCCTGAGCATTCAATCCTTCTAGAAATCAGTGAATTCATATCAATATGCTCTAGGCTTTTCACACCACCCACTGCATTAGAAGACATTTTATTTTCTGCGAGTTCAAGAGGTTATTCGTTGGAAAGAGCCATAGGAAAGACTTTCTGGATGTCAACTGTTTGATGGCTCAAGCATATTGTAACAACTATGTGCTCCCTTTTTTTCTATATTTAATTTCGGAGACACAAAATTTCTGCTCGCTTTTGTTATTTTCAGAGAAACCAACAGGAAAGGTGTAAAAGCCATGAATGCAATCTGATTCGCTAGGAACCTGAAGATTGGCTTAAATGTGATCATGTTCATGTTTGAACTGTGGAAGAATGGCAGGGAATTGAAACACATCTTTAGGGGGAGCATCTGTTGTAGAAATGCAAAGTCTCTGCCATTTCTTGTGCAAGAGCAGGGCCTTACAGTTTGGTTTCCTGTTGTTGATTCAGGGTAGCTGACCTTCAGAGTGGGGTTTCTCATGTACCGTGAACTTTTTGGCTGAAAGACAGCAATGCCATGATGCCACCTTCATAACATTGCCAACGAAAAGTTCTGAGTTTGGAGTGATTTGAAATGTGCATTTGCATGCAATAATTGCAGTGGCTTGGTGAAAATTGGGCTTCTTACAGCTGACCTTCCGCAACCATTGTCTGGAACTTCAGGCAATTGTTTCAGTTTTTACCCATATGTAACAAGTTTTTCGCAACCATTAAAGTTTTCTATTATGTTACTGACACTGGTTCTTCACAGGACATTATCTCGGGAGAGTTTTTAATTTTTATTTTTGGTTAGAGAGTTAGGAGGGAACTTTTTCGTAAGGACCCTTGGGTTTATAATTAACTCTCATGGGGCATGTTATATGTCATCCCCATTGAGTTTCCTTTAAAAGGCTGATGGTATACTTATCTGAACTCGCTTCTTTCTTTTGGTGAGGTCCGGGAGACCAAAAATGTGTTCAGAGTTCAATTTGTTTGTATTAAGTGCTTTATTGATCATTGGAATGATCTGTCTTTGACATCTCTCTGTGTGATGTTATTCTATTGCGTTCTTTAATGATCCTTTGTTGTCTTTACTTTCCTTGCACAATGAATACTGCTACAGGAATAAATTGTGCTCTTTCATTGATCAATGTTGTCATTGTTGTAAAATCCTTGATATATGAATAATGCCCATCTTCTAGTCAATGAGAACAACTTTATTTTCAAAATCTACAAATCCTTGGGGTTGTTTTGTAAAATATATATTCAATCAGTAAATGTTTCGGAAAGAATTTTTCATCCATGCTATAGAAAAATTCACCATAAACGTTAATTAAGATCCAAAAACCGTTTTACCGACCCGTTTCCAATATCATGTAAACTGCCAAGTGATGCCTAGTAATGTGTATATAGTCATATAACTTTCTAAACTACAGATGGGGTTTAATTTGATCGGGCAATCATTAAAAACGAAAAGAAAAGAAAACAAAGATTTGAGATTCATATCGCAGGTCAGAGAACAAATGTAATCTTCTGGATACACTGCGTAAGGAGGATTAATACCGACGTTTCAATTCCAGTACCGGAACCATCATCAGGGTGAAGCTGTTGCTTGAGAGCAGAAAAGAAAAGAAACTATATTAGTGCGGATGACTGAACAGAGTAGGTCAGTGGAACTCATAAAAACATCCAGTTGTATTACTGAAGTATCAGTGTAAAAAGAACCATAGAATCTGAAAAAGAGACAAGGAAATAAAGCACTAACGGTATGAAACCATAAATGCTGTCTGTAATATACAGGTACAAATATCCATAGCCATGTGAGTACATGAAATCGAAATTCTGATGATATCTATACACTCAATTCTTAAGAAATCACAAAATTTCAAGTTTCAACTGTACTAAATTATGATTTTGCTTTTCAAAGGTTTTGTCACTGGATTTTACAATTGGAAACTATAAGTTTGGAAACAAAATTATAGAATCATAGGTGACGAGGAGACGTCATTTTTGAATTCATAATTTTTTTATTGTTACTGGCTGTATCATTAATAGGTCTTTCAGTGCTATTGATTGGTTATGGTTACTTTCAATTTAATGTTTTCACATTTGATTACAGGTTGAGCTTCCTGGCTGCAAAGGAATTTGGACAGTCTATCATAAGGGTTCACGTAGCCATTCATCTGATACATCAAGAGTGAATTCCGATGAAGATGAGTTTCATGCTTATCTGATTATAAGCTTGGAATCCCGTACCATGGTGAGCTTAGCCATATTTTCTGAACATTCTGTAAAATACTAAAGATCGGATGGAAACTCTGTATTTGTGTGCAGAAGCAGGATTGCGTAGTTAGTAGAGTCTTGCATACGTATGAGAATTAATTTACTCTCTTGCATTTGAATTTGAAGGCTCTTCTGATGATGACGATTCTAGGTTGTGTTTTCTTGGTTCAACTCCATTTGTTAGATTTGTGTTCTTCTGAAATTATGTTTGAACCTAAAAATTTCCATTGCTTTCATTTTTTCTGTTAGTGTTTTTGAATTCTGAAGATGAAGCATAAAGAATTTCAATGCTATTAAAGTAAGTTTGCAGTTTCGGATAATATAAAAAAAATCATCAACTGTTTTTATCACAATGACACATACAGTTGATATTTTTCCTTCTTCTTTAAAGGAGAACAACTTGTCTTAAAATTTGTAGGATAAGGTATTATTGTCAGGAAATCTGTTAAAGTTGAAGTTCTCTGTAATATTTAGGATCTAAACCCCAAAATAAAGCTTTTGTTGCATTCGTCAGTGGACATGTTATGTTTCATTTTGGTAGCTTTGTAATTTGTGTTTGATTGACCAGCACACTGGGGTCTTTATATAACTTCCAAAATTAGAGGCATGTAGGTGGATGGCAGCAATTGCATGTGTGGAATTTGATCTGTAAGTTTGGTGCATGTGATTCTTTTTGGCATGTA
Source organism: Taxus wallichiana var. yunnanensis (assembly GCA_018340775.1). Classification (NCBI taxonomy): domain Eukaryota; kingdom Viridiplantae; phylum Streptophyta; class Pinopsida; order Cupressales; family Taxaceae; genus Taxus; species Taxus wallichiana. Next base: position 678,882,619 of record CM031235.1, read on the forward strand.
TTCTAACATTTATACAATTGTTATTTCTGCAGGTGCTAGAGACAGCTGAAATGTTAGGAGAGGTTACTGAAAGTGTTGATTATTATGTTGACGGGTGTACAATAGCTGCAGGAAACTTGTTTGGAAGGTAGGATCAGGTTATGTCATACTTTGAAACATTGAAACTATTTAATACAAAATTGAAAGATCTATTGTCATAGATTCTTTTTATATGATAGCAATATTCCTTATATTTCTCAGGGAAGTGTTTACTATCAGTGTCACTTGGATGAAATTGAGTGCAGTATGTGGTAACTGTAATTTTATTTTGTAGATGATTGAAATATTCCCAATTCTTATTTACTCCTTGTATTGATCGGGAACCTAGGCGAAATATGTGGGTCAACACTCTAAACTGCAGGAATCTAATGTGTTATAAGAAAACATAATCATAAACTTATCCACATTAAGAAAGTGACTAACATTGAACCTTGAAAATGTAAAATATTCAGAACTGTAACTGAGATTTCCATATCTGAAGTTCTTTACAATAGTCTACGTCAATAGATAGGACAATACAAAAGTATTTTATAGTCCCACTCTTGATTTGACCTAAACTGCGAATATTTTTTCTCAACCTAAACTGTGGCAACCCATTTCCCTTAGTGCGTGATCTGACCATGGTTTGAAAATTTTGTGCAATGGTACGGCCTAGTCCCTTGTGTGTTTTGTCTTCCTGTCATTGTTCTGATCGCAATCAGGATACAAGTCTAACTGGAGCTGTATTGTTGCAAATTGTGCATCTAGCAATGGTGGAAAATATGGATGTAGAAGTTTAACATTGAAAATAGGATGCAACCAAGATGGGACAGAAGATTGAGGTCCAAGGCAGTTCCATCTTGCTGTAGGAACCTGCTAGTCTTTTTTTTTTGCAAGTGTAATCAAACTATGTCACCAACCTGTTATTGATGTGGTGTGGATGTTAGTCACGGTGCTACTTGTATTTGGCATGTACAGTAGAAAATAGCTGTTGAATATGTTGGATTTACTCATTGAACTTGGTTACTTTGTCAGATTCTTCTTTTTCTGATGGAGAATCTACTATTGGCAGCAATAAGTTAAACTAGATGAACATGTGCTAGAGGATGAAATCCTAATTATACTCTTACCCCAGGTTTGCTAATAATTAGAATTGTGCATTCTCAAGAGGTGACTACCATTCTGTCATTTACCTTTGTTTGGCCATTTCTTGTAGGATGAAATGTTTTTGACATGGTAGGCTTTGTATCCATTCGAATCAAAGGATTATTTTGCAATTTCTAAGAAATATAATGGCCTTATTTGAAACAATAGTGTCTTCCAAGCCACACCCGTTAATGGGTCAAGTGGAGCTCTTCCAGGAAATAAGGAAAGAAAATCTAAATGGATCCCACCCAAACTTGGATGGTTCAAGTCGAATACGAATGGCGCTTCTCAAGGCAACCCCGGAAAATTTGGGGCAGGATGCATAATTTGAGACTGCTTGAGATCTCTAATTGAAGATGCATCCTTCCAGCTACCAACTGGAACAAATAAGGAAGTGGAAGCGACAACTTTGCTGCAGGGCATGCAACTTGCTTTAAATTGCGGTATTAGTCACTTGATCATTGAATGTGATTCTGAAATGATCATCAGGGCACTAAAATCCAGAAACTCAAAAACTTGTAGAATTAATAACACTCTAAATTTGGCAAGGCATAACCTTACATAGCTGATATCATGGGAAATATATCATTGCTATTGGGAGGCGAACAAAATTGTGGACTTTGTAGCCAATGCGGGAATGGATCAACCAAAACCTTCGTGGTCGACAATACACTTGAATCACGGCATGGACTTGGCACTTTGTGGTGCATGGATCTTCAACTGCACACTTCAAATTGATTGGGTCTTCCTTTATCATTATCAAAGTACCAAATTTTTGTAGTGGTGTTTTTGCGGTGATTTAATTCACACACTCCCAAGATTACACTTCACCCTCTACGGGCATGCAAAGGTGGAGATTCCTCATGAGTTTCCATGTGTTGGTGATTTCCTAGATCTGCCGTGAAGTGGCCCGTGGCAAACTGCCCTTATTTCCCCCAAATTTTGAATGAGTTCCCAATCACTTCTCATTATGTTCAGGATTTTTCGTTTGTGTTCTGCTCCATGGCTGAATTCCTCTTTCATACATTTTTCCTGCGGGGAAGTAATAGGGAAATGGATTTTTTTACCCAAGTCACAGTGGAGTGTCTCGGGAGGATTTTCACCTCTCATTCAGATGAAGTATGACAGGCATATAAGGATACCTTGGGTAAAAACTACATGCAAATGGAAGTGTGGCCTAGGTTCGATTATCAGATAGCGTCGTTTTCATCGACAACCTCTTGAAGGTGGAGCCCGACAAGCAGGCTGCCATGGCCATGGGCATCATCTTTATTAAGCCAGAGCATAGGGTTAATCTCGACAAGGTGTTGGACAATCTGCATTTTGACGACTCCTCTCTCTTTCGTATGCTGCCCTTTCTCATGGAATCGTCACAGTAGCAGCCTACCTTCAGCCCAAGACTCGCTTCAAGACCCTGGTTGAATATGCAAGCAAACTGTTTTTAGCATTTCTGGTCTCCTGCTTCGGCCTTTACCTTCTCGAAGCTGGACCTGTTGGAATTGCAGAGGCAAGCCTGTTAGATGGTCAGATGCTCATGGATGAGCAATTGGAAAAGGCTAGGCAAGCTTATGGACTTCTGTTATGACAAGCTGGAAGGGAAGGGTTTGTTGTGAGCCTCAGGGGTAAAATGATGCCCCCAGAACTAGATTCTGATTGGGAGGAGTCACCCTCCTTTGAATAGCTTTCTTCTGCAATTTGATGATTGGGCAAGTTAATACTTGGGTTTCTGTCTGGTTTTATGTATATACTATACTAGCATATCTGACATGACACAGGCTGCCATTAATATAACAGTTAAAACCGTTATGTAAATACCAGTAGTAGCTGTGGTGCATAGGCTGCCCCAGGTAAATACCTTTCTTTTGATCCAGGCTCCGCCTTTTGAAATCAACTACGATGTGACACTTTTTTGAAATATTAATATTAACGGGAAAGTGACCCATTTAACCCTAGTTCACAGATAAAAAAGTGTCTGCCAAGCCAAAGTGAAGTCATTGAGTGTTTATAAAAAAAAAAAAAGCTTTTTAGTATCCAGAATTGAAACTGTCTTCTGCAAGGATTAGGATAACCATCTTCGGAAGCCTTTCCACAACCAAAAAAGCATGATCATGACCATGTTTAACTGTGAGAAAACCTGAAATGATTGCGATGGAGACTAATTCAAAGGCTTGTTTGGTGATATTATAGGAGTGTAAACGCCTTCTAGATTTGGCTATGGCACACGCTGTACTAGCTCTAATGTATTTTGTAACATCAGCTTTGAGATTCAAAACCAATAGAAATATCTCCTATAACCTGCCAATGTTTTGTCTGTATTTTGTCAGCTACATGCTTCCTTGAGGATCCTGACCCTCACTGCACAGGTTTTACTTAGCTTATATTATTTGGGGTTTGACTGTTATAGATTTACCCCTTGTAATTAAGTACATAGTGCTTAATTTTTTTAACATAGGTGACTGTTAGTGCGAAATCACAGCACCCCCAAATGAGCTCTAAAAATCTGCTTTTCTAAGGCAGACTCATTTGGTGTGATTTGCATAACATTGGATCATTCCCCAAGCTGTGGGACTTGCAAATGGGAATGATCCTCCAGAGAAGGCTGGTTCCTCTTCCTAATCCTAGCACTAAACTACTTCTAAGGAAGGAAATGCGACTATCTACTCCTAATCTAACAATTCCAAGGGACCAAGGAGAGAGAGAGAGCATGAAAATAAAGAAATCCTACACTACAAAGGTGATAGCACTGAGAAAAGGGAACTGCTGATCACAAACCCAACTGCCTGAAATGGAGAGAGGTGAGCAATGGAGAGGATGGACAGATGCATCACAGACCAAGGATAAATTTCACACAGAACACCATTTCAAACCCCTTAAACACAACTCCCAAAACTTGCAATGGACATCAAAGATATGCACAGTATACCTTGTAATGGTGAGAGGCGAGAAGAGACAACAAAATGAGCAAAGGATGGACAAAACGCATCACGAAACAAATTTTATTGCTCCAAGAGTTCACACAGTACACCATTAACGGGAAAGAGGCGGAAAATGCCATTACAAAGCCAAGGGAGGAGGCTTAAACTCCACATTCGACCCTGGAGAAGAAAGAGAGAGGGGGCAGGGAAGAAGAATGAACAACCCTTTACAATGAATCCTGCCCCTATATTTATAGATTTGATCGGAGAGAAGAAAGAGAGAGAGAAGCGGGAAAAGCAGGTTGAAGCTCAACCAACGCACGTTAATGCCTCTGATGAAATATGCCCCAAATCCGTCTTTATTGCATGATTCCTTGATTCGGCGCCTTGAAAGAAGAGGAAACAACGAATGATCGAATCCAATCTGGTTGTTGAGATAGATGGATCCTGCATTGAAGGCCCGAAGACGTTTCCTCCATTTTCCTTTACCTAACCTCCTCAAAAATTAAAGTCTCAGACCTCCATGGCGTAGGTGAGGCTGAGATCTTTCCAATGGTGTCAGATTTGCAATATTTTGAGCCCTGAGCCGAAAGATATGCCCCTTCGAAGTTTGTATCGGGTCCGTACGGGAGGCGGGAAAACAATTTGAAAGATGGGTCCCCCTTTTGAGATGGGACATGTGGCACCCCTTTTAGAGCAAAAATCGGACTCGCGGGTCCGCAATTTATCTTTTCCCCTTTTGCGCGAAAAACGCAAAACTCAAAAAAACTCCCATGGCCCCGAAGCTCCACTTGGATACGTGGCACCCTTTGGTTGGCCGGGGATGCGCTTCACCTTTTGTCTCTGTGCCTTTTGAGAAAAGGAAAATTTTCACCTTTTCCTCCGCCTCCCCGCTTTGGCTTTGACTCGGGTTCAAACTTTGACTTTTTCCTTTGCCTCGTTCTGGAATGCGAGCTCATAGGTCTAAAACGTTTTCCCTTCATATTTTCTCTATGTGCGGGGTTGTCTTGACCAAATTTGCCGGGGGTGAATTTGGGATAACAATGACCTTTACCATAGTACTTCTCTATTATAACTGAATAATTTTACTGAGTATAAAGGAAAGCTTTTAGTATCCAGCGTTGGGGCTCTCTCCCGGCAAGTCACTTGGACAGCTATCTTTGGAAGCCTATCCACTTCTAAAAGAATAAATTGATCATCATCATGTCTAGTTGTGAGAGTACCCGGAATGAAGGCGACGGAGACTAATTCAAAACGCTTGGTTGGGATGGTATAGGAGTGTAGATGCCCTGCAGATTTGGCTATGGCACAAGTTGTATCATCTCTAATGTATAGCATCAGCTTTGCGATTCAACCAATAGAAATATTTTCTCAAAACTGCTATTGTTTTGTCTATATTTTGTCAGCTACATGCTTCCTTGAGGGTCCCAATCCTCACAGGACTATTTTTACTTAGCTTATATGATTTGGGGTTTAACTGTTATAAATTTTATTATTTACTCCATTGTTAGTTTACATTTCTTTAGTACTCTTTTCCTACTTACTTTTCGGTAATATAGGGTAACTTTACCCTAGTGCTTCTCTATTATAACTGAATGTACTCTTCGATTCCCATTGAAGTTAGGAGATCGTTGACAGTTTCGATACTAGTTGATAAAGAGCACTTAAAATGAAAGACCTGAACAGTATAGTAGACATACTGTTCCCTCATTCTCTATAGTTTCTAGTTTTATATGTATATATACACTTACCCCGCTATTCTATGCCATTAATGACCCAAGAATATTTTGGCTCAGTCCATTCTTTGGATGCAAACATTCTTTTAATTCATCTTTTGTAAAGAAAGGAACTATAGGGAGATGAAATTGGTGGTAAATATGATAATAATAGGTGAACATGCTCTTTTCATCTGTGAATTTGCTCATTAAAGACCTTTGTATGATTGTAGCTTCATTTTGTTATACTTTTCGCCTACTCATAAACAGATTAATTAATTTTTCCTGTATCTTCTAGCATCGCTTCTATGTAATCTTAAACACAAGAGAGGTGACTTTCCATCAAAAGTTTACAGACAACTGCATGGTCTGCAGTCTCGCGAATGACAATGTGCACGGTACCCCACTTGAACCACAGGTGTCTCAAACATCTTGCAAAGTGTTTGAGCATTTATTTATTTGGTTGGATGTATTGATGGATCTAAAAACACTTTTCCCTTATAGTATAAGACAAGACACTCAGCAATGCTTATTTTCTTTCATCTGTCCACTCATTGAATGCAATAGTGTAACCAGATTTTTCCCAATGCGCTTGATGTTCAGCAAGTCTTTCTGACACATCTTTAACATCTTGCAAAATTTCAGTCCTAAGGACTTTAGATATGTGGACTCTGAAGCTTGGGCCAGCACTTTTACAGAGTATGTGCAGAAAATGCCCAGGACTACACAGCGCTGATTTCCAGTCTTGAGCATGTCCGATAAATACCCAGGATGTCCTCAACAGTAGAGCACCTCCCCAAGCGTCCTAGGAACACCTGCACGTCCACCAAACTAAAAGAAACAGAAGCATCCATTGTACAACTCGCTGAGAGGGAAAAATATCTTGGTGGCAGCATCCTCAATTTTGAGGGATCAAGGGATGGCAAGGGATTGTTTTATCTGTCCTCAACTCCATGAAATGAAGGGGGCATCCCCAAGGCATCTGGATGGCTGGGGGCGCATCCCCATGGGACACTGTTGCAAAATGAATCTCATCAGGTTTTATTTGAATAACCTTTTTACACTAAGGCTAGAAATTTAATTCGAACAACATTTAATATTTTCTAATATTAGACCATAGAAGGTCTTATAAATAACATGTTATGTCTGTATAATAAGCCAATGATTTGTTCACTACATAACTTTTGTTTCAGATGATTGTCTTATGTATATCCTGTCAGTTAGTTTGTTTTCTTATGATGGCAATTATAGTTGAAACTTATCACATACATTATCATCACAAATGGCTGGTTAGCAGCTCTCTCTCTCTCTCTCTCTCACACACACACACACACACTCACTCACTTTCTAGGTTCTTTTACCCTAGCACTTCTATGTTGCCATGATACGGGTGCGGGTACGTGATCGATACATGGATGCGTCGATTTTAAAAAACCCTTGGGTACGATACGTCTTGGATACATCCGTGTGTGTGTGTATATATATATATATATATATTTATATTTATGTTTTATACATATACTCATTTTTTAGTCCATAAGAAACACAAAAATTGAAAAATATAGTATGATCAATGTTCAAAACATTCAATATATTTAAGATTTTACATTTTCTATGATATACAAATATTGTATTCCTTTGTGTTTCATCCATTTCCTTTGAGATAGATTTTATGTTGTGATGGTGGCCATAAAAGATGTATATAGGGAGCTCCTAAAGGACCTATTTAATGAGATTGACTCTAACCTGCCAATGATAACTAAAGAGGTCAGTCCAATGGTTGGTTCTTGCATTCATATTATCCAAAATCACCTTCTAATCCTCCTTAAGGATGCAGGAAGGAGTCAATGCTGTGCCTTGATAGTTTCTGGGAAAGGATGCTCTTTGAAACTTTAAGCTATGCAATTTGCAGTTCCAATTTTTCTATTAGTATTGAAGATCACCTGAGATTTGATCTCATAAATAACTTGTATGGAGGCTCAGATATATGTCCAAATTTCTATGAATAGCTTCTTTCCTTGGCCAATTGTGATGATCCCAAATAATTAGCTCAAACATTCTTGATATCCTTTGAATATTTTCTCTTCAATAAACTAGAGGGATTTTAAACAATCTTCAGGTTTCCTTGTGGTTGCCATGCCCTCTTAGTCTAGTCCTCATTAATATTGAAGTTTATTTTAGTCAAAATAAAATAAAATAAAACTTTTTAGTGCCCCCCACTGCCCAACCCTGCGGGTACGTCCCGGCTATGCCAAAACGTATCCGGGAAGTATCAGTACCGTGCTCGGGATGTATCCGTGCCGGGCGTATCCAGGGGGTACAGGAGGGTCGGGGGCGAACCCTGGTAACATAGTAGCACTTCTATTGTAATTGGGTGATTTCTTGAGTCCCATTGACCTAATTTTGGTCATTTGTGGAATTTATAATAATTTTTCTGTTTCTCTCTGTCATACGCCCACCCAGCCCGCCCGCACCCACACACACACTTTTATGGCCAGGTGACCTCTAAATAGTAAAATAAACAGGCTCTCTTTTTCGAACTGAGTGTATCATCAGTTTGTTGGGTACCACACTATTAACTCTTCTCAGTCACGAAATTCTTATGTGTAGCTTTTTCTCCGAATAATAGGAAATTAGGATTGCACATATATGTTCTATTAGCTATTCTTGTCTCGTTCATTGTGATATCTGTGACTTAGTAAATTTAATTAATATTTTCATAATTTGTTTTCAGCTATTTTCAGAACCCAGGGTTCTTTACCCCAGCACTTCCCTTTAATAACTGATTGTAGTTTCGAGTCCCGTTGACTGAATTTGTTCTCTTGTGGACATCAATATAATTCATTTCTTTCTTTTTGTAGAAATCTATTTTTACCAGTACTGACCTGGACTGAAAAATGGGCGGGCATTTTACTTTTATAACTGACAAAATGTGATTTTGCAGGCGTCGTGTTGTACAAGTATATGCACGGGGTGTTCGTATTCTTGATGGTGCATATATGACCCAGGAGTTGTGCATTGAAGTTCCAAATACTGATACAAGCTCAAATTCCGATAATCCTACTGTATCTACTGTATCAATTGCAGATCCATATGTTCTACTCAAGATGTCAGATGGAAGCATTCAACTTATTGTTGGAGGTTGTTATTCTTTATAAGCCATAATCATGTCTGTTTGGCTACCCAGAAAATAAGTGTCACTGACTGAGCATGTGCCGCATCTTAAAAATTGATTTTTAAGCTATTAGACTGTTTAGGGAGTTAGTAATTTGTAATTACTAATTACCAATGACATTTGAAGAACATTGAATACAAATAGCTTTTTCCAATTAAACTATTGTATATATAATAGCTGTCTGTTGTTCTGAAAAGAAGGTCAGTATTCTGTGTATCTCAAATCAATAGGTTATCCCTACTTGTCTCATTATTTGCCTGGGGTTCATTGTTATTCAGAACACGAGTTAGGTAAAACACATGTTAGCCTGCAGAAATTATTTTTCCTGACATCTAATTTGACATGTTTGATTTCAGCACATTCAATTGACTTTCTGGGAACGTAACGGGTTTTCTTTGAAATATGAATAAATGCAATTAGGCAGTTATATACTTATAGACTGAAGCCAAAGCAGTCAACCTGAGTGCGGCAAGGATTTCTTTTGTTTCGTGTTTTCTTATGTCCTATATAAGGAGTAACAGGTCTCTTTGAAAATGGATTTAGTAAGTGTAGTTGTGCTTCTACATTTATTTTTTCTTGTATTCCGTAACTATCTAGTATGATGGCACATTTTCTTAGTTCCATTCCATTTGCTTATTCTTAGAAGGCAGCTTGCCATTAGCTTTCCTTTTGTAATGTTTTTACTATATTAATACATCTACTCTTTTCTCATAAAAAGAAATAGGCTGAAGATATAATGGCATCACTGAAAGCCTTGTTATTCACAAAAATATAATTACTGTAATTTTTCAGTCTTAGAAGGCTTATCAGTGAGCCTTTATTTTTTCGGGCACATCTTGGAATTAATATTTTCTGGCACATCTTGGAATTAATATTTTCTGGCACATCTTGGAATTAATATTTTCTGGCACTGGTAGTTTCCATAAACTATGAAGTGTTTATGAGATGTATATAATTTGATTTTTTTTAACAAGGATTTCGTTAGTTTGAATTGCAAGATCTGCCAAAGATGCATTTGTTAAAATACATATATAGGCAAATGAGTCTCTAGGGCTAGGCTGTGTTAGAATGTACTTCCCAAGTTCCAACATTGGTTTCAATTGTTTCTAGATATACTGAACTGCAATTATGAGTATCCACAATCTCTTACAACGTCTGTTTATGTGTTTTTAAAACTTATAAAATTTCTATGCCTAGTCACACAATTCAACAATTGACAAACAGACATGAGCCTTATGTTCCCTATTTGACCAGAAGGATAGCATGTTCCAATCCTGTCCATGATACAAAGAATCAGGTGTAAGAAGCTGGTTGCATTATATTGGTTCTTGTACTGGGGACACATTCATGTATGATCTGCATGCAATTTTTGGGCTATAATTCAGCAAAAGAGCTTGTATGTTTGCAACCCTCTCCCAGAACTATACATCATGTATCTGAAAATGTTTCTAAAAACTAGCACAATGGTGTTCTAAACATCTGTTGGCTATTCATAATCTCTTCAAATTTAAATATATGCAGTACTTATTTTTTTAATATGGTGCATAAGAAAATTTGCTTTCCTGACTGGTGGAGATCCTAATTCGATTGCAAAATTACTTTGTAAAATGTCAGAACAGATAAAACTTCTATTGTATTGTTGCTTGGAAAATTTGAATATCTCATCTCTCAAAAAGAGTTGAATTGTTTGGGCATTTTGCTTCCAAGTAGCAGGCAAAGAGCTTATTATATCTTACTGCCTGGGAAATAGTTGGAAAGGAAGTTAGCGATTCTATACCAAATGTATACTATGACACAAAACAATTGACCAAGGGATTTGTAGCATGTTAGTGCAGTTAGCAGGCATGGAGTTATTTAAAATCTAATTACTGTTATAATTGTGATTAGATACTGGTTAAAATCATTTCTTGGAGTTGATTTTGATATCTGTTATTGCAGATCCCTCAGCTTGCACTGTTTCAGTTACTTCATCACCAGTATCTAAAAGTTCTGCTGATCCTATTGCCGCATGTTCACTTTATCATGATAGGGGCCTGAACCTTGGTTAAGGAAAACCAGCACAGATGCTTGGCTTTCAACAGGAGCAGCAGATGATCTTGAAGGGACTGATGGTACGACTCAAGATCAGGGAGATATATACTGCATAATATGCCGAGAGAATGGAAGACTTGATCTGTTTGAAGTTCCCACCTTTAGATGTGTTTATTCCATTGATATGTTTATGTCTGGCAAAAGTATCTTAGTAGATACTTATCTCCCAGATGTGTCCGGTGATACCCTGGGAACTGTAAAGGAGCAATCAGAAGCAAGTTCGGAGGTAAATAAAAAGAAACTGGGTTTAAAATGAAGGTTGTGGAAATATGCATGCAGAAATGGAGTGGTCAGTTTGGTCGTCCTTTCCTTTTGCAATATTGAGTGATGGGACGATGCTGTGTTATCATGCATATTTATATGAAGGACAAGATAATACGGTAAAGACAGAAGGAATAAGTATAGGGGAGAGTGCAACTAACTGTAATAGTACATCGAGGCTTAGAAATTTGCGATTTGTTCGTGTATGCTTGGAATCAATGACAAGGGATGAGGGTGGAACGATAGCTTTGGGGCAAAGGATTGTGAATTTTAGGAACATAGGTGGCTACCAAGGTGCCTTCCTGACAGGCACACGACCAGCCTGGTTTATGGTCTGTAGAGAGAGGCTTCGAGTTCATCCACAGGTAACATAAGATAGTAATGCATTGTTTGTTCGGATTCTATGTTCTGTATTATTTTAGTGACTGTAACCTTGTGATTATATATATATGTATGGTTATTCGGCAGTACTTTTGACAAAAAATATTCCGGAAAGTTTTCCACGCAAGATAACACACATGCATGCTAGTACAAGATATCAACTTAATGACATGAAATGCACAATGAACTCTGAGTACTGCAGGCTACAAAAGCTCAGAGCAAGCAAGAATTTCAAAATACTTGCCAATATTTTCAAAATACTCGCCAAGTATTCTGAAAATATTTGGCAGGCATTTTGAAATTCTTGCTTGCTCTGAGCTTTTGTAGCCTGCAGTAGAGTTCATTGTGCATTTCATGTCATTAAGTTGATATCTTGTACTAGCATGCATTTGTGTTATCTTGCGTGGAAAAATTTCCAGGATGAGTTTTTGTCAAACACTCTACAAAAACATCAAGTTGCATCGCCATCCATTTCTTCATGTTTTTTTAGTGATTTCATGCCGTGCAAGATATTTTGCATATTCGTTTTTCATTTTCACTGAACATAAACTTATTTTAATCATGCTAAATTGTAATTGTAGCTGAACATGTTTTTTAGTTATCACCTAAAATTACATACAGACAGTCCCGTCAGTCCTGTATATGCCATATTTCTACATCCATCTTGTATCTACGAATCACAGGAATTAGATGCAGGGAACTCTGAAGGTACACAGAATATGCTAAGCAATACCGGATCATATCTCAGGCACCTGTTTCTGATGTCATGCCAGTTGGTTATGGCTCTTCGAGTGGAGCTTCCAACTAAACTTCAAAGGCCCCAAGTTTCTATATCGGATAATGGGAAGAAGATTGTTGGTGCTGCTCCTTAAGCGCTACTCTTGACCTTTCATGAAGATTGGCTTCTACCATAGTTTGCATACTCGTATTCGGCAAACCCAAAATTTTTTGACTCGGCAAAAACTTGGCAAGACTCGGCGAATATTAGGAAACTTAAAAAAACCTCAAATTTCTTTAAAAAACATAAATTTTATGCAAAATACGTCTACAAAATGTATCAAATGAGTCTATAAAATGTTGGAGAAGTGTTTTCTATCAGATTTGAATACTAATACAATACAAAATCGCATCATCATGGGAATACAATGGCCGATTAATAAGTGTTATGAATTTATGATGATTGCCATTGAAAATTATCATTATAAATTTCATATCTATGCAAGTTACAATATACAATAATTTACATTTTCCTCTTCCCCGTTATAGAGAAATATTGGGGAGAGGGTCTATTGCCTATACTAGTCCTCACACTCGGCTGCATCTCCTCGCTCCTCCTAGAAGGCTACGACTGCGGCTCCAACTTGGTAGTAGATGGCGGTGGCTTCTCTATTGCATGTTCGACATCACCTTCAAAGATGTCATCCAATCTTGCTAGTGCTTCTCCCTCCATAGCTTCTATCTCGAAAGAAGCAATCTCATCCTCTATGAACAAATGTATTTCCTCTTCTTGCCCAATCCACTCACTATATGAATCTATCTCATCCAAATCAATAAGCTCTTGCGATGTGGCCTCCACTTTTCTTGTGCGAAGCCGAAGATTGTATTGCACAAAAACCAAGTCGTTGAGGCGTTTTTGAGTCAACTTGTTGCGCTTCTTCGTGTGAATGGCCTTAAACAAACTCCAATTGCGTTCACATCTAGAAGCGCTACAAGGTTGAGATAAAATTCTGAGGGCTAGCTTTTGAAGATGCGGGTATTTCCTCCCCAATCCTCCCACCAAGAACCTACAAACAAGATAATCAAAAGTTTATAAGTAATTAATAAAATTAAATTTGTAACTTGTAACATATAAGTAACTTAGTAAACATTCTAATTTTTATTACTTGGTGATTGCGTGGTTCTCCCTCGGATAGCTAATGCCGAAGAAAAGAGCCTCCCCTAACATGTTTGTAATTCTGCAACTCTAAAATAATGAGGTCCCTTGTCTCAACCTCTGGTATCATCCTCTCAATGCATGTTGAAAGGCCCTCCATAACCTCCCCATACACATTTGTGAAGCCGTCAAAGAAGAGAAATTTGGGGTTGAGATAATAGTCCGTTGCATGAATAGGTTGGTGGAGTTGATTGTTTCACCTCCGATCAATTATCTCCCAAAAGGGACCAAATCTGGCGATATCCCCCTATAATAGTTTTGGATAGCCTCTTTGGCCCTATCCATGGCCTCATAAATGTACCCCATAGGGTTTTGCTCCCATCAACCAAGCACAAAACCCTCACCAACGGCTTTGACACCTACACACAAATTAAAATTTAAGGCTACAAACTTACAAATAAAGTAAATAACAATATATTTATAATTTAACAAATTAAAATAAAGGAATCGACTTGAAATTTAAATTGAAGTTTGAAATTACCTTGATGATCTCTATAGCTCTCTTTGCAAAGACATCACAAAAACTATCTTTCCAGTCCTCTCTCCATCAACTTTCTTTGAATATTGTGAGTCTAGCCATGCTTGACTCACAAACATTTGCTTCAATGACGAAAAAAACTAGAAATACTTTTCAACGTCCAAGAAGTTAGTTGCAGAACCTTGTGACACTTTGGTCGCACAAGCGCATTCCCCTTTGTGTGTTTTCTCATCAAGTTGAGAACCCAAGGGTGATTATATATATACTTGGTTATGTTTCTTGCATCTTTTATAACCGGCCTCACCCAATCAATTTTGCATGTCTTCCAAAAGAAGGTCAAGGCAATGAGCCGCACAAGGAGTCTAAAAGAGTGATGGATGCCTCTCCCCGTAGTAGTCTCCTACCTGCCACATGATGTTGCATTATCTCGTGACAACTTGCACAACATTCTGATACCAACCTCTAATAAGACCTCCAACATAAGACTCAAATTATCTCGCATTTTAAACTATGTTAGAGACATCAATTGAATCTAAAAACACCATCTCACCATTCAAGCCTCTAAAAATTAATGAGGATGCGAGCCTTCCATCCATCTACCCATCCGAAAGAATGGTGCTTCCATATTTCTGCCATTGTTTTTTTGATCTTCTAGGATTGCCAGCATCGGCAATCGCACCCTTGAGCAATTTCCCACTCAAGTCTTTTGGAGAGGGTGCCTTAGATCTTTTCTCTACAATTGTCAATGTTGTCACCAAGTACTCCCAATACGGGCTCTTTGCCACATTGAAGGGAAGGTTGTTGTAGTACCAAAAATTCGCACATGCTTTATCTGCTTCGTGTGCATCCTTGTTCCAGCTTGTACCTTGCAACGAAGGTTGTGCTCTAGGTATGTTCCTTGGTACAAAAAAGCCATGTACATGGACCGCGAGTAGAACCCATGATCGTTACCGCATCGTCCTCTGAATCCTCTATCATTCTAGGTCTAATGACTTCTGCTATGGCTACATCCATCCTTTCCGTCTCTAGTTTCTTTTCCTCCAGCTCTGCCAACTCTGCTGTCATCTCTTGTTTTGCCTCTTCTATAACATTGGGGCATACCACAACGTCTCGACAAACAATACATGCAAGATGATACTTCAAGCGATTGATGCCTCCGAAAATGTTTTGCCGCAGAAATTACAAACCACGGTTCCCTGAATTGCTCCACATACACCATACTTCCAAGCAATGGTACGAGCGTTAGCGGGAATGATTCCTACTAGTGATGTGAGTCAGATGCCGAACTTGATGCCATTGGTAAGCTCTAATCTGCAACACAATGTAAACTTAATTAAAATGTAAAAAAAAAAAAGTGTCTCGTGTTAACCAATCGGAAAAGCTCTTGCCAAAAGTGCTCAACAACCCGCTATCCTTGGTCACTTACTAACAATGTTCTTCGAAGTCCATGCAACCTGAATACCTGACGGAAGAACAAATCAGCCACATGCGGTGCCTTAAAGCTGGTAGGAATGGCGAAAAAGTGTGCATACTTTGTCAATCTGTCGACTACCGCATAAATGCGATCATTCCCTTGCACTACAGAAGACCTGTAATGAAATCCATCGAAATACTCTCCCATTTCTGTTCAGGAATCGACAATGGCTGTAATAAACTTGTTGGGAAAGTATGTTCTGACTTGTTCTGCTGACAAGTCATACACTCATGGACATGGCGTAGGACATCCTCCTTGAGACCCTTCCAAGAGAATCTCTCTCTAACCTGCCTGTATGTTTTGAAGTACCCCGGATGTCCTGCAAGTGGTGCATCATGGAAGGCATGCAAAATCTTCTTCTTAAGCTTAGATTCAGGAACTAGGTAAATTTTGCCCTTATACAAAATCAAATCAGCTATCACCTTGTATCGCTCATCCTGAATTTTACCATCCATAATGTCACATGCCAAAGTATTTTTGGAATACTCAACTAATAGTTGAGATTTCCAATCTGAAATCTTGCTCAAAGAACATAGGGCAACGAGATGTGGTTTCCTAGAAAGTGCATCAGCCACTACATTCTTCTTCCCCTTGACATACTCAATGTCAAAATCATATGCCTGGATCCTACTGACCCACTTTTGCTGCCTCTCATTGAG
This sequence comes from Taxus wallichiana var. yunnanensis, assembly GCA_018340775.1. Lineage (NCBI taxonomy): Eukaryota > Viridiplantae > Streptophyta > Pinopsida > Cupressales > Taxaceae > Taxus > Taxus wallichiana. The sequence continues at coordinate 678,898,865 of CM031235.1, forward strand.
CTCCTTTTGTTCCAGAAAGTATTTCAGGCTGTTGTGGTCGGTCCTCACCACAAATTTCCCACCTACCAAGTATTGTCTGAATTTCACCAAGGCATGCATAATGGCGAGCATCTCCTTATCATAGGTGGAGTACAACCTCTCATTATCTCTCAACTTCCTACTCTTGTAGGCAATAGGATGACGGTCTTGCATAAGAACTACACCAATCCCCAATCCCAAAGCATCACACTCCAATATGAAGGGCCAGTGAGAAATCCGAAAGAGCCAAAATGGACAAGTGCTCATAGTCACCTTGAGCCTATCAAATATTACCTGTGCCTCATCTGTTCATTTAAATACCCTTTTCCATGATCTGTCAAATGGAGCTACAAGTTGAGAATAGCCTCTCATGAACCTCCTGTAATAACCACATAATCCTAGGAATCCACGCAAGTTTGAAATGTTCCTAGGTGGCGGCCAATCCTGCATAGCCTGTATCTTCTCCTGGTGAACCTTGACCCTGTTGGCCCCAATGACGTGCCCAAGATACAAAATCTCTGTAAGTCCAAATTCGCATTTGGACATCTTAGCAAATAGAGACTGTGTCTCCATGATGCTAAGTACCTCATCAAGATGCCTCAAATGCTCCTCCCATGTCCTGTTATAAATCAGAATGTCATCGAAAAATACTAGCACAAACTTCCTCAACTGCTTGTTGAAGAGATGGTTCATGCATGATTGGAACGTAGTAGGTGCATTAGTGAGACCGAATGGCATCACCAAGAACTCATAGTGCCCATAGTGACATCTGAAGGTTGTCTTGTGAATATCCTCCTCACGAACACGAATCTGATGGTACCCTGATCAAGATCAATCTTCGAAAAATAGATAGCTCCATGCAATTCATCCAAAAGCTCATCTATGCGAGGAATGGGATACCTATTCTTTATAGTCTTCTTGTTGAGTGCACGGTAGTCAATGCACATCCTCATGGTCCCATCCTTCTTCACCAAAACAATGAAGAAGCAAAGGGACTAGAACTAGGACGGATATGTCCCATATCCAAGAGCTCTCTAATGGCCTTCTCTATCTCATCCTTGAATTTCTTAGGATGGCGATAAGGCGTAGTAATCACGGGCTTGGCACCCTCCTCTAGCTCTATAACATGCTCAAATCCTCTATTTGGTGGTCTACCTGGAGGAATGTCACCAAACACTGGGTCGTGCTTATCCAGTATTGACTGGATGTCTATATGAAAGGGCTGTCCACTATCCGAAGAAGATTTGGATGAAATGAAACACTGGGCTGCCCATGCAACCTCTCCATGTCTGACTATAGACTCCATCCTGTGTGCTGAAACCTATGTTGCCGCATTCGCGAACTTCAAAAATTCAAATTCGCCAATTTTAAAGCCCTAAATTCAATTTAATTCTTTTTGGCAATTTTTTCCTTTTTTGGATTTTTCAGATTTTTTGAAAGGGTCCTGAAGATGATTTGCTTCAAAAATTGCATGTGCCATAACTTTCATTCTCGTGGCTCCGTTTCTGTGTCTCTTTAAAAGTGCATATTTTCTCCTCTACACATTGATGGCAATATTTTTCTTATTTTCATAAAATCCATTTTTGCCAACTTCTTTCAATCTTCTGAAATAATCATGAGCTTTGATCATTCGAGATAGATTAGTAATGAAATCAATGAAATGTGATATTATCTCTCTTTTGAAATGTGAATTTATCTTTTGTTTTTATATATTTAATAAAAATGTATATTCTCATAAATCGAATTTAATCACGAATTTAATCGCTGATTTTTTACCGCGAATTTTTCACGAATTTAATCATCGGCGAATTCAACACGAATTCAATGCGGCAACTTAGGCAAACAACTCTAGGCCCACCATCGTAAAGAGCCCTAAGCACAATCTTCTTCCCATCCGCCATAAACTCTAACTCCATCCTCCTGAAGTCCTCGCACATACCGCCAAGGACTTTCGCAACCAAATACCCAATATTGTATCAATCTCACCAAGACCAATCACATAGAAATCATCGGTCAATGTGTAGTCCCCCATTTGGATGCTAAGATGAGGAATCCTCTTAGTGCAACTCAAAGCAAATCCGTTTGCAACTCGTACACTAAACCCCTCAAAGTCCTCAACCTGTAATCCACACTTCGCAGCCAACCCCTCATCTATGAAGTTGTGTTTGGCACCACTATGTCAACCAAACAAACAATCTGCTTCCCCTTAAGTACTCCTTTCAGCCGAAAGGGATGGTACCTAGGGACTCCTGAAAGTGTGGCAATAGTGACATTGGATGAACCCAATGCCTCACCATCTCCAAGCTCTATCTGGGGCTGCTCCTCTTGTGCATCATGCCTCGCTATCATTGCCCTCTGCATCTGTATTTGGTGAGTGCCCATCATCCTCATCTGAAACCACCTCAATGAGGTGCACCTTGCCTTTACCAAGGCAACGATGTCTAGGCTCCCAATGATCCTTACAATGAAAGCAAAGCTTCTTCGTCCTCAACTCATTACGAGTATCCTGATCCACCTTAGGATGGGGTGCACTCTTCTGCTGAATAGTAGAACGCTGAAATGGTCTTGAGCTCGTGGGAAAATTCTTATTGGGTTGATAAGAAGTGGGGGATGTGTCCAAATCTAACGCCTGTCTAGATAAAGATCATGCAATGTCCTAGGTTTAAGAGCCTTGACCAATCCTCTCATCCTATCATGAAGCCCCTCTATGAATAGCATCACTACCCTCTTCTCGGGCATGTCCAGAACCATAACTGCTATACACTGAATTCGTTGATATAGGCATCAACATGACCAGTCGGCCAGAGCTGCGCCAAATCTCGGTAGTATAGCTCCACGTCCTTGCGATCAAATCTCGCTATCAGTCTCTCATTGAATTCCTGTAAGATCGCAAAAGATTATGGTTCTGTGTAACTAGCCCATGGTGTCACCAATCATAAGCTACTCCCTCAAGGTGTAGAGTAGCGAACTGAATAACCTCTTGCTCTTGCATGGGCTTGAGGGTAAGATATGTGTCGAGCTTATGAATCCAAGTTCGACACACTGATCTTTCCACTACCATCAAAAGTGGAAAGAGACACCTTGTTGGTAACCTGCTTCAGCTCCCTATTTTGTTGTGCTCTAGGCCTCTTATCCTGTCTAGCCCTCAAGCTATCCCTCCTCTGTGCACAATACTGCGGAAGGGGAAAAACATCCCTCACATGCTGTGGTAAACTCCTCCACTCATCGCTGGCTGCCATAACATTGTCCTGGAAGGCCACTTCCTCAAACGGAACTTCAACCTCTGGCGGTTCATCTCTAGGCAAGAAACTAGGCTGCATAGGCTGCTCTATGCTCGGGTAGGCCTCCTCTCATTTGTATGAGTGTGCCTCCTCTCACGGCAAGGAGATCCCCTCACAATAATCTCCGACGGTGATCTATTATGCCCCCTGTGACTACTGACAACTGATATGGATCTGTCCCTCTTGTCATGTCTATTTCTTGGCCTATCTAAGGCCAACCTGTCCAGAGTTGAGCCCATACACTCCATGGACTATCAACTGCTGTTGAGTGGATACTATAGCCCTAAAGAGTTCTCTACCTGGATCCACCTACACATCCCAGGGAGGGCCTTCTATCTATCACCCATGATTTCAACCCTAGCGCCTGTTTCAAAACTAGCCTCTAGTCGTGCTCGTCTTTAGGTGTAGTATCTGTGTGGACCAATCTCTCTAGGCTGCATTCAAATCTGATTTTTCTATAAAACTCTAGTTCCTTCCCACACACAAAGTCAGGGAGAATACACCGCTTTGATACCACTCAAAGATCTTTGTTGTCTGTATTTTTTTTTTTTAATTATAATACCTTAGCTTGGATCTTTGCTGGTAATGTCAGTAGATAATAATAGAATACCATTCACACACTGCACACAATATAATAAAACAAACCTGCAGAATTGGATAGCTAACAAGGAAATGCACCTAGGGTTTATTTGATAACCCTTCACAAATATTTCATAAATAATTTCACTTCTTTCAGCCATGTTTAAAGATCAGATTTTTAATGATAATTACAAACTACAAAATAACCAGAAATCTGCAAATGAAAAGATTGGGAAGTATCCCAAGACCCTTTTGGAATTTAATAAAAATTTAGTCGATTTGCTCTATATTAGCAGCTGAAAAGGTATAAATCTGATTGTAAATACCTCTATAATAACATAAAACCTTCACAAAATGAGTCACTCCACCCTTGAAGATGTCTATAATCTGTTGATGAAATTTATTTCTTCAACAAACACTGCTGGAATAATAAAAATCCTATAAAAACCATGGAATCTTCGAATAGAAATCCCTCACTTCTAGGGTTTTCGTCCACAAGAGGGAAAATCCAGAGGGTGTTCGTCCATGGATTTTGTCTGCAAAGCTTCTGAGTTCCAATCACGAAAAGAAAATATCAAATTATTTGGAATGAACCCTAGGCAAGTCGACTTTCTCTTTTAAAGAGAAAAGAGGCCCCAAAAGACCAAGTCACATTTCCCAAGGCAAGTGGGAATTATTTTTATTTTTTCAATCAAGAGCAAGTCGCACTTTTCCCTAAGGAAGTACATTAAGTGCTTTTAATTATTTTATTTTTGTGTACTTTCCTTAGTCTATGTCAATATTAAGTCTATTAATTTATTATATGTGCTTAAGTGATGTTTTATTTTAATTTTAGCACAATATAATAAAATTAATAAAACCTAAGTCACCCTTGAGCTCACCCTTTGGCCGTCGGGTAGACAAAATAGGCCAAAGGTCTTCAATAAAATTATTTGAGAAAGAGGGACATTACAAGCCCTTGTAGCGTAACTTCCTTCGCAGGGTGGAAACAATTCTAGAGGTGAAAATTACGCCATCTATAGCGGATGATGTTGCTGTTAGCTATGAGGAATACAAGGTTCTTCCAGGTGAAATTAGAGAAGCTATATCTCTTTCAAATTTTATAAATGTGAAGAAAAGTAGGGGTGGACCAAGAGCTGAACCTCGGCCACATGCAAATCAGAGAGACCTTGAGCAAGCTTTAGGAAAGTTGACAATTCCTACCTTTGATGGATCCAATAAGTGTACAACTTGTGCCCGGACGTGAAAGTTGGATAATTTTCTATCACTCAGCCAATGGTGTTGGAGGAAGCCATCAAATTTGAAACTCTTCATCTTAAAGGCATAGCACACGAGTGGTGGTATCATGGGCTAATTACTCAGGGACATAACCATATCGATTCCTATGGTGAGTTTAGTAGAAGTTTTATCGAGAGGTTTGATAGAACTGATCCGGAACTTCATTTTCAGGAATTAATTCAACTTAAACAACTCAATTTAGTGGGTGATTATGTGGCTGAATTTCTGAAGTTAACCATGATGGTACCTGATGTGATAGAGAAGAGACTTGTGGTATTATTTAAGGAAGGTTTAATTGAATCACCTAGGGGTTTGGTGAAAGCTTTCAGCCCTACCTCTTTTCAAGAAGCCAAATAAAAAGGCTAAGGATTCAGAAACTTCAGCCCCAAAAGGGAGATTTCATGTTGCAGGACAGCCAAATCTAGTACCTCAGCCAAAATCAGCACCTTATGAGAAACAAAAAGGCATTCTAGCAAGGTGGGTTTCAACAAAAAGAGCTACGTAAAGCAAGCGAAGAAGTAGAAACGAGAAATGAAGTCTCAAGGAAGAAATTGTGCTTCACTTGCAAAGATCCATGGGGACTTGGTCATAGGTGTCTTTCAAAAGGACATGTGCATTACATAGAAGTGATATCAGATGATGAGGCGGAAGAAGTGGAACTCAAGTGGGAATAGGAGAGAAAGAACCGTGAAGCTGAAATTAAAGAAGAAAAGACTTCAGATGGTACCCTTGCTACACTCTCGTGTGGCCCCATAGATCTTCCTTTCGAGTTAGTGGAGTGTTGAATGGACTTAAGGTAATGATATTGATTGATAGTGGGGCAACCTATAATTTCTTTAATGAGGGATTGGTAGCCCAAAGAGGGATGAGAACAAAAGATTTCCAAGGTTTTAATTTTACTGTAACTGATGGGTTCACTATTCTATGCACCAAGAGGGTTAAAGGATCGGATATTTCTCTTGGTAAGCACAAGGTGTGTGATGATTTCTATGTAGTAGGAATAAGATAGACAAATGTGGTTCTAGGGGTGTAATGGCTACATTCTTTTGGGGAATTCACCCAAAACTACCAAACCATGGAGCTGAAATGCAAATCTGATGGAAAGGATGATGTGTTGCATGGTGTATAGACACCCTAAAAATACATGCTTAATCCTAGCCTATCCTCAAGTTATTCACATCCCCTTTACAATTAATTAATTAATTCATACTTTGAGTATTTATCTATGTTCCACCAAGTTTCCGGGACGGATTTTTTTTAGCCTTTTTTAGGGGACGACAGGGGACGGCTATTAAAAAATAAGGGAAAATTTAAAAAATATAGGAAATTTCAAATATTCATATGATAACATTGCTAAAGCAAACCTTAATACATAAAATTAGAGTTGAATTGAGATTTCACATAAGATTTATCATTTAACCTTAAAAATATAGGAGATTTCAAATATTCATATGACAAGTATAACACATTGATAAACTTAAACTTAAAGCATTCCTCGCTGTCTTCTTGCATGAAAACTCCCCATTCATGTAGGAAAAATTTGGTTTGTAAATAAGAATATGATATACCAAGATCAAAGACCAAAAGTCTCGGGCATTTTGTGGCGTATTTCTATGGAAAGAAAAGCGCTACAATATACTTTCAGAGACATCCATAAAGTAAATGTTGATAGAACTATTTGAATTGTGTGGTGGCATATAAATTTATTAAGGATGGATGATAAACAACATGCAAGCTTCAAAATTCAAAATTGAAATCACACGATAAGAATCCTATCAATGTCATGTAATCTAAAGAGACTACAAGTATAAGCTCCATACTTTATAATAGAACTATTTTATTCATTTCTCTCACAACTTATAAATTATACCAATGGATGATAACTAAGACTAACCACACATGACATCTTAAAGGTCTGTTGTTGACCATTCGACAAAGCCAACATGCAGCTTTGATTGAAGATATCCAAAACAAAGGGGTGACATTTAATTGCATATAAAGTATTTCTCTCAATTATAATAGCGGAATATACTAGCCCATTTCATCTTAAATCTCCTCAATTATCTACTCAATGCGGACTATTGATTTAAATATAAACATTGTTTTGGTAACCAACTATTATCTCATTATTGTTAATCTCTTGTTGGCTTTTAGTAGTGTCTTATCGACTCTTTTGTTATGTTTAGCTGTAGTTTACAGTTGTGTTTTAACCGAAAATCATTGGTTCTTTGATTATTTTGTCATATAAACAAAATGATTCATTTTAGGGAAGGGCATTGATGTGACAATTTCCTCCCATACCAAGTGATTGTATTGAAGTTTGAACACTACCTTATGCAATAAATTTGTTATTCATAAATGAGCTTCTTTTTTGTTTTGATGTTTGTTTTAGGTTTAGGGCACTTAGAAATGAAAGTGGGGGTCCTTGTGGGCCCCCGCATTGCTTTACTTTTAATTAAAAGTGTGTTTTTTTTTTTAAATGTGTTTTTTTAAGGCTGTTTGCTTAGGGGGACGACTTGACGTCCCCGATACGTTTCCTAAAATTTGCAAAGTTTGGGGACGGGAAGGGGACGCTTTCGCATCCGTCCCGAGGTTCCAAACGCCCTGCACGGGAACGAAGCTAAAAACATAGGGGCGCGTCCCGTGGAACATAGTTATTTATCCCTTTTAGATTTAATTCAATTAAATCTATCATATTCCTTTAGAATTAATCAAATTAATTCTATCATGTTTACATCCCTTTTAGAATTAATTAAATTAATTCTAATTACACTTAAGCTATACTCCTACCCCCTTTAGCTAATTTAATTAAACATTTATTTAATTAAATGGTTAATTATCCTCTCACAACTCATAACTAATTAAATTAGTTATTTAAATAGAAATAATTCTATTTATCTACTCACACTCCACTCAACTCTACTTCTAGAATCCTACAAAGGTGGGGGCAACAAAGTTGCACGTACAACCACATTTCTAAATAAAATCCAAACATTCATTGCCCCTGCAAAGCTGCAATTGCACAGACCAAATCCAATGGTTATTTCAAGAAATTACAATTATGAACATGTAACCCATTCAAACCTTGATCCAATATTCATGGCCTCTCCCTCCATTATAAATAGCAGGCCAATCCTTTGTAAATCATCCTTGGAAGCTTTGTGTAATTGCAACCAACTTCGCCAAAATTGCCATCTGCATCCTCGTGTCTATCTTCGCTCGTAGCATTATCGTTCCTTCATTTGGAGACTAATTTAGAGCATCCACAATCCAACAACTACAAGATTCTACAAGTTTAATACTTCAACAATCTTATCATTGAGGTTTGCAAGGAAGAGCTTGGAGAAAGGTTTGCTGTCTTTATTTGTTTATCTTTCACTTCTGCTAAGTTTGTCACTGCTTACACATGGTATGGCCAATGGAGCTCCTAGAGCTGTCACAACGAAGAGTATGGAGAGAGCTTTTCGTAAGGGACAAGTAACGTGGGCAGCCCATTGGTTGGTGAGTAATTCCAGCTTCATGCACCGATGAGAGGTCTTATCATGCGGATATCCAAACTTTTTAGACAAGCATGGTACAACATTCAACAATTTACCTCCGGGATTGCCTCTTGATAGAGGATATTAACATATCATAGAGCTAGAAACAAGTTCTATGCCTATTATGATTACTCTTTACCGCCATCCTAGAGCTTTCAAAGAGGAAATTAAGAAGACAATCAAGGAGTTATTAGAGATGGAACATATTCAGCTTAGTTCTACTCCCTTTGCTTCTTCCATTGTTTTGGTAAAAGAAGGATGGAACTATGAGGATGTGTATTGATTACCGTGCTTTGAACAAGAAAATTATCAAAACATGTACCCAATAGCCGTGATCGATGAGATAATAGATGAATCGCATGGAGTGGTATTCTTTTTAAAATTGATATAAGATTTGGTTATCACCAAATCAAGGTAAGAGATGAGGATGTACACAAAACAACCTTTTGATGTCATTTTGGACATTTTGAATTGCTGGTTGTGAGTCTACGACCATCATTTTAACCAATGCTTTAGCTACTTTTCAATCATGCATAAATCATATTTCTAGTGAGCACTTGAAGAAGTTTGTTTTAGTGTTCTTTAATGATATTTTGGTGTACAATAAGACTTACAACTTCATGTTGGATGGTGCGTGGTAGGAAATGTCTAATGGTGTTGTTGGTTGGAACCCAAAATATGTCTGGAATGGACTATGCCTTGCAAAATTATGGGGAGCTCCATTGGAGGCATGTTGGATGTATAGTAGATTACCATCCCAAATGCGTGGATGCGTATTGTTATACATACACAAAAAATTGATGTATGTGGTTAACAACTTCCTTTTGTCCCTCTATTTGTAAATGAAATGCCATTGAACACCGCTTGTGTATCCATCACGTCCCACAATGCTAGCAAAATGGCCTACAAAACATAGGCCACGATCAAACACCATGGATGTTGGGAGTCTAGTGTACCCAAACATCTATTAAGAAGAGAGTGTAGTTACTTGTGCACCAATTCCCATCTTACAAGTAACCATGATGGTCATCTTTGAAACCTATCCACTACAACAAACACAGATTCATTATGGTGCTATGTCAAGATAGTCCAATCATGAAATCCATGCTTATAGGCCCTTATGGCTTGGACAAAAACCGACGAAGGTATTTGAAGTCCTAGCTTCTTGTTCGTAGGCTTGGAAATGCAACAAGGAATGCACGACTTGATGTGGTGCTAAATGTCTTTGTGCATGTGAGGCCAATTAAAGTGTCATTAGCGTCTTGGTCACCGTAAAGTGTCTTGCGGTTTTGGCATAGTGTGCGTCTTAAGTGAGTCTTTGCGACGTGCATGGTTAGGAATACAAAGACATGCAAGATTTTAGAGAAGCTTGTTTGACATGTAGAATTTGCGAACTCTGTTTACCTTTTAAGGGCATTTTAGGCTTATGCAAAATATTTTTTGGCCTAGTAGAGAGTTACCCAAACTACGAAGTTGTGGCTGCATGTCGAATCGTGATAAGCACTTACACTGGTGGACTACTTAGGCAATTTGCTGCCTTATTGTCTTTTCCTTTCTTGTGCTTGATCACTAGATGGAACTCGCAAGTAGATCATACACTTCATGTGGTGTGCATTGCCTAGCTTGCTTTACATATGCATGAATCGCGATTTCTCGATCGTAATGGATCATCGCCTCCTCACCCAAGGGGTAGTGACACCATTGCTCTATTGCTTGCGTGATGAACATACAACCTGCTTTTGGTTGGTGGAGTAGTGTAGTTGTTGAATGCACTTGGATGACACACGACCAAATGACAATGTCGCATGAGTACTGCATTGAGTGTGTAGTCGATGCATTGGTCTAGATCTAAAAGGGTTGACAATGTTGGGCATTGCTGAACAAGTGCTACTTAGAGGTGTTGTTTGAACTTTCAAAGGTACACTATCACGTAGGGGTCCAATAGAATGTTTCTTTGGTGCACATGATTTGACTATGAGGCCATGATATTTGTGATAACTTGAGGATGGACTTGCGGGTAGGCTTAGCTAGTCCAAGAAAACTCCTCAATTTTGTGATATTGTCGAGTTGGTCAATGCCTGAATTACTTTAATCTTCTTTGAATCGACATGGATGCTTACTTGATCAATGATGTAGCCCAAATATTGAATCAGCAAGTGTTGAATGTATGATTGTTTATGGTGGCTTGTAAATTTGTGTTTGTGTAATATGTCGAAGATGCATGAGAAATGTCGCGTGTGCAATGCTCCTCCTAAGTCTTGTTATAGATTAAGATGTCATTCAAGTAGACAATGATGAAAGAGGTGCTTAAGGGCCGAAGTGTGTCATTAATTAGGCACATGATTGTTGGTGCATTGGCCAAAAACTATCTATATGGTATGGAGGGGGTCACCCTATCTAGAACTCTACATGGGGTGGCGGTGGGGCGGGCGGACCTCTCTATATATCACAGATTAGAGTTCAAATCTAGTCGGTTGGCACCCAATGGCAACGATGCACCCTCGCCCTTCGATGGAGATAGATCCGCCTCTCCCATGAAGATAGAGAGAGGGGCCATCTCTCTATCTAGACTAGCCATCTATCTATAGTTCAGTGGCTTGCGCCCTATCTATATATGGATGGCTAGGGGTAGGCCCTAGGGGAGGGTATACTCTATACGCTCGGCCTCCATATCGAGATCGGAATCTCTATGGAGGGGGCCCCATAGATAAGATATAGAGGGGGCTCCCCCCCCGCTTCCTCATTAAGTGCCGTATCCCCCATAAACATCAGATTGACAAAGTGGACATACATTCCATGTATAGGGCATTCACATTCCTCCCCATCTCATTGGGCGCCACCCTCTCTATATTTCTCGGCTCTCTATGGGATATAGGGGTGATTCGCCGATGTTCACACCTCTCCCCAAAGATCTATAGGCCCCTCCCTCCACCCCATAGATCTTATAGTTCTAGTTATAGATAGGGTGGCTAAGGTTGGGGGTGAGAGCAACCATCCATATCCATAGTAGAGCGGCACACCCCATAGATCATGCGGTTACAACTTGATCAACATTAGTCCTGGAGATGGGAAAGAACTCCCCTCTCGCCACTCGCTGCTCTATGGGCTCTTGGCCCCTCAAATGGTTCCTTTTGCTTCTCTTAGAATTACTACCCTTCCTTGGTTTCGGTGGGAATGCTGATCAAGATATATCTAGCTGCCCCCACCCAACCTCCGGGAAATGATGGGGTATGGATGGTGGCGGTCCTAAGCCACCAACTGGGGATTGGGAGAGCACTATTCTTCCGACCCTACCAACTGGCGACTATGAGCGACTCTCCCCATAGAGAGATCTATATAGATCTGATCTTAGATCTCTATTCTACATGCCCGATCCTAAACTATCTTCTCTTCTAGTGGCCCATACCTATATATATATATATTACTATAACAAGATGCCTATGGGGTGAGCGGTAGATCTAAGATCTGAGATATAGATCTCGAGAGCCTACTGGCTATAATGATATTCTCTCCTTCTCTCTGGACTCCGTATGATTGATAGTAGATATATATTGCCTTTGCCTTGCCTGCTCTACACCAACCGATCCGGATAGATAGATTCTATACGTAATACGATGAGAATGAGGACCATCAGGCCTATAGATCCCCTCTCTCCCATATCTAGAGAGGGGGGGTCTCGTGGACTACCGAGGGCCGACCCCCTAACGACATAACCAACCACTTGTATAATCCTTCCTCCGGGGGTCATCAATGTGCGGTAGTGCGTATTGATTCTTCACTTGAAAGTCATAAGAAAACAGAAAGTGTAGGCCCATTGAAAAGAGCATTCCGAATGAGGCTAGGGATATAGCAAAGAAGAACTTTGCATAAGCGTTGTGTTTATGCATGTGTGCTGCCATTTATTATTGTTAGATCACTATACTGGCGGGGGAAGGTGAAATCTATCAATGAAGACCGTAAAGGGTTTACAAGCCCAAAGTAAGAAAAGGTCCAAACCACATTTGTAGCAAAAGAAAGAAAACATGTTGAATATTCATTGCAAACTATTAGGGATTCATGGGTCAAAATAGGGGTGACCATCGTTTGTGATGGATGGAAAGATACGCCAAATAAACTTCTATTTAATGTGCTCATAGTGTGCCCTAAAGGAGTAATCTTTCAGAGCTCGGTTGATTGTGAGGGGCAAGTGAAGGATGTACAATTCATTTAGGCATCCTAATAGAGTCCATTGAGGCGGTGGGGCCTCAAAATGTTGTCTAGGTTATAATGGACGACACAAAATATTGCAAGGGTGCCGGCATGTTAGTTGATGCAAAGGTATGGGCACATATTTTGGACACCTTGTGCCATTCATTCTCTCAACCTTATGTGGCAAAAATTGGGCACCAAAATTGATAAACAAGTTTATGAGGAGGCAAGTGAGATCAAAATGTTCATAACCAACCATCACATGTCCCAAGGCATCTTCAAGTCTTTCTCAAAGTTGCAGCTGTTAAAGGTAACTATCTTTTTAACTTTTTTTTAAATCATTTATGAATCATGTATAATTTTAAATTTTAATTTAATTTTGTAAGTTTGTAATTTGTAGAATTTTGATTTTTGAACATTTTTTTAAATTTGTAGGTTGTTGAGACTTGGTTTGCCTCACACACTCATCTTGAGATGACTTGTCAAGGTGCATGAGGCATTGAGATGCATGGTTATCAACCACTATTGGAGTGTATGGAGGCAGTCAAATACTGAGAGGGCCACAAAGGTGAAAGGGTTGATCCTAGATGATGGGTGGTGGGATTGTGTGGAGTATTTTCTCAATTTTACCAAGCCCATATTGAGTATGTTGAGATTTGTTGATATGTATAATACATGTAAGGGGGAGGTATGTGATGGAATCAATTCAGCGATTGAGAAGATTAGATCCATCATAAATGCCAAAGAGCAAGATCCTACAGAGAGGTTCTTCAAGGAAGTGCACTCGGTATTCATTAATAGGTGGAACACAATGACCTTCCCGTTGCATCTTCTTGCTTCTGCCTTGAATCCCAAATAGTATAGTGCAGAGATCTTTTCTTTTTCTAGGAAGGCCCTACCATATAGAGATATTGAGATTCATGAGAGGTATATAAGACACATTCTCTAGACTCTTTCCCAATCTAGAAATAGAAGAGAGTTTGGGCTTTTCAAGACCTCCACTAGTCACTCCCTTAGCTCTGTTCATGACAAGTACAATGACATACATATGTGGTGGTACCTCCTTGGGCAAGAAACACCCCACCTCTATAGTCCTCTAGCCACTTGCAATAAAAATTCTATCACAAGCAAGATTTCAATTTTATTTTAAATCTCTACCTTTCCTTTCGAGGTTTTTTCAACTTTTAACTTTTATATAATTTCAATTGACTTTGTGGCTTGCCAAAATAGGTTGCAAGCTCCTTTTCAGTTGAGCAGAATTGGGGTACATACAACTTTATCCACTTAGTTAAGCGCACCACGCTAGTAGTGGGAAATGTGGAGGATTTGGTCTACGTGCATTCCTACTTGTGCTTTCTAACACACATGCAGGAAGAATACAAGCAAGAGGCAGAAATGTGTTGTGACATCGATGCAAATACTTCTGAGTTAGATGCTTCCATTGCCCACCTTACATTGCTTGACATGGATCTAGCAAGTTCTTCACATGACCAACATAGCAAAGCTAGTGGGAGTGGCACTGCTACTGCCTGTGGTTCTAATGAACCACGTGATGATGCTGATGAAGACATTGAAGTGAATTATGAATATAATGAATATGGTGATTTGTCTTGATTTTTGTGTATTCATTGTAACAGTTGAATTTTGTACTATGTACTTGTTCTAAGACTAATCTAAGTTTGACCATTAAATATCATGACATTTGGCATTGAATTATCAATATGTTTTGTGGTTATTTAACTTATTTAAAATAAGTTATTTTCAAATATTTTGTTTGCTTTATGCATAATATGTGGTTAAATTTTCTTATTTCGCTATATTTTAAAATACTTTCAATATATTTCTTATGAATCCTTGAATCTTTCAATCTTGATTTGTTTTTTTACTAATTTAGTATTATGAATATACAATGTGTATGGTTACGAGTATAACTGGAATATTTTCTGTGCAAAATGCTCCGAAAAACACACTGATTAGAAATAAAAGGGAATGAATATGGTGTTTATGCACCGCATTAGCAATTGAATGGAAATAGGAGTGATGATGAATTTAATTTAGATAAGGTATATGTGAGATCAATTTGGATCATAGAGACAAGTGACCGAATGTCTAGAGACAAGGAACTCAGTTTGCTAGACACTGACAGAGACTTAAAGAGGTCTTGTGCATTTTGAGCTGCTGTTACATTTTTGGCTTGTTGATTTTTTTTTCAACTGAGTCACATGGCTTTGCAATGCATTTAAAATTCGACTTGTAGGTTATATATATTATGTATCATTGCCCTAGAATATCTATGTGCAAGTACAATTTTTTTAAAGATGTTTCTATCTCTGTGTCTCAGAAACTGCTAGCAAATTTGAATGACATGTTGTCTTAAAATAGATCCCATTTATTCGTAGGCTTATAGAAAGCTTGCTTGTATGTTCTTTGAACATGTATGGCAACAATTATTCATTACATGGGGTGATTGAAGTTGGACTCATATTATTTTGTTTTTGTAACTTGTACACGCTCAAAAATCTATCTTTATTAATTTGAAAGTCATTTTCATTTAGTGGCTTCTGTATATAAGTGATTTTTTAAAATTCTCTTGGTACTCATGCAGCTTTGTCATGGACACATTGTCGCATTTACTCCTCTTCATAACATAAATTGCAACCACGGGCTTATTTATGTTACATCACAGGTGAGGTGCTCCATTAAAGCACACACCTTTAGCTAAGTTTTCAGCAATAGCCATGAACTCTTCTGATCTAAATTCTAATAATAGCTTGTGCTTGTTTCTATCAGGGTTTCTTAAAATATGTCAGCTTCCATCCCTCAACTATGACAATTACTGGCCAGTTAAGAAGGTATAACTCATGGACCATTGTCATTTACAGTGGAAATTTAATTAAAACTTGTTCTCACACATTTCTGTTGAAGCTTGATAGATATCATCCATCTACTGTGAAAATCTTCTTGTGCTTGATTGTTGTGGGTTTTTTGCAGATTCCTTTGAGGGGTACTCCCATCAGATAACATATTTTCCAGACAACAAATATAGAGGAGAAAAAGAATCTGCTTTCTGACAATCTTTATGCCTTAATAATCTCTTTTCCTGTAAGTGTTTGATGCTTTGATGTGTTCATTTACTTTTGGGATTGGAATACATATTATGTAGTCAATTGCTTTATGATTACCTATTAGTGTCCATCAGCAAACTTCTAAACACTTAACATTATTGGTTTTTTCAATGTTTTATTGTATGTTTTTGCAATTTATTGTATTGTCAACCTTTGCTATTCACACCATACATTGTTTATCCATAGCAATTCATAGTTGTCCCTAATCTCATCTCTGATATGGATAGGTTAATGCAGTCTTCTACCTAAAGAATCACTGCCAAAAATTTATCGTAGTGCTTAAATTAAAAGCATTTTCAAGAGAATGATAAATTAAAGGGTAAAATGTAATTTTTGAAGGGATTTGCGTTTTGGAAAGGTTGATTCCCATGATGATTTTTTTGGTGGGCCGGTTCAATATTTTAGAGCACAATGAAGTTTGTTTTCTCAGATGTATTTGTGGAGTAGGTAACAAGTTTATCATTTTATAGGTAGAACACAAGATGGGATCTATTTTAACATGCTCAAGTCCTTTTGGAATTAATGAAAAAATTATAATTACAAAACATTTGATGCATTAAAAATGAAGATGAGGTTAATACAGAGGTGCTCTTACGATTCCTTCAGCTACATTCAGAGTAATCCAGAAGTTCTATGGCCTAAATGTTGACTAAGAACAGAGAGTGAGCGAATGAGATGCAATCATGCTTAAATACTTGAAAACGAGTACGCGTGCACACACACACACACAACAGCTTATGCCAAAATCAACTATCAGTGCGATGAAATTTTGTTGTTTGCAAATGCATGCGATGCATGCTATGAGGAAGTCCTAGATTATATATAGCCAAGCTGGTTTGATTTTACAACAAACAAATAGTTGTAAAACAAACTAATAATAGGGAGCAAACTGATATCCTTAAAAACATGCACAAAGAAAAATCTTGATGTGCACTCAAGTTATTGAATAAAACAACTTGACTAACTAATCTCCCTATATTTGGAGATTATAATTTTTAGTGTGAACTAAAACAAAACTAGACTAGTTAATTAAAATCCAGTTTAATGTGGACACTCCAACACCCTCTTGTAAGCGAAAGTTAGGGAGAAAAAGAACATATCAAATATGGGTCCCAACTGTTAGGCCTTATAAGGTACCCATGTGCAATCAAAGAAAAAAGGAAGGACTTAGAATGAATCTCCCCCAAGGACAACTTCCTTCACTCCAAGCAAGGTTCACAATTTAAGGTAGCCGGCGATGCCAAGGGTTTGGTAAAGATGTCGGCAACCTGCTCAATGGTGCGCACAAACTCTAGCTTAACAACTCCATTTTGAATGAGCTTCGACTGAAATGCATGTGAATCTCAATATGCTTTGTACGCTGATGCTCAACTGGTTTGTGAACAATCTCAATCGTGCTTTGGTCATCACACCAAATAATAGTGGGATCATGTTGTGGGAAACCAAATTCTCCGGCAAAGCACAAGCCAAAGAGCCTCTTGACCAACCTTAACAACATCTCGATACTCTGCATCGGTGGAGGACAATGCACATAGCAATATTCTTCTTGCAAGCCCATGCGACTAGACCAAAACCAAGGTTGTAGACAAATCCGTGAGGGTACTTGCAAGAATCAACATCGCCTTCTCATTTTGTGTCGGTATATCCCTTGATCTTTGAAGTACCTTGTGGTATATATTGAATCAAAATGTGTGTAGTGCCCCGCATGTAGCACAAAACATGCTTGGCTGCTTGCACAATGACGCGATAAGTTTCACTTCAAAAGAATGGTTGGGATGGGTGTGCATCATCTACGAGAGACTCCTCACCATATGTCTATACAAGGTCATATCAACCTTAGGAGTTTTGTAGAGCTAGTAGACAAGAGACACCTCATTGAAATGGAGTTGGGGTAGGCTTGCAATCAGCCATGCTGAAACAATGAAGCAAATCACAAGTTCTCCTCAGCTGCCCATTGGAGATCCCCTCAATTGCTTGATGAATTTGAAGACCAAGAAAGTAGTGCAAAAGTGGTAGATTGGTCGTGTGAAATTGCTTCATCAACTTGAACTTGACATTCGAGTCATGGGGCATGAATTACCTATGAGAATGAGTTCATCCACCTAGAGCACCAATATCGAAAGATTATATTGGATGTAGGCGTAGTGGTTAGACTAACAATGGATGAAACAAAAATTGGGCATAATTCTATCTATTTTCTCATACCAAGCTTGGGGAGCTTGCTTGAGAACATAGAGAGAACGACAGTGCTTGTGTAATGAGTGAAGAGTCCTTCACAAAGTCCCGTGGATGCTCCATAAAAATCTCTTCTTGAAGATCACTAGGAAAAAGCACTCTTTACGTTCATCTGGTATATCGACCAATGATGTGCGATAGTGAGGGAAAGTACAAGACGAACATAGTCCATCTTGGCTATAGGATAGGTTTCAAAGTAGTCAACTCCTTCAACCTATAAGACCTTTTTGCTATCGATGGGCCTTGTACCTATCAATAGAACTGTCAACTACACACTTGGTCTTGTAGATCCACTTTGCATCGCACAAGTTTTCTTACTTTAGGAAAAGGCACCAAATCATAAGTATTATTCTTCATCGAGAAGAATATTCAATGTTCCATGGGGGCGTGTCCCCCCAAATATTGACATTTTTGGGGAAAGGGATGTCTTGGGGACGTCTGGGAAATGTCACCCCGTTGTCCCACCACTGCCACCAAGAATCTGGGGACATACCTTTAAAGTGGGGATGTTTATTTCTCGGAGGGGATGTTATGGGGACTTTGAGATACCCTAGAGACTTACGGCCATCTCTCGTTCCAAAAACACCAAAAAGGTGTTTTTAATAATTTAAACATACTTATTTGGGATGTTTGTGCTCCCAACCCTAATCCTAATAGTTTATGGGGCCCCACCTAGACTTCAAGAACTCAAACAAATTGTAAATGAACCTCACACTCTCAATCGAAATCACTATGAAAAGCTTGAAACATGGAGCAAGGATGCAAGTGAAGTGTGAGTGCAAGAGTGAGGGCAAGTGCAAGTGTGAGAGAAAGCGCAAGAGTGAGAGCAAGAAACACCGTAAGAGTGAGAGGTTGAGAGCATTAGCAAGAGGGAGAGCAACAACAAGAGCTTGAAGAGCAAGTGCCAAGTCTTCATTGATCAACTGTTCAAGTTTCAACACATTCATCATCCATCGGGGGCTTGATGGTGGGGGCATAGTTGGAAAACTCGGCGAGTACTTGCCACTTGTTTGGCTAAATGAATAACTGCCAGAAAAACTCGCCAGGGGGACTTGCCGAGTTAACTTGGCGAGTTCGAGCATATAACTTGCCATACGCTGTTTAAACGCGGAACACGGTATTTACTGTCAAAAAATGCTGAAAAAACACGTTTTGGCTCTTTTTAAGGCCCTACACTTGATCATTTTCACTCACACAACCATTTGAGCTTGCATTGCTTGTGTTGAGCGGATTTTGGAGCGAATTCGAAGAGAGAATTTGGAGAATTGCATTTGGAGGTAGGTTTTAAAAAAATTATTTCAAGTTTTTTCAAATTTTGTTTATATTATTTATGTTTTATAGATTCATATTGTAATTCTAAATACATGTAATGTAAAATCGAATGCTTGTAATTTTTTATACTCTTTTCATAAAATTTGAGGTATGTATTTTTTTTTTTTTTACACAAATTCATTCTAAACTAGTTAAATTTTATGTATGTGTATTGTAATCGATTCGTTTTGTAATTCTAAATACATGTAATGTAAAATCGAATGCTTGTAATTTTTCTATAGTCATTTTCAACCAAAGGTATGTGTATTTATATTTTTTTACACACATTTTTTATTCGTGCACTTTTTCTTTTTAATTTAATTAAGCTTACGTTTTTCTAATTTTTTAAATGTGTATTGTGTTGCGAGATGAGAGCTTAACAATTGCACTGTGCTTGCATCGTTCGGCATCCGGGTTAGCATCACTAGCAGGATTGTTCTTGCGAATGCCCGTACCAAAGCATGGAAGTATGGTGTACGTGGAGGTGGTGAAAATGATGTTATTTGCAATTTCTGTGGCAGAAAAATGTCTAGAGGCATCAATCATTTGAAATATCACCTTGCATCTATTGTTTGCCGAGATGTTGCGGTTTGCCCCAACGTGACGGAAGAGACAAAGCGAGAGATGAGAGCAGAGATGACAAAGTTAGATGAGAAGAAACTAGAGAGGGCAAGGGCGCAGCTGCCTTAGCACAGCTATTAGACACAGGGCTGCAATGACAAGATTTAGATGATGATGTGACAACAATTGTGGGCTCTACTCGTGATCCACGCATCCGAAGTGGAAGAGCCGGAAGAGGCACATATTCATCGAGTTCGAGCAAGGCATACAAAGTTTTTTTCGCGAAAGAACACACTGAGCACAACCTTCATTGGAAGGTACAACTTGGAACAAAGATATGCACAAGGAAGCATATATAAAGCAAATTTCCGGATACTACGACAACCCGCCATTCAATGTGGCAAATTGCTTGAGGGTGCAGTTGCAGATGCCACTACCATTCTAGAAGAGTAAAAGAAACAATGACAAAAATACAGATGCACCGTTCTTTTAGATGGGTGGACGGATGGAAGGAACCACACCCTCATTAATTTTTTAGTGGCTTCAAATGGTGAAATAGTGTTTTGAAGTCTATTGATGCCTCTAACATAATAAAAAATGCAGAGAATTTGAGTGTTATGTTAGAGACGGTTGTATTAGAGGTTGGTGTACAAAATGTTGTGCAAGTTGTCACAGACAATGCAAGAACATATGTGGCGGTTGGGAGACTACTGCAGGAGAGACATCCATCACTCTTTTGGACTCCTTATGCAGCTCATTGCCTTGACCTTCTTTTGGAGGACATAGGCAAAATTGATTAGGTGACGCCGGTTGTAGAAGATGCAAGATCCATAACGAAGTACATATATAATCACCATTGGATTCGAGCTTGATGAGAAAACACCCAAAGGGGAAAGAGCTTGTTCGATTTGATGTCACAAGGTTTGCAACTAACTTCTTGACGTTGCAAAGTATTTCTAGTTTGTTGACACCTTTGAAACAAATGTTTGTGAGTCAAACATGGCTAGACTCATAATATTCAAAGAAAGTGACGAGAGAGGGTCAGCGAAGATAGTTTTGATGATATCTTTGCAAAGAGAGCTGTAGAGATCATCAAGTTAATTTCAAACTTCGATCTATATTTCATTCCTTTATTTTAATTTGTTAAATTATAAATATATTGTTTTCACGTTTTTACTTTATTTGTATTGTGTGTAACCTTACATTTTAATTTGTGTGTAGGTGTCAGAGCCGTTGGTGAGGGTTTTGTGTTTGGTTGATGGGGAGCAAAACCCCATGGGGTTTATTTATGAGGCCATGGATAGGGCCAAAGAGTCTATCCAAAACTATTACAGAGGGATATCGTCAGATATGGTCCCTTTTGGGAGATTATTGATCGAAGATGGAACAATCAACTCCACCAACCTATTCATGCAGCGGGGTACTACCTCAACCCCAAGTATTTCTTCTCCGACGGCTTCACAGATGTGAACGGAGAGGTTATGGAGGACCTTTCAACATGTATTGAGAGGATGATACCAGATGTTGAGACGAGGGACCTCGTCATTTTAGAGTTGCAGAGTTACAAACATGCTGGGGGGGCTCTTTTCTTCGGTGCTAGCTATTCGAGGGAGAGCCACGTAGTCACCAGGTAATAAAAATTAGAATGTTTACCAAGTTACTTATTAGTTACAAATTTGATTTTATTAATTACTTATAAATTTTTGATTATCTTGTTTGTAGGTTCTTGGTGGGAGGATTGGGGAGGAAATACCCTGCATCTTCAAAAGCTAGCCCTCAAAATTCTATCTCAACCTTGTAGCGCTTCTGAATGTGAACGCAATTGGAGTTTGTTTGAGGCCATTCACACGATGAAGCGCAATGTGCAGTTGAGTCAAAAACGACTTAACGACTTGGTTTTTGTGCAATATAATCTCCGCTTCGCACAAAAAAATGGAGGCCACATCAGAGGATCTTATTGATTTGGATGAGATAGATCCATACAACGAGTGAACTGGGCGAGAAGAGGAAATCCCTGTGTTCACCGAGGACGAGATTGCTTCTTTTAAGAGGGAAGCTATGGAAGGAGAAACACTAGTAGCTGCAGGAGATATTGGATTGGATGACATCTTTGGAGGTGATCTCCAACATGCAGTAGAGGAGCCACCAGCACCACCATCTACTTCCAAGTTTGAGCCAAAGTCACAACCTTCTAGGAGGCGCGAGGAGACACAACCGAGTATGGGGACTAGTAGAGGCACTAGACCTTCTCCCCAATATTTATCTAGATTGGGGAAGAGGAAAATGTAACTTATCAGTATGTTGTAACTTGCATAGATATGAAATATATGATGATATTTTTCAATGTCAATCATCATAAATTCATATTAATTATCACCGGTGTTATATTCGCATGATGATGCAATTTTGTATTGTATATGTATTCAAATCTATTAGAAAACACTTCTCCAACATTTAATGGGCTCATTTGATACATTTTGTAGCTATGTGTTGCTTAAAATTTATGTTTTTAAAAGAAATTTGCGTAGTTTTTAAGTTGCCAAGTATTGGCCAAATATTGCCGAGTCAATTTTTTTTTGGTTTGTCGAGTACGAGTATGTGAACTATGGTGGGGGACCAATTGTATTTGAATTTTGAATGCAACCATCATTTTGAATATAAATTATGATGTATATATTAATATATTGATATCCGACATTTTCATTATTCAATGCAATGTGTTTAGTATTTCAAGGTTTCATTTGTAGTTCCTTATACATTTGTTTATAACTAATTTTTCAAGTACTGTATACATTTCCATTGCCATCCCCTCGCTGCCCCCAAACCTACGCCCTTGGTTGTCCCATCCCTTTGTCCCCTTGTTTTGAGACAATGTGGAACTGTGAGAATATTTCTATTGCATAAAGAACATCCCTCTCTAGTTTTGTGTTGCCTCAGTAAAAAGTACAGGATCTTCTGAAATAACATGGCTCACATGAGTAGCACTAGAAGTCCGAGAGTGAATACGACGAGGATTACAAGGATCACCAACCTAAGGACTAACAACTTGTAGAGTAGTGTGGACCCACTTGGGCATAGATTGAGGGTCAGGTGTGGAGGTGGCGCTTTAGGAGCATCATCAGTGTCATCACTTATTAAAGAAAGGCCCGTGACATAAGGTATGCTAATAAGAACGAAAATACATTTAATTATTTATGCGGAAATGGAAAACATGAACAACAAAAGCTATATACTTTGTGAAACAAATATGGAATATACACTCTTGAAAATGGAGGCAACATGAATATGAATCCTTCATTAACTAAGAGCAAAATTGCAATTATTTAGACCAAGATGCCATGAGCGAAAGATATAACAATACAAATCAGCTCACACCTTTTTTACTCTTTCCTTGCATATTTATCTACAATGGGACTCATCATCTTCCATGTTATTCTTCATCTCCCTCATGTCTTCTCACATTCCTCATGCTACAAGACAAATTAATATATTCAATCTTATCCCCACCAACACTCTTTTGTGTTTAAACTAGTGTCTTGTCCCAAAACACATGTTGCATCCGGTACATGCCTATATGCAATCCTCACTATTACTACTACTCCTATGTCCAAGTGCTTTTTCCTTAGCTCCCGTCCGAGTGCGCCTCAACTCAATATACTTCCTATTGCGCTATCACTATCCTTCTCGTATGCGTCTAGTGTCACAACTCCTTGTGCACCCTTCCCGATCACTTCTAATCTACTAATAGGGTTAATGACTCCTTGTGCGCCCTCTCGGTCACTTCTAATCTAACTACTTTGCATACAAACACTTAGATATCTAGTGCAAGGTTTTTTCCCGTCCGGTTGTCCATACAATCTTGTAGGGTTCATTCTCAGTATTAATATCGAAACTAGGATATTATGAACATATTCCATACCCATTCAAACCACGCTCATTTGTTGCTTGGCCAATTCCATTATTGCATCATTATTCAAAGGCACGCTCATCAGTGTGATGCACTCCGTAGTGAATTGCGAGGTGTATTGCGTAATAGGCAATGATCAGCAATGTAGTGTGCAATTGCTAAAAAAGGCTCCTTCTTCATCTTCCTCTTTATCTCTACTTGCCCTTCATGCATTCATTTTCTGCGGCTCATTGAATACACTGTCATCATGACATGCGCAATACATTACGCAATCTGCAATCTACCTCACATTCCCCTCGCAACGATTTCACAACCGGTGTCTCAATCCTTGATTTATTTTCATGGTGTCTTGGCCATACCACATTTGCTACTAATACGCAATCCTTTGTGCTCTCATTGTGCATCATATGTTTCCTTTCTATTGTACTTTTATACTCGATGCCTCTATAATACCCCCTCGTAGAATCCTTGTTTTGTGCCTTGGCATACTTTGCTACAAATTATCTACTTGTCCCCGACGGCATCCGGACTTACCTCATTAACTTATGTTTTTCTTGGCAATAGATTGTAAGAAGTGACCACGCGTTGAAAGAATCTCCCAAGGAGAGAGATACCTGTGGCTAGAATCATTGTGCAACCGGTGAAGAAATTACCGTTTTTCATCTTTTTGAGACAAAGCAAATTCCTTGCATGCGTTGTGCACTTATTGTGCAAAGAAGTTCTTATAGATATTGTATTTGATATGTCCTTGCCACATGTTGCTTGGGATTTCCACATCATCTTTTACTTTGGATGATCACATCATCTTCTCTTAATAATTCCATCAAATACAAGATTAGAATACATGTGTGTGTAGGAAAAATTCTTGGTGATCATAAGATCCAGACGCCCAATGGCTTCCATGTAATGTCCCTAATTGGTCGGTTAGCTCAAATTCACCAAATTTTAACAATCAACACAAAATATCAATGCAAACTAATAACATCAATGATTACAAACATGAAACCAAATGCTGATCACAATCTCAAGTAGCTGAATCAAACCCTCATATATTGATATAAACCCTCAAATGCATCAAACAATAGATCTAGCATGTAGATGATCAATTCCAACCAATGTGCTTGCTGATTTGTGCATGAACAACAATATCAAACCCTAGAGCAACAATAGATCTCAAGTATGCTTGCTGATTTGTGAATGAACAACAATAGTAAACCTCATAACAACAATAGATCTCAAATGAACTTGCTGATTAATGAATATACAACAATGTAAACCTTGGAACAACAATAAAACATGGATGTACTTGCTGATTTAAATGAGAACAACGATATCAAACTCATATTAGATTTGAAAACTCACAAAACCCTCCAACAAAGATGATACAACAACAGATATGGGCAATGACAATGACGTATTTACGACCACGACACTAGGAGGAATGGTGGCAAAGAATGGGGGCGATGTATGACAATAGAAAAACCCTAAATAAAATTTGATTTTTATAGTAACAACAACAAATAATGATTATCCTCAATTTGGCGCTCCAAACAATGAATATTGATGATGAACAACATATGATGATAAATTCTAAAAATCAGCAATAACAATGATTTGCTTGCAAGTAAAATTCGATCCAATCCTCTACAAGCTGAAATCTTCCATAATTTATGTAGTGACATTGTAGCAAGTTGAAAATGACTTCAATTCTTTGAGCACAAATGTGATCCCTGGGTGGAATCACTCTTATGGACAAGAGGGTTTTCATCCTCAAATCCAACCTTGGAAACCAAGAGGGTTTTTCTCTCCAAGATCTCCAAACAGCCAAGGGTTTTTGTCCTTGGGTGCCAAATCAAGCCAAAGCTCTCACAATGAAGAAACACCATATGAAAAGTGATGCCTTCCAATGAGCCCAACACTATTTTTATAACTTCACTTTCACGTTTTCCAAGGAAAAGGACCCATAAAGCGACGTCCCTCTTCTATTTTGTTGTTGACTTGCTTTATTAAAAATATATCCTTTAAATATAACATAAGTTGCCTTTTTATAAATATAACATAAAGTTACTTTTGGCCAACTTAAGTTAAATTATTAATTTATTTCCCTTGCACCACCCCTTTAGCCTACGGGAAATGAAGGATAGGCTATGGGTCTTTTGATTTATTTAATTTGAAAAAGGGGATGACATTCCATCACGCAACCCATTGTGTATCCCATTTCACCATCATTGCCGAGTTCATTTAGCTATCTTCAAGTTGCTTTACCAACTTAAATGGTGCCACTATTTGCCTTGCACACATTTCATAGCCTTAATTTGCAACTTCTTTGTCTCCGCCATGATGGTGTGCCGCTTCTCAACAACGAGGTCCTTTGTGCTCTTCAAGATTCTCTTCACTAGCAAGCTCACCGCCCGCATGACCTGTGCCAACGAGGAGCTTAGGATGTCACCTTTCCTTTCTTATAAGTGAGCCATGTAGGCTAAGATTAATGGGTTATCTTGGATATTGTTGTCGGCATTGTGCCCTCTCTACTTCTTGCATTGATATTTCATTGTACACCCAGCCATCTTAATTCCTTTGATTAATTCCATGTTCCGTTTTCTGGTTCTTCTCCACACTCACTGCACCATTGTTAGCAAAGGCCCCTAGCATAGGGCATGCTAAAGAAATGAGAATACATTTAATTATTTATGCGGACATGGAGAACATGAACTATAGAAGTAATATACATTAAACACCAAAATTGGAGGCAACACAAATCTGAATCCTTCATTAATTTAGAGTAGAATTACAATTATTCAGACCATCAGACTAGGAGCATAAAGATATAACAATACAAATCAGCTCACACTTTCCTTGCATATTTATTTGCAACGAAGATCCTTAATCTTCCATGTTATTCTTCATCTTCCTTGTGTCTTCCCATATTCCTCATGCTACAAGACATTAAATATCTTCCACCAATATCAGGAAGTAGGTCCCCACAATCAGATGGAGTAGAAGTCGACTTCATTAGAATGAAACTGCCATTAACCTTGACATCCCATTCAAACTTGACATCATTAGTGATAGGATCAAAGAGGTGATAAGCCTTAACATCCTCACAATGAACGGAAATGACTGGCTGTTTCTTTATCTCTATAGAATTGCACTTTCATTAGGAAGTAATGCCCACGGCTTACTTCTAAACACGAAATCTAGAAACATTAGGCTTGTTACTTGACCAAGCTTCTTCAAAAGTCATTTTCTGCCAATCTTGTGGGGTATTCGGTTTTGGATATAGTTTGCATAATTGAATTAGTTAACCCAACACTCAAGTGTCATGTCCTTGGGAGTGAATCATATATTTCACCATCTCTTTCAAGCTTTGGTTCTTCCATTCGCAAAACCATTTTGTTGAGGAGTATAGGGCACCATGAATTGGTACAAGATGCCATGCTTAGAGAAGGATTCCTGAAAGGCATCACTCACATACTACCCCCATTATTGACGTGTATCTTCTTGAGTGGAAGAGATGATTGCTACTCAACAAAGGCTTTGATTCAATGTTACATGGGGACATGTACCCTAGTTTTCGTGATGTCTTAGATGTCTCAATTGTTTCGAGGACTAGGGGACTTGGAGGGGACATCCCTTATTGTTTATCTTTCAAACGTTTTCAAATGTTTGTACTTCAAAAAAAGTTATTTTTACCAAAAACATTGAATTATAATCTCAAAAGTAAGTAAAATATATTAATACAATTTAAATTCCTAAATTTCTTTGAATAAAATTAAAATATTAATTTTTTATATATTATTTTAATAGCCATCCCCGTGGTTCATAAAATTGGGTTTTTTTGCCATCTCGAAACCTCATTCCCGCTTCCCCTCATCCTTGAGACTTAGGTGACTATGCCTTGAATGGTTTCAAGTTAAAAACTTCATTTTTGTATTGGAGAAATATACCCATATCCTCTAAAAAGTCATTAATGAAAGTGACTGCATATTTAAATGACCGAGTGGAAAATGTCATAAGATCACTTTGCACCAACTCGAGAGGAGCTTTTATCAGGAAGCCTTACCTTGTGGAAAAGGATCTTGGTGTTGTTTGTGAAGCATGCATCTTTGACAAACATCATCAATACAAGAGACTTTAAGAAGGCCTGTCACCGAGTTCTGTGTATTCAACTGTTGGAGATATATGTAGTTTAGATGACCAAAGTGTTCATGCCACGGTTTGGTTGATAAATCAGCATGGGCAACAACATGAAAAGTGACCAAAGCATTCATGCCACAATTTGCTCATTGAATCAACATGAGCAACAAGAGATGAACTTGTAGAGGGCTCAAATCTCTCAAAATTGTATAGACATGAACGATGGTCAACAACACCTATTGCATCCCACGGATCCTGCAATTCATGTGTCACAACATTATGTGGAGAAAATTCCACAATCTTTCTAGTGCTTGAATTACAAATTTGATTTATTAACAACAAATTAGAGGAAATTTTGGGAACAAGTACATCATTGATGCTCCCGTCTTGCATTTGAACTGTATTGGAGCCCAAAACATCATCTCAAGAAGAACTGCCCATAACAATATGAGAAGTGCTGCAATTAGAAAGAGATGTGAGAATATCACGAGAATGTGTTAGATGGTGAGAAGCACCAGAATAAAAATCCAACTATCATGTGCTGCAGACAATGCCCTTGCAAAAAGTGCTTACCCTTTTCTTGAAGAGTAAGTAGGATGAGCAAAAGGAGAGGGAATAAAAGCTTGTGTTGTTGTACTATTGCTTCTAATGCTTTCCGTTTTCTTGTGGCATATGAACTCATGATGATTTATCCTATTACAACAACCACAAGGATCATGTCTTCCTCTGTTTATGTGTTTGTTTGTGCTTAGTGGAATTAGAAGACTTAGAGGTGGATTCTGCAGGTTTATCTAAGCGCATTTTCTTTGGCGTAGGTTATTGTTTGACCTACAGAAAGCTTGCGCCGAGTGCATGACTAGATCTGGGAAGAGCATCAAGGGTCACCGACTTTGGTTTGCTCTCTAGTTAGTCGCTTCACAATAAAGCTCAAAAGAAGGCATGTTGAACTGATCACATAAGACATCCATTGTATAGTGGAAAATGGAAATAAAGACATTAAATTAACCCTTAAATTTTAACAAAATAAAAAAAAAGACTCTTTATCTTGCTTGTGTTTCCACAAGCTTTCACTTGTGTTCGAAGAGACTTGAATCTGACAAGAAGTTTGTAAACTCTGGGAAAGTCAGAGGGCAAGAGAGATGTTAATTCTGCATCAGGTTGCACCATTATGAACTCATTTATTGTTCCAAACAATTTGTCAAAGGTATCCCAGACTTCTTTTGTGAACTTGGCATCTGTAATGTGGAAAAGAGGATTATCTAGACACATTTTGGTCAATTAGACCACGGGCCTCATCCTATGTCCAAGCATATGGATACTTACCGTTTTCTGCCATGTTATCCAAAACTGACTCTTTGAACACTCTCCACAAGTCTCTTGATTGTAACAACTGCTGCATCTTGGGTCTCCGGATATGGTAATTGGAGGTGTTTAGGGGTTCAAACAAGTGGGTTTCGACCATTACGGAAGAAGAGGAAGAGTGAAGTCTGAAACAGGACTTAACCCACAAAACAATCCCTCAGAATAAATTGACTCCCTCTTACAAGTATACACCTTTACACAAGGACTAAAAATAACCATCCCTGGAAAAATATGCTCCACTTGATACAATTTTCCCCGAAAATGCTTTCTTGAAAATATATTAGGTCCCTCCTCGAGGGATACCACGCTCTTAAAAGATATATGCCTATTTGAAATTATATGTCACAAAAGAAATACCCTCCTTCTTGTAAATAAACTCTAAATAAAGAGTTTAGAAGGTTTGAACTCTTGATTGCATGAAATAAGAGTTTTAGCAAAGCTTTAATAGCCACTTGAATAAGGGCTCGCCTATTGCATTTAGAGGAAAAGATTCTTTTTAAAATTCTGAAAATATTTTTTTTTTGAAAAAATAAAAAAACTTTTTGTTATCAAGGCTGGCTGGCAGCTCCAAGTGGCAAGGTGTAAGAGTGCTTCTTGGTGGCTGTTCAAATCTACAGCCAGGCTGTTGCTTGGAGAGGTGGTCATATTGAAAAAACATCATACACAATTCCAATGCTTCAACTATAAATAGCCAACTCCTTGCGACAGCAGGTGAGTTGAAGGAAGTGGCCGTTGGTTGTTAGTTTGTGCTTTGCTATGCTAAAGTCCACATATAAGAAAATATTGAAGTCCGCACATGTGATCTTATGTGAATTTCCAACGCTTTAATGCCAGCGCAGCAATGATAGAAATAAAATCAAAGTGCATTTATACCACATGTTTCAATTATGATCTGCAGGCAGCGTTGGTGCAGGCTGGGTGGTGGCAGAGGATGGCCCCAACGAGAGAGAGAGGTATGTGAGCAGCCATCCTCTCAATACATGCCAGATGCTATAGCGCTCCGTCAGATGTGAATCAAAAGTCATCTCAGTTTCTCAGCATGGTGTGCAATGCGTCAAATGAAACTGTACAGATCGGATTGATAAATAAACCAATGCCTTGTGCAGCCGTGTGCTGGGCAATGATGAATTTCAATGCTTCAAGTTTTTCCAAATGATATTTTCCAGCACTCCAATAAGCATCATACTATGACAAAGCCAACATCAAAGCAAAAAGAAATAACATTCTGCAGTACTGTACGGCCTGAGTGCCGGGCTGGAAATATAGAAAGAATTCAAAAAACATTAGCTGAGGTGGGTAAAGCTTGATGGGTTTAATGCTACCGGAGATCCTCTACGCTTTGATACCATATAGGAGTTAGCTGGAGGATGAGCAGATCACAGGATCAACTCTGGAGAACAAAACCACAAGAAATAGCTTATGCCAAAATCAACACTCCACTTAATGAAATTTAATTATTTGCAAATGCATGCAATGCATGCTACAAGGAAGTCCTGGGGTATATAGAGCCAGAATAGTTTTATTTTATAACAAACTAATAGTTGTAAATGAAACTAATATTAGGTAATACACTAATATCCCTAAAAACAAAAAGCAAGCGCTCTGTGCGCACTCAAGTTGTTGAATAAAATAACTTGACTAACTAATCTCCCTATATTTGGAGCTTAGAGTTATTTAGTGTGAACTAAAACAAAACAAAAGTAGTTAATTAAAACATAGTCTTATGTGAACACGCCAATAGAACAACTCAGAAAAGATCCTTTTTGAATTAAATCTTACGAACATTGCTTTCATCCCCTAACAACCTCACTTTTGCCATAGGTAAGAATGCTTCCTTCACTTGACACCTTTGCAAGGTGTCCCATGAACTCTACTAGAACACTTGGCTTTTGGGTCTCAACTTGCTATAGGAGGTTAAGGGCCTTCAGGCCATAGCAATAACATCTTCTATCAATCTTATAGCACATATATAAAAGTTGTGTTAGCCTTAACTATCTTGAATGGAATCTTTCTTGGTATTATTTAGATTCAAACACTTTGCGTTTTATTGGGAAGAAGCAAAATCCCCTTGGATATATCAATTGAAGGGTTTGCTTACACTAACTTTTTCTTACATTCAATCCTGCTTACACTCACTTCTAACATCTGTTGAGTTCCTCGGCTAATAGGGAGAAGGAAGTCCTTAAGGCCCTAAGAAAATAACAAAGCATAATTAAGGTAGTGCTGTATAGAAAGTCAATGTGAGTGAAAGTGAATCCTCTGAATCCTCTGGTCTCTTAACATCGACCAAGTTCCTCTTTTATTGGTCAAGGGAAGTCCAAAAGGCCCTTGACATAGGTCAAGCTTAGTTTGTTGTTGCTCACACTATTCCTCTACTTACTAAAGATAGTAAAAGCATGTAAAGGAGTTTGACAGATTGAAGGGATATTTACTCGAAAGGAAACACAAAGTGTTCTTTTGGCGGAATCCACTTTGAGCAAGAGTGATTGTCATGGTATAAGGTGCAAGACAAACATATGATTGGGGGTAGAGAGGCCTCTACCACCCAATATTGGTAGAGGTATTCAACGTCATTACCCCTCCCTATTCATAGAGTGCATTTGCGTGGGTTCCTTATATACCTCTAAGGACATATCCCACCTTAGTGAAAATCTTTTGGTTTAGTTCTATCTAGAATTGCTTCGGTACTCAAAGAGGAATTCTTTCCATCCGTAAAGACTTCTGATTGTAGACAATCAATCAATTTGGTTGAGTCCACTCCTTTCTATGGATCAATAAATTGGTTTCGCACACTTTCGATAGATCGATAGGTTTATTTAATCAATAGATCAGTCATAGCTTGGTTAAGGGATTGAATGAAAGGAGATAATGAAAGATTCCTTTGAGATTATTGGATGTTACCGGATTCTCTAGAATGCCATACCTGAACTGAAATGGTTATGTTACTGATTTTGGTTCTGGTTCTGGTCTCGTTAGAAATGTCCCGAGTTCAATAGAATCACCGGCTTCCTCTTGGAAAGTGTTTCCGGAAAAGGCTTGGCATTTCTAGGATAAAGTCATAGTATTGGTGAGATGAAAACTAAAATAATTAATGAAAAAAAAGAACTAACTTAACCTAGTGATATTTCGAAAAATGTAGTGTTTTGTTAATTTTAATGCTAATCATGCACATAACATTGATACGATGGTTCATTAATTGTTTTCTTCATATTTTCTATATTTAATGTATGACCATTTCCACAATGAACCATACCCAACGTCCTAAAAGAATCAGTGCTACCTAAACCCTGTATTCATACTCATACCCATATCCTGGCAACTTACGATTATCTTGGACCATTTTATACTCTTGAACTATATTTTGGTTCTCTGTAATTGGAAGAATGGAATGCTCTACTTTGAGCTATAAGCATGGTAGAAAGGCCATTTATTGATATCTTCAGCCTCATCTCCCTTGTAATTGAGCCCATAAATGTCCTCTTACATTCAACAAGGTGACCCAATCACATGGTTGTAAGGTCAAACGACAAGAGGGAGTGCTTCCGCTATCTTCACTTTAGGAGAGTCAAGTGCCAACTCAATCAAACTTTAGTTTTTTGTTGAACTGTGCCTTTTTCTAATCATAGGAGAGTCCAACTCCACTTGAATAAGATCAATCATGCATATCCATTTTTTAATGTCACTCCCAACATGATAGGCATGTAAGTGGAGGGTTTCAAACCAATGCTAAGTAGGGGCATTGCTATGCTAATTTGAATTTACAATTTAATTTGTATTTACTTTTTACAGGAATGAAAGAAAGAACTCCTGTGCATATTTCTTGTCATATCTCTTGTAAGTCTTTTGCATAGATTACTCAAATGAAGGAAAAGGATGCATAGTCATTTGAGGCCTACACATGTTAAAAATAGTAATGATAACATTGATAGAAAGAAAGAAGGAAATAAATTATATTAATGTCCTTAGATGACCAAAAGTAGGTCAATGGGGCTTGAGGATACAATTATTAACAATATAAAGATCTAGAAAAAGAGAATCCTAGAAGCAAAATAGCAAAAGTACATAAGAAAAAAAAAGCAAAGTGTGCCACTAACACAATTGGTAATAAAATCAAAACAATTAGCAATGAAGGGAGGACAAGAGATCCTAAAGCATGTGTTGATGAAGACTAAAAGCCAAGTCACAAGGTTCGAGTTCGAGATCGGGTTCGACGAGGATAAAGTTCGAATCAAGTTCGCCCAATGGATAAAGCTTGAAAAATAATTCGCCATTAAGTTCAAAAAGAAATTTTAATGTAATATTTAATTTTTTATTTAATGTCAATCATTTAAAAATAATTTAGTGTTTTTAATTTAATATTTAAAAATATTATAGAGATTTTAATGTAATATTTGATGTCTATTATTTTAAAATATTTTAGAGTTTTTAACTTTAATAGTTTCAAATTTATAAATATTAAATTAAAAACTTTAGAATATTTTAAAAGTAAATGATATAAAATAAAATTTTAAATATAATATGAAAAGATAAAAATAAAAATAAATAAAGAAAAAATCATCAAAACATAAAATTAAACCTAAACTAAAACATTGCATAAAAACACTCGACGACTTCCTCCTCGGTGCATTGCGACCTGCTCTTCTCACACGGGTTTAGTAGACCACCACAACCACAACTGTAGCTCTTTTCACATTTGAGCAGTCAGGTGCACAAATGCCCCCACGATAGTCAGATCTCAATTGCCATTTCACACGTAGGTGCGTTCGAAGACTCTGTGCTCTTCACTCGTTGTTAAATCATGTTTTTAGTCGAAATTTTTTACGTAGTGCCCTACACTAACAACCCTCTACTCACAATCAAATCGTGTTTTTTTGGTTACGTGACACCTCAAATATTTGTGAATTTTTTGGCGACAACAAAAGTTCTGCGAATTTCAAATTTCATGCCATAAATTCGCCGAACTTTGTGACATATACTAAAAGGAAATCTCCTTGACTATTTCTATTTGTACCTAAAGTGTAGGAGTTATTTAGGCCATCATTTGCTATTGTGGAAGAGTTGACAATTTTAGTTAGGGAGTATACAACATCGGAGGGGCTAGGTTGGGAGATATTATGAGGAAGCAAAGTACTTCTAGAATCTCTCCTAACATCCAAGGCTTGTGTAGCTCCCGTGGTGGAAAATAAATTCATAATATGAGTCTGTCCCTATGGTGCAGGGTGGCCAATAAATAGTAGATCCATGTCGTCGAGAAGGGGTTGACCCACGTTGATGGGAGGGAACAAAGCCTTGAGGTTGAGGGGAGCAGGTTGGGGGTCTAAGTACTCCAGGAGTAATGGTGTGTTGAGAGAAGTGCCGCTCAATTGACTTATCGCTATGATATGTGAAGTACCAACATCCAAAGGGTGTTTGGTAATGCCTGTCACCTAGGTAGGAAAAGAGGTGATATAAGGGGTCTTTGGAGCCTCTAGACCCATCTTGTAGGGGTCTGCATTGGAGGAAACGACCTTGCGAAGATAAATAGCCAAACGCCACCTGGATATCTAAAGAAAGTAGACAATGTTGCCTTAAATGGGTGAGAGAATGTCGTGGAGATGTTCACTCTCGTCATAGTACCAAAGAGAAGGTAGTTAAGGAACTCAAATCATTAGACATCAACAACACAAATTTGTTATGTTAATCCTCCGACCTAGTGGAGCTTGCTTTGACCGCTATTCTTTTGCACTCAAAAAGGCAAATGTTTGACTACATTGACCAAAGAAGGTTGTTGCATTGATTTTCTTGACATTGGTTTTATATTTTCTTGGTAGACCAACATTTACTTATTTTGTTCAATTCCTTCCACTAAACACGTTGTTTGTACTTCAATTCCATTAAACAAATCGATTGTAGGCATTAAAATAATTTCATGTCATTTTGTTATTGATCTTTGCACAACCGACAAAGTTGTGCAACTCCTTCCTTGCTCATCTCCTGCCCGACTTTACAATTTGATTGGCCTTGTTGGAATCCTTTGGCGCATTTCCGAGCTTAGGATAACTCACCACAAGGCTTTAGCTTGTGAATGTCTAGATCATGAGATGAGATTTCTGAAACATATTATAATCCACTATTGGATCATACCCAAAAATTTATGCACACTTCAAGTTGTCTTGTGCCTTTCTTGTTCGACACTTTATTATAATCCACTAGTGGATCACTGCAAATCGAGAAAAACTATTGTCATATTTTCTTGTTTGATGCTCTACTCGATTGACACACTTTGAGGAAGTGTATGGCACCAAGGACTCAGACATAGATTGATCTTCATCAACTTTTGCACCATCACTCAAACATAATTGCCGCTTCCCTAGGCATCTCTTTACTTGATTGGATCACCCCGAGTTAAGGAAAAACACAAAGGATACTTTCACCTAGAGTTGAGGTGAAGCACTAAGGATACATTGTGCCTTCCACACAATGTTGTGAATGCTTGCTCGCTTTCGTGAGCTTGTTTATTACTATGGCATCACTTGTCATTTGTGGCATCTTACACTTGTGTACATAGACCCTCAACAACCTTGCGCGTCTTTGTAGTGCCTTGTAGCATTTTGCGCCTTGGTTTGGCTCTTCGTAGCATGATGAATAGCTCTATGGGATCCGTAGAGACTATCTACAACCTTGTTTGCTTCCACAAGGCGAAGATGCATCTTACATCGCAGATATCTTGCATCCTCTCACTATTGCATAGAATCACATGCTTCTCGTAGCATTCATAGATCTTGCAATGCCGCACGCTTCACAACACTTGCAACTCTTGCGTTTGCGCCATCTTAACTTGCAACACTCATAGCTTTTGCAATTTGCGCTCTGCCTTGCGGTGTTGTGTAACATGTTGCATCCTCGTAGCACTTCCACACATTATAATGTCCCCATTCCTACGCCAGAGGCCTAGAGGCTTATTTCCGTCTTAGCTTTGGTCATACCCAAGAGGCTAGAGACGTTGGAGGCTATTGGGTATGGATTTATTTTGATACCACCTTCACTTTATGTTATATTTTGTCATTGACTTAAGTGTTGGGCGACTAGGTGGTACTTTATGTTCTATTTCTTCATTGGGACAACTTAAGTGTAATTTTTAGCATGTGCACAATAAAGTCACTTAAGTTATATTTATGTTTATGAGAAAATTCCCAAAGGGGTGCGACTTGGGTTTTTGGAGGAAAAAGGTTATAAATATACCTTTGGGGTCTTTTGGAGATCATTCATACATCCAACTATTTTCAACTATTGCTATTTTCAGTCTTATTGCTTGTGGAGGTTAGATTCTGCAGGATCCCTAGCTTCGGTGGTGAGAGATCCATCCCTAGCTGGTAGAGCATTCTTCGGTGAGGGTTTTCCACCCATATCCCTAGCTTGCTATTCAGATTTTTGGATCAGATTTGGAGAGTAATCAGAAATTCAGATTCAGAGAAAGAGGACAACCATTCTTCAACAAGGGTTTCAGTTATTTTCAGATTTGGGGTGCTGGGTGTCTCCCACAAGTGGAGCGACCTACCTGGGAAATTCAGCAAGCATTTTGAAAGGGTTTCTGTGGCCCGTTTCTGGAGATTTCAGATCTGAAGATTGTTCTTGTCATATTGATGTCAAAGAAAATTATTCCAATCATTTTCCCTTGATATTCTGGTGTACTTTCTCCTCATTTGCTGTCATAAAATAAATAAAATAAATTCAGATTTGGCCATTAAAAATTATTTCTCAGTTGTTTATTATTCTCTATATTTTTCCACATCTTTTGAAGCTTCTGGGTATTGTTGGAAGTGATTATTTTGAAAGATATAATTTATTTTAGATTTCTGTACCTTGCTGTCCTGGAAAAATCAGAATTACAGTTTGCAGATTTTTGATAAATTTCTGAGTTTTAAAGTGATATCCTAAAAGGATATTTCACACACTTGAGTTTTGCTTCTCAACATACTCCGTGTCTTCACAGTTCTGCGTTGAATCTTTGCGATCTAACAACATGTCAATACATCACTTCCATGCGGCATGCTAGGTGGCACTCTCACGCTTGCGCCATGTTAGAGCACTTGTCATCATAACGCACACATGAAGTTCAACTACCACTCTTGCAAGAAGTGCAATTGTTACTCGGGCTGAAGATGAATTCTTCTTGTAACTGTCCACTTCTGCAACCATAGTTTTTATGTAACCGATTTCTTTTAATAATATGTTGTAAGACATCTGATATCAAAAAGGAGACCATTGTCCCCTTTTCCAGATTGGCTGTCCACAAATATCCGGAATACTTCAATGTCGCAAGTATCTTATATTAGTTGGCCATATTTCCCACATGTTAGCATGCCATGAGTATTTAACATCTGAATGGCCATCTCCCAGTCTAGACAAATCAGTTAGGATTTGTCATCCCCCTTCCTGATCACAGAGCTTGCTCTCCTCGTCTTTCTGTTCACTCTCAGTCTAAGCAAATCAGCAAGGAAGCCTTCCACCTTTGACCACAGGAAACATGGTCGCCTAGCCTTATTGTGCATTGTATGCATATGTACTCTACCCTATTCTTTCATTTGAATAGAAGGGACCAGTGTTATGTGGGGACGTGCCCCCCTTCCCCTTTTCCCTTACGTCCGGGATGTCTTGGGAAGGGGATGGGACGTTCCCCGGCGTCCTGCTTTTCCAGAAATAAAGGGGGACGTCCCCAAAAACATGGAATGCACCTGGGATGTCCTGGGTGAATTGTACAGAACCTTGTTGAATAAGATATCGTTCTCTCCATTTAATAACTGCTTGCTGAGCTTTCCATGGTTGAATGATAACAGCAGATTCTAATTTTTGTTTCAATCTAAATAATCAGTTATGGAAAATGATAAGATTAAGATATTAAGAGTAGAACTCGATGTGTTTACTCTTTAATTTCATGATGATATGATTCTTCTATGTTCAACTCGCTTGTTTTTGTTTAGTCATTCAGTTAGCAATTTGTCATTCAAGAATTGTAATTAGTGTTATGAATAATACAAACTTTGTATTGCCGACTTGGAAGCCTCATTAATCATTGTACTGTCAGCTTCAGTAGTGTATTGGTTTATTTTTGGTTATGTACGGTTGAGTCTAACAGTTGTCTCTTAACCCAAAACCACTTTTGACCACCAATAAATAGTTATTCAGAAGTCACAGTAAACGTGCTGATGTGACAGGCCCTACCTGTACCCAGGCAATGTATTGAATTGTACAGTACCTTGTTGAATAAGATATCGTTCTCTCCATTTTTTAAGTTGCATTCATTGTATGTGATTATTATTTTTTGCCAAGTAGTGAAATTTAATAATATAGCATTCCGCTGTAAACATTTCTGGCATTGTTGCATAAGATTTATTGTCATGTTGAAGTTTTGAACATTAAATATAATATATATAGCATTTTGGGCCTTGGCTTATGTGATGAATAATTGGATTAATCATAAATGGTTTCAATCTTCAAACTTTCAATTTTAAGTCTTAGTTTATTGAATTATTCATGTTATATTTGTAAAATTAATAAATTATATATATTTTTATATATTTTTATTAGCCGTCCCCTTGCCATCCCCCACCGTCCCCAAATTTTCAAAAAAATTTGCCATCCCGGAAACCCCGTCCCGACGTCCCGCCATCCTAGGTAACTATGGAAGGGACTCTATTCTGCCAAATCTCATGTGTTGAATGTGTAAGGGTTGTTCCTGCATCTGTTTCTTAAATTCCATTGCATGCTTGACAATTTGCAACTCTATTTAAACATATCCGTCTGGTTAAAGTAGTTGCAAAATTGTCCTCCACACAATCTATTGTTCTCGGTGCAGATCAATTATCACATGATTTTCTGACATTGTATTGCTGGATCTCTCGGGCACTTTCCTATAATTCCTGCAAGACATTAATCAAATTTAGAAGATTACCACATATTTGTTTTTTTCATGGTTAGATGACACGTCTTTACCTTTTTCTTTTCAAGGGAGTTCCTGTTCTATTATTATAACTTGAATTTTCTAATACTGTTCTTGTTTCAGGTTTCCAGACCTGTAAGTCAAGTTCTATCCTCACTGGTTGATCAGGATATTAATCATCAGGCAGAGGCAGATGGTATGGTGTCTGAGGATGTGCAAAAATCATATGTTGTTGATGAATTTGAGGTGCGCATTTTGGAGCCCTCAAAATCAGGTGGCCTTTGGGAAGCGAAGGCCTCGATAAAAATGCAAATGTCAGAGAATGCAATTACTGTTCGCATGGTAACACTGTTGGTAAGGTTGCTTTGACTGATGGAGTAGATGAATTTTGCTGTAGTCTGCTATTAGTTTCATCATGCTTTTATTTCCATATAATACAGACTGTTAGGATAATTATATATTTCTCTTTTTGTTTTCTGCTAAATATGTGCAACATATGATTTAGATTATTGTTTCTAATTTTGCTACACTTGTGGTTTATCTCCAGAATACTTCAACCAAAGAGAATGAAACTTTTTGGCTATTGGGACAGCCTATGTGCAAGGAGAGGATGTTGCTGGAAGAGGTCGAATCATCCTTGCATCTATTCGTCAAGATCCAAAAAGTCCTGATGGCTGGGTGTGGCTACTATTTCAATTTTTTAAGTCTTGTGGATGTCTTGTTATTTGAAGCCTTTATGGGACAAGGTTTTGTATAGGTGTTGAAATTCTGTCTTATTTCATGTTGATATTAGAGTGAATGACCGGTTTCAGAACTTCTGTTTTGTGACCTTTGAATGTCAGATTTCTGAAACTATTTTGGTCTATTATTTCTGTTCTTTGCTGTCCGCATTACAGGTGACTGAAGTATATTCGAGAGAACTGAAGGGTGCGATTTCGGCTTTAGCAGCTCTCCAGGGTAATCTCCTGATAGCAGCTGGCGCTAAAATTATCCTGCACCAGTGGAATGGCGAAGAGTTAAATGGATTTTCATTTTATGATGCTCCTCATTATGTTGTTAGTCTGAACATTGTAAGCCTCAAATCTACCAGTCTCATTTCTGTCTTTTAAGATGTGTTTCAAATTTTCAATTATATCTTGGAGCAAAATTAACTTGAGATAATAAAGTGGTAAGCTGTATTAAATATGTTTTGCAACTGTGTTAATTTCCATAGACCAGCTAGGACTTGAACCTAAGACCTTTCATTTGTTGCTGGGGTGCTCTACCACTGAGCTACTCGTTCTCTTTAGGGTCCAGGATCTGGGTTGTTTCAACAGCCTTCACACAAGCCTCATTTCTGTGCTTGAGGCTTTAAGTTTGGTTTTGATACCATGTTAATTCCCACTGATCAGCTACTCAAACAAAGGACCTCCCATTTGCTGCTGGGCTGCTCTACCACAGCTACTCATCCTCTTTGTGGCCTGGAATGTGGATTGTTTCTAACACTTTGATTTTCTGCAACTGTTGCATTCCATTGATGTTTATTGTTTATATCTGGTAGATGGAAATTAGATGTAATTATTAGGAGTGGAGCAAAAGGATGGCATTTGGATTCCTAAGGTGTTCAATATATTCAGTTATAGCCCACTTTTCTCATCTCTGGTGTAGAGTAGATATGCATGTATGAAATGCATTGGGGTTTTCACAATTGAGGACTTTCATTGATAGTTTTTCCATTATTTTGTAAACATCATTAACTTTGTGTATAGTTTCCCGTGAGAATTTCAATTCATAGTTTTGTCAAAAGGAAAACACAGGAATAAGTTTG
This sequence comes from Taxus wallichiana var. yunnanensis, assembly GCA_018340775.1. Lineage (NCBI taxonomy): Eukaryota > Viridiplantae > Streptophyta > Pinopsida > Cupressales > Taxaceae > Taxus > Taxus wallichiana. The sequence continues at coordinate 678,940,112 of CM031235.1, forward strand.
GAAGCATTAATGTCATATTTTGATTTCTAAAGTTTGTGAAGACTTTGCTACTGCAAATTCACAAGATGAGCCATGTTACTGATTCAGGAAAATACTACTGAAATCCAATATACAAGGATGAGATTTAGATGTGATATACAACACTTAGCTGCCATATACATCCAATATATGGAATTAGATGTTGTGAATTTGCAAACATCCCCTACTTACCTATATGAATTACAATTACAGCCATTACTTTGTATAAATGGTTGAAGTGCTGTTCCATTGATAGTTACCAAGTTCTGAAATCCAGATCTGTTTGGGAGGGAAAAAAATTCTGAAAATCAGAAATTCTTGAAAAGCTTCGTAAGAATCCGGCCCGAAATATATACATGTTATATATAAGCATAATTTTTAGATATCTGCAAAATTGATAAAAACAACGAAACAAAATTAAGGACGTAACATAAAATGTTAATATACTTAATGTTAAATGATATATATGGTTGCCTGGTGTCTTTTTTTTGGCTGGAAAAAAATAAAAACTCTAACAAAGAGAGGTCCAATCCGACCAAACTTATCCTTGTTGGCTGAAGAATCTGGATCCAGCTGGGTTTGGCAACTATGGTTGCAAATCCATTTCAACAAACCATTCGTTCCATGACAATTATTGTGAACATGGAAGGAAATGAGTTTAAATGCACTCACACATACAAATGCTCACAACACAAGAATTTAACATGGATAAACCCATTGTGGGAGAACTCCAACATGGAAATGGCTGTCTGCTGGGCTTGGTATTGAGCTCCATGCAATTATAAAGTGGATATGGCTCCAGTGGAGCCTAATGCAAGTGCAACTCTTCTATGCAATAAAACCCAGCCTTTTCTACTATGGAATGCAGCTCTTTCCTTGGATAAATTCCTATACAATGTTATCTCTTAGCTCCCACGAGCCTTGCCTTTTTGTCTTAAGCTTGATGGCTTAGCATTGGAACTGAGCATACACCTGTTACACTTCGTTTTGGTAGCTATATATTCTCCCTTTTTGAATTTAGTGAGGCTAATTTATTTACTATTTCTTTTGTCGCTTTTTTAAATTAATGTCTTTTAGTGACCTTGGAGATTTAAACAAGCCAAAATATTTTTTGTTCTTACCTCTGCAGTGACAAGGTTTTTGATCTCACAAAAGCTACTCAAGTAGAAAACTAAAACTACATTTTTTCCCTTCTTCTCTAAAGTGTTATTTCATTCTTTCTTTCTTAACGAGAAGGGGTGATGTAAGAGCATCTGAAGTCACATGAGATGTTTGAGTGCTCGGAGCAAGCTCAAATGGCGATCACCTTGAAACAAGGGTCTCAAAATGAATGTAAACATGCAAAAACTCATGGAGTCGGGTGTGAGAAGCTTGGGCTAGGCCCATGGAGATTTTGTAAAGCTGGAGGAAGCTGTTCATAGGATTGGGGAAGAGACCACCATGGCGGAAAAGCCATCAAAGAAGAGATCACAATAAAAGGGATCTATCCTATATGCAGGGTATTAAGAGAAGGTAAGTGTCTTTATAATAAAATATTTATCATGTATGGACAAATAAATTCTAATTTTCTTATTTGACATATAAAGTACTTTTGCTACGGAGAAAGTGCTTGCGAGGGCCACGTAAGATTTTGAAGGGGAGGTGGAGTGCCACGTGGCACCATCATGGACTCCACAAGTTACAAAGTCTTGGAAGCACAAAGTGTTTTCCGAATTAGGTTCATAGTGGTGTGACATAGTGAGAGTACAAGATGGTGACACTTGGCACCAACTTGAAAAATCTCTCAATGGTGTACATTGAGAGTTTGGGGCCATGAAGTGAAGGTAGGAAAAGATCACGAGCACAAAAGACTGAGCTAATACCACTTGGCGGCATCTTGGAATTTCTCCGAGTTGAGGGTTGACATGAAAGTTACCTAGATTGTGACACTTGTGTCACAATCTTGGAGAGTCACTCATAGAGGTCACAAAGAAAAGAGAGGGGAAGGAAAGGAAAGTGCAAGACCTTGAGTTGCTGAGAAGCTGCAACGTGCCCCAAACTAAGTTAACATTTTATAAGCACTTTAGTCTTGCAAAATTGACAGGTAGTTCCAGAGAGGGATACACAGAGGCCATGTGAAAACAAGTTGCAAGAGGCCACAACGGAGAAGATCACATGGGAAGAGTCACGAGGAAAGGTACATTGTCACTATGCCAAGATTTAGTGAACAATTAATGGAAAAAATGACTTCCACAGAGAACACTGGCGGTTTCTTGAAGAGAAACTGCTTGGGATCAGGAAAATCCTCTTGGGGAACATGATCAGGATCTGCAGAATCAGAAATGGGCATCCCAAAATATTTTGCATTCAATTTTGGGCGGTCAGGCCACAAAGATCTCCTGGGGATTTAAACTATTCCACCAATATTCCATTGATGAGACCAACCTTAGTTATGAGTTTTGCAGGCCATTTAATCAGGAGTCGACATTTCGGAATCTCAACTGTGTCTATAGAGCTGTTTTAGGCTGTTGTTGAAGGGTTGTTGGCCACATGAAGTACTGCTGAAAGTAGCTGCAGAGTTGTTGAAGGTCTATTTACCTGAGTAGAGTATCAATAACAGATCGTATGACTGCCATAGGGCTGTAGAATACACCCAAGAGGTGTTAGAGAAGATAACGTGCTTAGACAATAGTTAGCTTAGAAAGTAGCTCACTAAGTGAGGACATGTGTTTGAGACGAGACTCTAGTAAGGCTGCTTAGAGACAAGTTTAGGAACTTGTAACAGAGTATCAGGCAGCAAGGCTAAGGGAACTCATTCAGTTGATACCCCTATCTTGACCACATTAAGGGGATGCCTTATCCAACCTGCCACTCTTGCAAATTGAGATTGGTTTGAAGTTTTATCTTGTTCTTGTAGTGTCTTGTCTCATGTGATGTCCATACCTTCTTGTTCCAACATGGTTTTCTTGCATACGAATTTGATTGCTTCGAGATGTACTTCCACTCTTGGTGTCAAGTTCTTGGTTTTAAGTTCATAGTGGCAAGGGGTAACTATTAATGTGTCCCGAGTCCCCTATATGCTTGCACTTTACTTCCTTCCCAATGGAAAGAAAGCGAGGTGTGCTATTTATCCTTGAAACACTTTCTTCTTTGCTATGGAGAGTAAGCCAAGAGTGAGCTATCGCAAATTCAATTGCCATGCTGAAACTTACATTGTTATGCTCACACGAATATGATACATGTTACAACCCTTTCTGATGGAAACTAACATTCTATAATTGGGGCCGTCTTTAAATCAACTTGGATACAAATTTGCAGTCACCAAGAGACTTTAGTACGGGAATGAAGAGCTGGTCCCCGTCCCTGTAACCAAATCTTCTGATGACTATATTTATATAATATAGCCATTGCCTTATTCATTTACTCACATGCCCTGATATAGCCATTGCAATGTGAAGAGTGTGCATGCTACAATAATGGAAAGATGCAAACTGGCTTGCTGCCACTACTGTGTTGCTTGGCTTTCAATGTTTGAATGCTTCTCAAGTTGCTAGAAGTGTTTGTCCAACTTATTGCTTGGAGTGCTTGCTCTCTTGAAGTGCTTCTCTTCCACCTTCCTTGCTATGCACATGCGACAACCTAGGTAGCTGATATGGGTATGGTGGTCTGGTATGCCAGCACAGTGATTTATTTTGGTGCTTGGGTAGGACTTGGTTACAAAATGAAAAATATATAAAATGTTAAACATATTAAATAATTATAGCCAAATAATCAAATGTAATTATATAATATGCAAAGTAAACAAAATAAGCTAAGTTATCCACAAATCATACTGGTATTTTAATGCCAAATGTCATGATATTCATTGGTCAAGCTTAGAACAAGTATATTGTGTACATGTTACAATTTATACACAAAAATCAAGTCAAATCAACGTATTCATTATCATATTGCTCTCCAGTGTCTTCACCGAGAACATGAATACCAACATGTGGTTCATTAGAACGATAAGCAGTAGCAGTGCCGCTCCTGCTAGCTCTGTCGTGGGAACCACAAAAATTAGTTTAAATCACCTAGCCTCTTTGTTGCAAGCTCCTTAAACTACTGGCACTTGTAGTGGCATAGGATTGGCCCTAAGCAATTGAAAATCCGAAGGTCAGAGAGAAAAAGTGCAATGAATGATAAGTATGCAATGTGTTGTTTAAAATGAATTTGTGGGTACGTGCAGTGTATGACAAAATGTATCCCAGTATGTCATTGTCATATGCTGGGAAAATCCCCAGCAGACCTACATATGTACTTGAATTGGGTATGTACCATACCCGTACCTGCAGGCCTGTACAGGTGTACCTGGTAACATAGGCTACCAGTGAGAATTCCCAATGTGTTTTTACATATCATGAACATGCAACATGAAAATGTTGATGGATGAAAATAATACAATCTTTTATATATGGTTCTCATTAATTGTCCCTCTCAAGTAAACATGTCGTCTGTAGTCTGTACTCATTCTTGATGGGGTAATGCCTTCCTCTCCTACTATGGACTGCAGCTTTTGGCCTTAGATAAAATTCCTACCCAACATTTCGCACAGCTCTCATAAGCCTTGCTTTTATGCCGTCACCTTGATGGCTGGACATTGAAACTGAACAAACACCTCTTGCTCTTCCTTTTTGGTAGCTGAACAGTCACCCTTTTGGAATATAGGAGGCCAATCTGTTTTTTCCTGTCTTTTTTTTTTTTTGGTGTGTTTTATTGATCTTGGATATCCAAATAACTCACATTTTTTTCTGATCATGTGCTCTTTGGTGATTTATTGCAGCTCATTCTTACTACAGCACACGGGTTGAATTTTGAAGTGTAACTTCTTGTGTGGCCTGTTTGCTCATATATTTATAGTATCATTAATGTATTCTACCTTTTCTTTGGTCCGAATTAAGTAAATAGCAGGTCTTGCAAGTTCAAAGCACCTGGGTTATCATAACTCTATTCTTTTCTAACAACCTCCATGTTTCCTCATACAAGTAAAACTTCTTTTGCTATCACTAATGTTTGCTAACTACTAAATATGGACAATTACAAAAATAGGTGGGAGATCATTACGAGTCACCCTCAAAGGACTTTATACGGTCCATATAACCTCAAATAATAATTTGTTCCCTTTCAATTCTTCCCATGTACGTCAGCTGTGTTTTGTGGCCCCCATGGGTTTTCTTGAAGAAATCTAAGTACCTTTTGTATTTCTTAATATGATTTTCAATTGCTTGCACCTTGAAATGACTTGTTTTGAGAGCTGCGTGATATGTGATGGCACTGTGCTACCACTCTGCTTGATGAAGCAATTTATAATGTTTTCTTTGTATATCTGCTACACAGGAGAGATTCAAATTTCATTGTGAATCTATGTCTATCCATCTGCAGTTATTGTGCCTAATGTTCCAAAAATTTCTTTCCAAATGTTGCTAATGAATTTTGGGTCTCAGTTTCTATCACTTAAGAGATACGATATAGCTTCCACAATACCTTCATGGAAGCCACTGCAATTTGTCGTGTTTTAGTTCCTGATTTGGTGCCACAGAAGCGTGTATGCTTAGTCAATTTGTGATAGGCTGTTATATGGCATCTATCCAACATTGAAGTCTTTAAAAATTCTTTCCATCTTTAGTTGTGTATATGTAATGTAGTAGGTCCAAAGTTTTTAAAGTTTCTCATCACTCCATTGGTATGCCGCACACTTTGCAACAAGCCTTGTGTCATTTGACCCTTGCCAATAGAAGTGTTTGTGTACTGGTTGATTGCTTTTAAGAAATATCGAGGAACCATGAGTTGGAATGTCCCCTTCTGAAATACGTTTTCCTTAGGTTTGGATTCAGGGCTTAAGCTTTTGCAGGTTTTAGATCCCAGGGCGTTGGATTTACAAGGAAATTGTCCCATGTCACCCTATCCATTTTATGAGTTTTATATGCATTTCATAGTCACCAGGAAACAATTTTTCTGGGATTGGCACCTTGAACCAGTGCATGTACCCATATTTCTTGTCGACGTGCTGATTGTAATATAGCTGTACCCTTATTCATATACTCTCATAGCCTATTTCAAAATGGCATCCCTGTTTCTATACCTTCATCATGTACGTACCCCGTGCCTCATAGTGACTATGATGCATTTGTATATGATATATAATGTTACATTCTTCTCTTAACCTCAAACCTTAAAACGGATCATGAGTTGTATATGCATATCTGTAGATTATATTGTGCGACTTTCTTTAATCTCAACCATGAAATGGGTTCCGAGCGATTCTTGTTGTCAATTTTTTGCTTGATGTAAAATGACAGACATTTCCTTTGCATAAGTGCAATTTAATTTCCTCCCTTGTATTTAGCTGTTGACACTGGAATGTAAGGGGTCTTTCTTCTAAGATGAAATTTAATTCTTTGGCCAAAAGCATCATCTTTTGTTACATAAGTCTTTGTGAAGTTAGACATATCCATAATTGGAGTTCTGATGGTAATTATATGTTGGTTGAGGATACTGATAGCTTCATCATCCCCTTTAACAAATCCTTCGTTAACCAGCATTTCATGGGCAAAGCAATGTTTGCATAGCGTAATTCCTATAATGCCTATAATGGCTAGTTAAACCCAGAGTTCCCTGAGACTTGTAATGTTTTTGGGCGTGGGCCAACTTCAAAATGCTTGGATTTGCTTGTGGTCTACCTTTTCTCCTCCCCTGGATAAATGTGCCCTTAGTATTCCATTTCAGTCCTAAGCTGCATCTGGGTTTTTGCATATGTTTTGAATAAATATTGGTGGTTTCTGAAGTTGTAACTTGTATGTACCACTGGGTACAGTAGTAGAGTGAGTTGTAAGCAAGTTTCAGAGCAAGGCAAGCAAGGGAGAGAGTTGTAGTAGTGGTGCAAAAGCCCCATAATGTTCTTGGAGGCTTCACTGTTTAAAAATTTGGCTTGTAATTCTTGCATGAAGGCCGTGAGGTGAGGAGGTGCAACTCCACACTAACGGAGGTTTCCCACATTGGGGTTCTTCAGGGTAATCTTGTGTTGAATCTTCTTCCTTGTGTGTTTGCAGTTCTTAACTTGTTTTCAATTCGTGGCAGGCAACTACTATATCAATTGCAGCACTTAAGCATCATAATTCTAACACTAAAATCTGATTTCGTAAGAAAAGTTGTTACAAGATGGAAATTAAAATTCATAACATCAGATTCATATATGTTAAGATTTGTGTTGATGAGTTAGCGTTGGAATATCTTAGCTAATTACACATCAATATGACCTGGAAACATTGACTGCAGTTGTAGGTTGTATTTACCCTGGAATAAGCAAATTACATTGGACTGGCCCCAAAAATGACTTTGAAAAGGCAAAAACCTGAAAAGTCTCTGGTTTCACTGTCTTCAGTCAGATTTCTCTGAAATATTTTCATATACATTTCCAAATTTAGAAACAGGGTTCTGATTTTTTTATGTTTATTTTGCACACACACAAAACCTCGAAATTGAAAAAAACCACATTATATCATTTTTTCTGCTGTGGGTATTTAAACCTTAAGTTTTTAAGAGGGTGGGTCATTGTTGCCAATTCCTTCTCTAACCTTAAATTTTCTACGTTTGTTTTTCTAAATCATAATTTCTATGTGATGGAAGTTATTTGTACTAAATGCCTTTGCGATATTTGATTGAAAAATAAATCATTTTCCTATTAATTGTTTTTGTTTTAAGTATATTTTATGTGTTTTAAGACCTGTCATATTTTGTTTTTTACATCCTAGTCATACTCGTGTCCTGTATGTAATAAGTTCTTCCATAATCTAGGTTTTTGATAGGGCTCTTGACAAGGCTACTGACACACACACACAATGTGAAGTATCCATTTTTCTTAGTAATTTTATTGGGGCTGACAATGGGATACACTTTCATATATTGGACCTACTTCCATTATTCTTGAATCAATCTTTCTGTATCATTGTTTGCTAATATGGATATTTGGAAGGTTTGATATTTGAAGGATTTCTATTTTCTGTAAGTTCAATGGCATGATTTGGTTCCCATTCTGGATGAAGTTGCTTTGGACAAATCTTAAAAGTTAAAATAGTTTGCTGTTTTGATTAAAGATATCTTGGAGCTGTGTCACTTCTGTCTTTTTCTCTTCAATTAAAGCAAGGGTGAGGCATTTGGCAACAATTACATCAGTGCCATTGTTAATCATGTAATACCTAAGTTTTGAGCCTGTTGGAGATATATGTAAATGTTGCATGTGTGATAGGTAAGCATGGTTTGTACCTGAAGACATGTATATGATACATGGATTATTTTTTCTGCATTAAACTATTTTGGCCTATGCGGTTAAATTTTGGTTTAACTCATGAAGTTTTGTCTTGGTGGAATAATGTTTAAAAGATTGATATATCTTGCTCATGGAGTTCCTGTTACCATAATTCATGCACCAAGGATTTGCGCCAATGGAGAGATAAGGTGGAGGTGCATGCTAAGATAAATAAGCAAGGAGTTGCTGTTCTATACTTGGCGCTATGGAGGGATAAAAATAGAAAGGATTAAATAAAGAAAAGCAGTCCAGTTTGTCCTTGGCGCCAAGCATAGAATAGAATTGGATAAAAATAACAGCTCCATGTGCCAAAGGGAAATGCATGGAGGAAAAGCATGAATAAAAAATTAATTAAATACAGAGCTGCTGTCCTAAGTTTGGCGCCATGGAGAGATAAGGTTGCATGCATGGAAGAAATTAAAAATAGCACTGCTGTTCTATTTTAGAGGTTGGCGCTAAAAATAGAAGTAGGACTTTTTATAAATAAATCAATTGCAGTCCAATTCTATACTTGGCGCCAAAGTATAAGGTAATAAATGGTTAAAAATAGCACTGTTGTTCCAAAAATAGAGTTGGTGCCAAAGATAGAATGAAGTTTTTATAAATAAAAGTCAGTTTCTCCTCCATGCACAGCAGGGTAGGAGGAATAAATAAATAAAGCAACTGTTGTTCCCAAGGTGGCGCCAAAGGGTAGAGGAAAATAAAACAATTAAAACAACAGTCTATTTATTGCATGCAGCAGTCTATTTTTGGAATGGAGGCAGTCTATTCTAGTTTTGATCAGTCTATATGGGCTGATTTGATGGTAGAAATTGATATACTTGGAGGCTGATTTGTTCTGGCATCTTCAGCTATTGTGCTTGCATCTCTGAATAAATAAAGCTTTGTTTTGCCCCCTCATATCGTTGTTTTCTGATTATTCATTGTGTTTGATAGGATATTGTGTTGTTTTAGCGTGGAATTTGTTCCCTCTACCGCTTTCTTTTCCTAAAAACCTTGAATTAATTTTGCAAAAATAGTTTAGAGTTGTACAAGTGTGTGAAATTTTAATTCTGTGTGCAGAGTTACATACAAGTATCAAATTATTGGTGTATCACCCTATTTCCCATTTCCCGCATTCCTTTTCCCTTTTCCTTGTCAAAGTTTTCGTTTTTAGGTAATTCACAAGGGAACCATCCTCTCTGGAGGTTCACCTCAGACATAGGTTTCCCACAACCTTGAGGTGTTCCAATTTTGTCAACAAGAGAGAGAGTACACACACCATTCTCTATCAGGGTGCAACTTTTGGGTGACAACAATTTCTAGGTGGAATAATGTATAAAAGACTGATTTATATTTTAATTTTGTAAAGTCAAGATTGATGTAAATATTAGGACATTGTGAAACAATGATAAGCTATGATAAATGAAGTACCAAAGACCTAAATGAGAGTTCAATAAGAGACCATGACACGAGTGGAAAAGAACTAAGCCACCTTTTGCATGAAATTCCATGTTCTTATTAGAATCTAAGGCTTATAATTAGTGTTAAGTTAATATTGGTTAAGTGTTAACTAATAGATGGTCAGTAACCATTTCAACCATTTTGTAAGCATCTCTCACATAATAAATTGACAGACATACAATGAATAACATGGGATTCTGGTTTCTCTTCATTTGTTCTTTGTACATTCTAATCCTTCTTCATACTCTCTTTCCGCATATTCTAACATTGATATCAGAGCCATTAGAGCTTAGTAGGGTTCGCAGTGTGAGGAGAGAGATTGTGAAGAAGATAACCTCACAATAACGCGACATTTCAATCACAAATTTCATGATAGAAAGAAGATATTACAACAAAAAAAAGTGTTTCTCAAAATTCTTGAATCGAAACACTATTCAAGGGCACAAAAGAGATGTGTAGTTGGACACAACACATAAGGATATTAGGAGCACCCAACGCAAGTATTTGGTGTGAGTTTAGGGCAAAAATTGAGGGTTTGGAACTCCAAAATGAGGTTGCCAAATCCTGTCATAGAGGAAAATAAATTCCATTTCTCGGAGGTCGCGCAAATCTAGTTGCGGCGAGGAAAATAAACTCCATTTCCACCATTATTACCACAATAGTTAAAGTTGCGAAAGCATTTATTTTGGGCACAAAAACCTGATTGTAATTTGGAAATCACGTCCATATTCTCTACTAAAATTCTGCAGATCGATTTCTTTAGGGGAAACAATGCATTTTTTGAATAGGTGGGTCTGAAAGGGGCACAAACTCACAATCACAACTTTACTTGGACACATTTTCAATTGCATTCTTCAAAATCAAGGGCACAAGGACACTTTTTCCTGTATTATAGTCCCGAACACAATAAAACTACAATATACGACAAGAGGGAATCAATTAAGGGTATTACATTTGGCCCCGACTAGATTGTGAAGCTTGAATTCTATGACAAGCCAAAGTTACTCTTGGAGACAATGATATCAAGAAAGTGTACATTTTCAAGTTACTAAAAGAAATATTCTTCAAGAGATGGATAAGATTATGAGGAAAAAGATGAAGCAAAAATTCCAAGACAAATTAAATGAATTTAATGTATCCATTGCTGAAAATCCACTGGATATTGAAAGTGATGAAGAAATCATTGATAGAGAATACATATTTTAAAATAAGTGCCATAGTTTGAAGAAAGTAAGGGATCCAATGTAGGTAAAACTTGGCGTGGATGGCTGCGTAGATAGTTCGGTAATTTGCAAAATAAATTCTATCAAGCCGTGATCGAGCATAGTCAAATAGATATTCCCCGCCCTATAGATCTGAACTCCAGATTTCTATGTACTCTACTATCGGGTGCCTCCGGGGGCCTTCGATCCAACCAAAGAAGCACGTGGCCAAGCGGTAAGGCAACAGGTTTTGGTCCTGCTATTGCGAAGGTTCGAATCCTTTCGTCCCAGATGGGACAAATAGTAATATTTCAAATAAATTGCTGTCAATAGTTTCACTAGTTCGAATCAAACAAAAGTAGAAAATAAAATACTTGTATTGTATAATGATTTTCAGTCTTGATGAGATTGGGCGAGCCGAGAAATCTATAGGGCATCGGCATTGGGTGACCAGAGCCCCTATTTATCTCTCTCTATCTCTCTATCTCGTCTATGTCTCTCTCTCTCTCTATATGGGTGATTGGATTGTTGACCAGCTAGATTGGTGAAAAGACAAGGAACTAAACACACTTTGGATCGATAGATTTGTGGTGACCCAGGATCAGATAGATTTGTGGTGACCAGATTGGTGAAAGACAACGATTCATAGGAAGATTGAGAGAAAATAGCTTCTACCTTATAATGGTATAGAAATAGAACTAGATCGGGGTAAAGACCAATACCTATGATTGGTAGAAAGAGACAGATCATAATAAAAATTTCGCGTGATCCTGAATCCTTAAAATAAGGATTCGGGACATTCAAAACCTTATATCCGTAAAATATTCTACGTAACATAGATAATAAATAGATAGGAGTTAATATGATTCCAATTGCTGCTATTACAGTAATAAGGATTCGAAAGGTTGAAGAATATGGATCTTGATAATTTTCCCTTATGAGGGTCATGAGACAACTTGATGAAGCATTGTGGGAGTAACTTAGTATGTATGTTTGTCCAACAATTCGAATTTCGGGAGGTGGAATCCAATAACTTGGGAATTCAGCTCGGGAACTACATCTTTACGAGGGTTAGGGAGGTAGCTTGGTGGAGTACTACTTGGTCAAAGTACTATTTTTGAAGTGAAAAGATTATGGAGAATGCGTGGTATTGTTTAGTTTTTTTACTTTAATCTTCTATCGTATGTTCTATAGTGTAATAGAATACGAGGCTTATAATTAGCATTAAGTGTTAACTAATAAACGGTTGTAACCACTTCAACCATTATGTAACCATCTCTCACATAATAACTCGATAAATACTGATTAAAAATGTGAGCATTCTAGTTTCCCTTCATGTGTTCTTTTAACATTTTAATCTTTCTTTATTTTCTCTCTTTGCATATTATAACGATTGTAGCTACTTGCCTTCAATTTGGAAAGTTCTAGGAAGAGAGAATCCTATAAGCAAAATAAAGGAATAGAAGTATAAGACAAAAAAAGCAGTGGGCCACTAATATAAGCGGTAATGAAACTAATACAAACAGTAGTGAAGGGCGAACAAGAGCCTCAAAAGCCTGGGCTGATGAAATACAAGAAGGAAATCTCATTGAATCTCTTTGTTTGTGTCAGAAATAGAGTTGTCTAAGCTAGCCTAGGGAAAGTAGAGTGCTTCCTCTAGAATCTCCCTTGATATCAAAGGCCAACATAGCTCCCATAGTAAAAGAGAAACTCATAATATGAGTTTGCTCCTACGGTGATCGGGGTGGCTGATAAGTAGCAAATACATGTCATTGAAATGGGGTAGGGCCATGTCAACGGGAAGGATCTCATCCTTGATGTTGAGGGACAATAAGCTAGTGGATTAGAGTAATCGAGTAGTAATAGTGTGCTTGAGAGAAGTGACTTCTAATTAATCTATCATATCTCGGTATGTGAAGTACCGGTGTCCAAAGGATACTTTTTGGTGCATGTTCCGTAGTTGGGCTAATAAAAGGAGGTGAGCAACACGGGGCTTTAGATTCTCTAGACTCCCACCGTAGGGATTTGCACTAGATGGTGATGACCTTGTGAAGATAAAGAGCTAGTCACTATTGGTATGCATATCTGAAGAGAGTAGATAGAGTGTTACTTGAGTCCTTGTAAAGTGAGTGATATCTTCCTTCAATCTCATAGTAAATAGAGCATCCAAAAATAAGTTTTCCTTAGTTTCCACCTCCTAGAGGGAGCAAAGGTGAAAAATCTGATCTTGATGGAGAACACGATGATCAATTTCAACCCCTAACTAGTGAGAGCACACTCTCATTTGGCCAAGGGGAAATCTAAAGCCATGGGACCAATGGCATTGGAGATGGTGAGGGCACCAAATAAAACCATCCATCATTTGCAAGAAATGCTTGACATAAAAAGAAAGCTTGGGGTCGAGTGTCTTAAGGGGGAAGATCTAGGTGACCTAGATATATGATCTATAGATGTTCTCTCTGCAACTTTATTGATTAAATCCTTTGTGGGAAGGAGCTGAGTTGGTATCTAGGGAGTACGTAGCCTTTGAATAGAGATGTCAATAGAAAGAAGTAACCTAGTCCTGAAGAATCAATAGTGCCGACATTTGGTGGGGACCAACGAAGCAATGGGGACAAGTGAAGCAATTGTCTCGAAAAGCAAAGTGCTGAATGTGGATATCTCTCAAAGGCAAAAGTTAAGTCCCCATGGATTTGAGTTTGTGGATGTCGAAAGTAAGCCAAAAGATAGTATTAATGCGAAGCGGATGGGAAACAAATTGAGCTTGGATGACACACTAAGGAACTGTTTGCTTCAACGGATTGTGTCGTCGCATGAAAGTTTTGACCCTTTCATTTCGGGCCCAGTCAATGACCCTCAAACTAGGTCCCCAAACCTTTGATCCATATAAAATTGTAGGCTTGATGATTGTATCAAACAATTGTAATTTGGAAGGAATGTCTTTGAAGAGGATTTGAAGACATTGATATTCCAAGACACAAAGAGGGGTATACCCCTTGCAGGTGCGTGAGTGAAAGGTAGACTTAACACTAAAGGGTGCACCCGAAAATTGGACTCCCGATTATCTGTAGGTCATTGTGATCTTGAGAAGTTCCCTTTTGTAGAAAAACTGGAATTTGGAGAGAGAGCACTTGGAGATATTGAAAATCATGACCTTAGTTTTACCAATGTTGACCACAAGTTGTCGACGTTCATAGAAACAAGAAAGGGCATCAAGTTATCGCTGTAATCCCCCAACAAAGTGTAAGAGGACAATATTGTCGGAAAAAAGGAGGATAGCTATAACTAACTCTTGCAAAATATGACTGTCATCCAAATGGGTATGCTGCCAAAGAAACTCCTCTAATTCATCAATGTAAATGCTAAATAGAGTCAATGAGCGAGGACATCCTTGCTGGACCCCAATGGTACACTTTACAAAGTTAGAGAAACCGTGAGAAGTACGAAATTGCCCAATAACTGTCTCATAAAGTCTCCAAGCAGTGGTAATCAGATAATCTGGGTATCCGATATCTCTCAAATTTTGGAAAATCAGGTGTCTCTGAACTGAGTCAAAGGCCTTCCTAAAGTCAATAAAGCGACAAGAGACTTTAGAAGACCTGTGGCAAGCCTCCTCAACAGTAGACTGGAGTGTAAAGATGTTGTCAATAGTCAGGTGGTTCCTCATGAAGTTAGCCTGTCCCTTAGGTATGCTATTATTCCTTTCCAAGTACTCTGACAGCCGCATGTCCAACACCATGGCATAGAGTTTGGCAAATTTCTGCCCAATCATAATAGTCTTGTAGCTGCCAGGGCTAGAGAGATCCTTGAACTTTTGAATAGGGTGACTGATGTGTTGGGACCATGACTAAGGAAAACCTGAACACACCACCGCATTAAAACATCATCACACAGATATACTACCATCTGCCCTACTTTCTGCATTAACCAATGAGAGCTTGTCATCCCTAGAGGACTATATAGGCTAAAATAAGTGATCATTCTAATGGGCCTGAAAATCCTCTGCAGAACTTGATGTCTGAAAGCCTGAAATTAATTTCTTCCTATGGGTAAAAGGCCAAACACCCTTTATATGGATTACAAAAGATGATATCAAGGGTACCTTCTAAGTCTGTATAAAAATGATATTTTCTTTGTATCTCAATATAGACTGGACACCTGAAAAAGGAGTGCTCCTCCTTTACCTCCTAGAGAGAAGACACCAAATCCTATCATCTCACAGTTTATAGTGATCAGTCTCTACCGACAATTAGTGAGAATATACCCCAGCTGGGAAAGGAGGATGTTAAGGCCATGTGAGCAATGATGCTGGCTAAATACTTAGTGTGTACAATGCTGCCACAGACAATTTGTGAAAAACATAGCATAAAAATCCATCTTAGGGCTGAGAGACTCCCAAAGGGTGGGGAGAGATCCAAGTGACCTGAATGTATTGCCAACATATGCCTTATCCCTCTCCGCAAGTTCTATTAATCTCCCTCTCATGGGAACAACGCAGAGATCATTAAAAGAGATAAATTTACATCCAATTTGGGGTCATCAATGAGCCAATCTGAATTAAAACCCAAATCAATCTCTGAATGAAACATTTCCAAATGCGAGGACCAAGTGGAGTAGGCTGGGTATTATTACTTGCATGAAAATATAAGCGAGGATTATACAAATTCTGTTCATGTTTTTGTTCAAGTTTAAGTCCTTTTTTCGATCACGCTTGAGTGGATGAGGTACTGTTTGTCTCAGTTGTTTTGTATAATGCTCATTAAACTAGAAGGTAAAGTTTAAGAGAATTTGAGTTTTTGAAAGAGAAATACCCTGAATACTACTTTGAACCAAAATGGTGTGTATGTTTGTATCTTACATCAAAGTTGTTAATCTATTTTTAATTAAAACTCGTGTATTTGAACATGTATAAAAGGGTTATGCCTTTCTATTGCAGGTTAAAACGTTTATCCTTTTGGCGACATTCATAAAAGCATATATTTCTTAAATTGGAAAGAAGAAGGGACTCAATTAATCTTGCTAGCAAAGGATTTTGGGTTACTCGATTGTTATTCTACAGAGTTTCTAATTGATACTGAATACTCTGAGCCTTGTTGTTTCAGATGATCAGAAAAACATCCAGGTAAATCTGACTGCCTTGAAAGTGCGTGTATAGATTGTTGTTATCTGCATTTGACTGAATATTTTGTTTTCTCTTCACAGTAATTGCTTCTGGTTGAGATGTGAGTATTGTGCCTGTTAGCTTAAGCTGTTTTTCTGGTTTGCTTCATCTATTATTACATATGTGTTGTTTCAATTTATAAAATAAACTGCATCTGTTTAATGCAGTTAATGAAAAATCGTAAAATTTTCACAGTTGACAGCTTCAATTTGATTGGAAATTGATTTAGAGGCTAAGAAATATTCCTCTCTACAAATTGTCGCTCGGATTTTTCCCATGTTTAGGATTTCATTTTTAATATCTTACTATAATCCCCATTAGGAGTGACTTTCATTTTAAATATAGTACTATCTATTAGAAATTTATCTGACTGGGAATAATGATAAGCCTTAGGTCATCTCTTGATGCTGGGACTCAATTAATCTTGCCAGCAAATGATTTTGGGATATTCAATTGCTTACCTACATCATTTCTAATTGACTTGAATACTTTGAGCCATGTTGTTTCAGACGACCAGAAAGACATCCAGGTAAATTTGATAGCCTCGTTGAAAGTGCATGTATATATTGTTGTTTTCTGTGTATTTTACCGAATTTTTTGTTTTCTTGGAACAGTGATTGTCTCTGGTTGAGATATGAGTTAATGATTTCATTGGTTTGCTTTGTCTATTAATATGTATATGTTGTTTTAATTCATAAAGTAAACTGTAACTAAAATCTTATAACTATCAGAGTTGACAACTTCAATTTGATTAGGAGATTGATGAAGAGGCTCAGAAATATTCTTGTCTACAAATAGTTGCTTAGATTTTTCCCAGGTTTAGACTTTCATTTTAAATATATTACTATAATTCCTATTAGGATTTTATCCAACTGGGAATAATGATAACCCCTGAGGTCATCTCTTGATGCTGAAGTTTAGCTAAGTGTAGATATTTAAGTGGTCATTATAGATAATTGGATTTATTGCTTTCATATTCTATGCAATTTGAGAAAATTTGACCAGTTTGTAGGATATCAATCTCTTCTTTTTTTTTTTCCTCGAGGAAGATATTATCTAGCTTCTAGCTTAGATTGTGAAATTCCTTACCAACGTGTTTTATCTTTTGTCGTATTAATTCTTCCTTCTGCTCTAATAATAATGAAACAAACTTCAAGCAGTACACATAAAAGGCATGTGACATGCAGTAATGCCTTGAGATGCTAGTTGGAGAGGCATATAGAGAAAATTTGAACAATTGAAATTTCTATACATCTTGCATATATTTAGTCTAATAATGAGCAAATGTCGGCCAAGGATCAACAAAATCAAGGTTAACCAAAGGAGCTTTCGGTATAGGGGAATGCATAGAAGAAGAGGCATGGCAACTATGTAAGTACTGCAGGAGGACACATAAAGTCCAAAAACTATTTATAAAACTTGATTGCCATGGAAAAACCTAACTCTTGTCTATTAAAATATTATAATTCTATGTTGTGCATATTCATACATATCCCCCACTATCACAGACATGCTTGATCTTCCACAACAAAATATTTAGAGACTAGCAATTTCGTACAAGATTCCTAAGTTCAGACTCCACCAAGGCCTCCATCATGCTTTCTCGGGTTAAATTTTGGTGGTACTAGCTAAGATATATTAGATCATTAAGGTAGGCTTGATGACTACATAAAGATCTTGCCATTGTGAGGCAAATGCATGTTCCTTTTTCATGATAGGAAGGACCCAATGTTAATAGCATTTTAAAATCTTATGCCTGAAGTCAAAGCTCCCTTCTATAATGCAAATCACAGAAATTGGAATGTTGATTCACCAAGTCAGCTGTCTTTATTAAGCTTTGGAAGAACAAAAATAGCACACATTCCAAGGGGTGCCAATACCATAAGAGACTGACTTGTAAAGAAAGGAAAGAAGCTATGGTTTGGAGAGCCTAATTGAATGTCAATCTCTTGCTGATTGGGTCAATCTGATGAGATTGATTGAAGCAGATAAGTTGGTGAATTCCCCATTAATACCCTTTTTGGATGAAGAATTCTCTATGCTACAACTTCATAAAACTTCAAATAGTAGGCAGGGTCATAGAGACAACCACAATTGAGCAGCTGCTCATTTTCTAAGAAACTCGTGTACCACAGTTGTAATTAGGACTTTATTCCAGGCATTAGAAAGGGAGATATAAACTATATCAACGTCCACAAATGACCAGTGTTAGTCAATAGTCCAAAACTACAATGTAATATCCCCTTCCCATTCGAAGACCTTTGGCCCATTTTGTCAACCCGACGGCCAAAGGAAACATATAAGGGTGACTTAAGTTATTTTTTATTTATTATAAGTGCTCGTAGCAAAGGGAAAACTGCTGTAGCAAAGGGAAAAATGCCCGTAGCAAAGGGAAAATATGTAAACACTTATAATAATTTAAATAACTTAATATTATGGCAAGTCTAAGTTAGAAAAAGGTCCAAATGTAATTTTTATTCTCCCTAGGGAGAAATGGCGACTTGCCTTGAGGAGGAGCAATGGAAACTTAGAAAGGATAAAAGCCCATTTCATTGTGTATTCCCTCTAGGAAAATGCGACCAACTTTGGGAGAGAAAATATGTATTAAATGTCTTTTGTATTCTTCCCTAGGAAAATGAGACTTGCATTGGGAGTGAAAAGTTGTTGGGAAAAGCATTTAATATGGGAAAATATTAAATGAGAGCATAGGGAAACTCATTGTAAGTTGGTTGGTTATTTTGGAGGCTGCTTTGGGTCACTTCTTCCTTTAAAAAGGACAAGTCGACTTGGGTTTGGGCATTCTATGACCATTATCTATTTTCTGATTTGTGTTGAAGCTTGAAGCTTTTACCAAAAATATTCTAAGGACGAAAACCCTTAGTATTTGGCTCTAGAGGATGAAAACCCTCTTAGAGAATGTGAGGGATCTCTACTCAAGAGATTCTATGGTGCTTGCAAAGATTTATATTAAATTTCAGCGTCATTTCCAGCAGTTGTGTGGAGGAATTGTACAGATATTTGTCCAAGGGTTTGAAGTAAAGTTGCAGCTGTGTATTTCTTATTTTTCTTATGTGGAGCGACCTATCCCTTGGCAGATCTGGTATGTTTGCAAGTTGTTACAGAACTGATTTTGGAAGTTATTAATAAAGCTGAGTTTTAGCAACTGAAACACTCCATTTTCAGCATTTTTGGAAGGTTTTATAGTGCTGTTTTCAGTCATCTTTATCTGTAGAATTCTGAGGAATATTCCAGCTTATTTTTGCTTCTAAAAATTCATTATTTTATCCATATGTGACTGGTAAAAGTCAGCAATCAGTTTAAGGTAGAAAGGTCATCAAATTCATTGAATATTTGTTGGGCTTTCATAATAAACCGAGTCGCATTTTATAGGGAATATTTCAGATCTGTTCCGTGTCTTAAATCTGCATGTCCTTTCAGCTTTGGGCCTTGGAAAATCACTATTTCAGTTTGGAATGGAAAGAGTTAAGCAATATGGCTTGTTTATGTGGGTTTCCCAATAAACCCTAGGTGCAATTTTCATTATAAATTCAGATCTGCATATAAATAATTACTGCATCTTTATAAATTATATTGGGGGGTTTGGAATTGGCCTAAAATCCAACTTGAGTCAAAAATATCCATTTGGGGACACTACATACAAAGTAAAAATTACAATCATAGACTATAGTGACATAGTCCTCAATGCACCAAAATACACTAATATCAAATATGAAATATACAATCATCTCCAACACCTACACTAAATTTTCTGCCATCTAGAAGTGGAAGATAATGATTCCTCTTGCAATAATGTCATCCTTACCAACACCTCGCTACTAACGCCTCTGTTGCCTCTTGATGCCAACGCTTCCTCTACTTCCCTCTCCGACTCTGTTATGTCCTCTGTAAACATGGGCTTCAGATCATTAGTAGTCCATTCGGCATATCGATCGATATCACCCAAGTCAATCACATCATGACTTGTTTTCCCCCTCCACTTGTCTCACGTGAAGATGAAGATTATATCACGTAAAAACAAGGTCATTGGGGTGTTGTGCTTCTTTGTGTGAACAACTTCAAACATGCTCTAATTTCGTTCACTCCTAGAAGCACTACATAGCTAGCAAAAATGCGGATGGCTAGCTTATGGAGATTTGATGTTTTTGCACCATATTCTTCCCCGTGACAAATATGCAAATAACACGTTTTTAATTTTTGAAGTCAACTAGGATTGAATAGATTAAAGAATTCTAGTATCTAGTTCTATGCGTAACAAGACAAAACAAAAGACTCAATTTGTGTTTAGATAGTTGAGCGGTGTTTCTTCTTTTCACACATAGAGCCGAAGAAAAGAGCCTCCTTTTTAGTCTTGTAAATTTGCATCTCATCAACAATTGAATGTTTAATATCTTCGTGAGTAATCATCCTCTCTATGTATGTATTAAGGCCATCCATAACTTCCTTGTCGGCCTTAAATGACAAGGAATGGAAAAACTTCCGGTTTGGGTAGTAGGCGGCAACATGTATATGTTGATAGTGCTTTGTATGTGAAGTCAACATTAAGTGAGCAAGTAGTGGTCAAGTTAGCAGTTTACTTGAGTGCGTCGAAAGAAAATTTTGGTCTTCGTACAACACATTTTGGGGACTCTGTAGAGTACGACATGCGGTTTTGTACTACATGTGATTTGTACTACAAGTTCTTTTTATAAAAGGAACCCTTGGATTGTAAAGTTGTATGATTGTACAAGGTTGTAATCATTGTAGCTAGTGTGTGGTGACTGCGATTGATGTAACAACGAATTTATTCTTGATAAATAAAATATTGAGAGACCTTTGCGTGTGGTTTTTACCCGTAGATTACCGGATTTTCCACGTAATATCGTGTATGTGTTTTGGATCTCGTTTATTTCTGATTTCTTTCACCGTGATTGTTTCTCTCTACACTTTGCTTATTTTTCTAACGAGATAGAGTTGCTTGTTCATCTCCTATCAATTATGCGTCAAATGGGTTCATATTTTCTTTGATTTTGGCCATAATATTTTTCTATGGCCTCCTTGGCAATGTCTATTGCCTCATACAAATAATCCATTGGGTTTTCCTCCCCATCCACCAATCATAGAACTCAAACCAAAGGCTTTGACACCTAAAAGTTAAAAACAAAAGAATCCATAATTTTAAATTTAAGAATGAATATTAAATGAAAATTTTAATATTAAGCTAAAACAATTATAACAAATAAATGATAAATAAAAAGCTTAGTTAAGTTTAAGCGTGTTTAATGATTTCCTCGCCTGCATCGCAAAACACATCATCAAAATTGGCCTTCAAGAATCTTTACCCTTTGGGTTTCCTAGCATAGGAAGACTCCAACCACTGTGTAATCACAAACTTTTGTTTAAGAGATAGGCTATAATGCTCTATAATGTGATGAATCGGGTGACTCTCGCTCGTACAAGCTCCTTTCCATCGGTGTATTATATCATCAAATTTACCACCCAAGGGTGATTGTAGATGAATTTTGTTATATTTCTTGCCTGTTCAACCACATTCGTCACGCATGTTATCTTTCCTACGTTCTCAAGTAGTAGAGCAATGCAATGGGCTGCGCAAGGTGTCCAAAATTGTGTAGGGTGCCTCTACTCAAGAAGTCTCTTTGCAACTACATATACTATCGCATTGTCTATCACAACTTGGACAACGTTCTTCACACCAACTTCCATCACCACCTCATCCAACATATCACACAAAGCATCGACATTTTCACTTCATGGTATGCAGAAATTGACTTCAAGAAGACCAAGTGCCCACTAAGCCACTAAAAATTAATCAATGTGTGGTTTGTCCCATCCGTCCACCCTCAAACAAAATGGCGGAGCCCTTCATTTTTCGTACTTGTTTTTGTTTTTCTACAATACTCGGTGTATGTTTGACAATATTCTTCAACAATGGACCATTCAACTCAAATCATGAGGAGCTTTGAACCCCATCCTAACAACATTCAATGCAATGAGTAAATTATCCCAATATGAGTTTTTTGTCACATCGAATGGAATGGTGTTAAAGTATGAACAGTTCACTAACTATCCTTCTACCTTAATGCATTTTTTGGTTCCAAGTGGCACCTTCAAGTCAAGATTGTGACTCAAGACTACTTTGAGGAACAAAATGTTGGAAGACATGCATAAGGAAGAAATAAAGAGAAGACAAATTGCACACTATGGAGATAGTGTGCTCGTTGTTATATTATGAATGAAGTAGTTACAAACGGTTGATATAGTTACAATCGGTTACAACCATGAATAACTAATGACATCCTTATAATAAACCTTACATTCTAATACTCTATCGTAAGGCTTATCCTACATAAAGAAAAAAAAAAACATTTTAACAAAGCTAGAATCGAACAAAACTACATAATCTTCGTGAGGTTTCACTTTGAAAGCAATGCTTTAACTAGGTAGGGCTCCATCAAGTTGCTTCGTGACTTTCATAAAGGTGTAGCTCCCAGGGCTGAATTCTTGAGTTCCCAAATTCCACTCCCCAAACTCCCAAATTATTTGACAACCATCCATATTGAGCCTTCCGCAAGCTCCATCAAGTTGTCTCATGACCTTTGTGAGGGTATAATTCCCAAGATCCACATCTCCGGAATTATTTGACAACCATCCATATTGAGCCATCCACAAGCTCCATCAAGTTGTCTCATGACCGTCGTGAGGGTATAATTCCCAAGATCCATAGTCTCTCGAACTATCTTAGAACCATCCATACTGAGCTCCATCTACCCTATATCCTTTCATGCCTTAAAAGTTTAGAGCATCTTTATATTACGTATTCGTCACAGTCCTCACTACCTTTTGCATCTGGTGGGTGCTTTCTATTTTCTGTTTACTATGTCGATGAAGTAGTTGATCTGTTTAGGAGTATTTTGCAATTAACAGCTTCTCTGTTGTTTGAGTTGAGTTCTAAAAATTGTTGTACCTTGTGTTCTATGCTAAACATCTATACAAAATGTGGAAACTTACTGAAGGTACGAGAATTGGTTGTCAATATGCCTCGGCAAAATGTGGTCTCTTGAGCACGTGTGGAATGGCCTAGAACACCTCTCGAATACCGTCTTGTTGATTTCCGTGCGTGATTCATTCCTCCATTTCTACTTGCTTTTAAATTTTCACTCCGTTATAAGTTTAAATGTAAATGAATCAAGCTTGTTTTTGACATTTCATTACCAAATCACATTATAACCGCATAAAACAATTTTCGTATCATGTAAAACTAGAGTCGTGAACGGTGTGTGAAAACACCGAATCTTAAACTTGACCAAAACAAACTTATATCGTGTGCACCATTCATGCATGTCCCGTAACAACCTCGAAATATCACTTGTGAGATATAACTTGAAATTTGACAAAATTTAATAAAAATTTGCAACAATTGATATGATTTTTTTGGAATTAAACCCACTAGGGCAGTGAACTGAAATTTAAAGATAACTTGCAAAATACTTGTCCAAATCACATGAAATTTTATAGAGAGCTTGCTAAGATGATAACAAAGACTAAAAAATAT
Organism: Taxus wallichiana var. yunnanensis; assembly: GCA_018340775.1. NCBI lineage: Eukaryota > Viridiplantae > Streptophyta > Pinopsida > Cupressales > Taxaceae > Taxus > Taxus wallichiana. The sequence goes on from CM031235.1 coordinate 678,963,829, forward strand.
TTTTGGAGTTTTTTGAGTAATAGATAACTACCAGTAATTTTCAGAATGCCCTAAATTGTTGAAAAACTTCAAAAATTCATAACTACGTGAATACAACTGATAAAAATCTGAATCGAGATTCCAACCTTAAGATCTGGAAAATATCACCCAGAAACCCTAAAGAAACCTGCTGCAAATTCCTAGATCCGACGTCACCCTATAAAAGGGGCTGGAAAACCCTCTAAACACCTCCAAAAGCTGCACCAAACTTTTCCTTAAGTGTTGGGAATAATTTGACATGCAAATCCCTGAAATCTCCTCACTTTAGTATTGAAAATAGCCTCTGAAACCCTCAAAAACCCTATCTAAAATCTTTGTAAAATCTGCTTGAATATCTGCTCTGAATAGGCTTCAAAATAGCAAACTAGGGTGGATCTTTCACCACCGAAGAGTGCCCTACTAGCTAGGAGTGGATCTCTCACCACCGAAGCTAGGGTTCCTGTGGGATTTTACTCCACAAGCAAAGGAAAATGCAAACAATTGCTCCAATGTCAAGATATGTGTGTGTGTAAGAATGAATCCATAACTCTCCTCAAGTACTCCTTTTATAATATCACCATGCAACAAGAGGCCAAAAAGACCCCAATCAACCCCTCTTGGGAAAACCACATAAATATAAAGTAACTTAAGTTACTTTTATTCCCTAGTTGCCAAAAGGGACTTAAGTGACCCCAATGAAGGAATAGAACAATAAAGTACCATGAGCCCCCTCAACGACAAAACATAACAATTATTCCCACCAAGTTTCTCAAAACTAATGTCAACGGCAAAATATAACAAAAAACAAGGTGGAAATCAGTCATCCATACCCAATAGCCTCCAATGTTGTTAGCCCCTCGAGTATGACCAAGGCTAAGACGGATGAAAAGCCTCGTAGGCCATCTCGCTGGAATTTGGGACATTATAGTCCTCCCCTCTCAAGAAATGCTTGACCCCAAACATTATCTTGCCATGCTGTAGAAATTGAATACCACAAAGTAAGTTTCTCCACCTCATCCTGTAGTCAACTAATGATCGGTGTGATCTAAAGTAACCAAGACACCCCATGTAGTCATCATGACCTCCATGTCGTATAAAGAACAATGTTGTCCCTAAAGTAGAATGATTCCCACACCGACTCTCCATTGGTACCCACACCGAGATTGCCAATCTGTCCAATCCTTGCCAATGCAAGGTTGTCATCATGTGATCACTCACTGTCTCTCCGGTCAACTCTTGGGTACAAAAGTCCACTCTGAATCCTATAGAATCCTTGGATCAACTTGTGAAACAACCTGTATACGCACAAAGTGTGCTAACTCTCCTACACGACCCACACTTGTGTGAGAGCAAAATTCCTTATAATGTATCTCAATGTGTGTTGTGGGGGAACATCCCAAAGCTCTTGTAAACGGTTAACTGACAATATCAATTCTACATAGTCCACCTCCTGTGCTGAATGTGAACCTATTGAATAACCAAGTAACTGAGTCAACTTCGTCCCTCTACTGACTAGCACATGGGTGAAGTGCTCACCGGGCATAGAAGTAGTAAAATACATAGGAGTGTTATCCCATGTTGGCTTAGAAAATGATGAACCTGTAAACTCAGATTTGTCATAACAACAAACCGTACATCCCTGTATAAAGTTGAGGATATCCTCCCTCAACCCATGCCACCTAAATCTCTCCCATATGAACTTGTAGGTCTCAGTGAAGCTCAAATGTCTAGTCATGGAAGAACAATGCACATGTCGCAAAGATTCCATCCTCAACTAGGAATATGGCACAAGGTACAATCTTCCCTGATAAAAAATCATCTCATCCTCCAATATATAGTTATCATCCTCCTGTGTGTCACCATCCAAAATCTCACAAGTGTGTTGGTTCTTGGAGTACTCAACAAGCAAATGAGATCTCCAGTCTACCGAAACCTCATATAACCAACACAAGGATGAACTCGGGTGATCTGAACCCGTAATCCCAATCTCTGTAACTGTCTCCTGTGCAACACTACTGGTCACACCCATACCCATCAAACTCCACATCGGCCCGCAATAATAAAACCCCTCATCATGCCGGAAAGTCCTCTCCATCCCCTCAATCTGCAACCACTTTGGGTGCTCTTGTAGATAATCCCCTCAAGATCACATTCCTGCCCTCGGACTTAAACTTTAGCTCCATCATTTGAAAGTTAGTCTAAAACTCACCAAGAGAGTGAAGCCACTGCACTCCCAGCACTATGTTGGTCACTCCCATACCAACAATGTGGAAATCATCGGTAATTGTGTAGTTACCCATGGTGATGCTCAACTATGGAACTCTCCGTGTGCATCTCATATACTCCTTGTTGGCTACAACAATGTTGAAGCCCTCAAAGTCCTCCATTTGCAAACCTCGTCTCTCAACCAATGATGCATCAATAAAGTTGTGGGTAGCCCCACTATCAATGAGTACCACTACTCGCTGACCTTGCTTAACTCCTCTAACCCTGAATGCCTTATACATCAGAGTACTAGACAATGTAGCTATAATCTCCCAAGGAAAGGACTCCTCCTTCGCTCCACATCAGGCACTTTGCCCAACGCAACTCCATCTCCATCATCCATCTTGTGGGTCTCTAACTCCTCACCTTTGTCACCCTCACTCTCCTCGAAGACCTCAATGAATTGGGCCTGGGCCTTACTTTTTCCTCGTGTAATCATGCCCTGGAGCCCAAGGTGTACGGCAATCGAAACATAGTTTCTTTCGCCTCAACTCATCCCTAAGCTCTCGGGAAATGACTGGCTTCTTAGCCACCTCCTGCCTCGGTGGAGGCTCCTTCTGCTGAAGTTCGTTTGGTCTAGATGGAGGCTCCTTTGCTGAACTTGAGGTGGAAACCTCGACTTTGGAGTGGCTAACTCCAAATCTTGTGCTCTCCTAATAGCATCATGCAATGAAGAAGGCTCAAATGCCTTCACAAGTCTTGCTAGTGCATTTGTCAAACCTGCTATGAAGAGTGAAGTCAATCTCATCTCTGAAACATCAAGAACCATGACTGACAACCTTTGAAAATCTGCAATGTACATGTCCAAAGAACTGTTTGTCTCAAATGAGTCAACTCTCTGAAATACCTATCAGGATCCCTCCTGTCAAACCTGCTCATCAACCTCTGTGTGAACTCCGCATAGGTACCAATATGCATGTGCCCTGTGTAATAAGACCATGATGCCACCAGTCATGTGCATCTCCCTCAAGGTGTAGGATTGCAAACTTAATTGCATCCTCTTCGCGCATGGGATTCAAGTCAAAGTATGTCTTCAATTTTGAATCCAGGATTGCGTTGTACACTTCTTGGACCCATCAAAGTGTGGAATGGAAATCTACCCCAATCTCCATTGTAACACAGAAACATGAATAGAGTGATCCTCTTGGGCCTACTACTGATCTTCATCTTGCAATACTCTAGAAATGGCATGTTCTCCGTTAAACCTTCGCTCAAAGATTGGTACTTTTCCCAACAAGAGTCTTCATTGAGAATTTCTGATTGTTGTCCCACTTGTGTGGTTTGCGGATCTTTCAAAAATGTTGGCTCAAACATGCTTGGATGTGTATTACGGGAAGTGGGAGTGTGCTGCCCTGAATGGCCTGCATTGCTATTTTCACCTCTTCTACCCTGCTGTCCCATATTACTATGTTCTCCTCTTTCAGCATGACTCTCAAATCTGCCCTGTGCTAATCTTTCTGTGAGTTAGCTCAAATAAAGATTAGTAGTCTCTTGCTGCTTAACCATATTGGTGAATAATTGTTTCATTAAATCAACATCGAAATCTTCACTGTCACCCATCTTCTCAACCCAACAGGCTAGAGGAACTATAGCTCTGATACCACTGAAATATCCCTTGTGGGATATAACTTGAAATTTGACAAAATTTAATAAAAATTTGCAGCAATTGATATTCTGATTTTTCTGGAATTAAACCCACTAGGGAAGTGAGTTGAAATTTAAAGATAAGTTGCAAAATATTTGTCCAAATCATTACACTTGAAAAACACATTTTATTCGTTATATGTACAAGCTTAACCTAGTGGGTAATACTAATAGCGTAGTGTATTTCGTTTATTCGTTACACTCGAAAAACACATTTTGCGCATCCATTTCGGAGCCCACTTGGCTTAGTTTGCTGGAGGGCAAATGATTGATTTCAATCGATCAAGCCAAAACTTGTTGGAATTTGAGCCTCATACTAGTTTTTGACCCCATCTGTTTCTTCTAATTCTCAGTATAGTAGAGAATAGGGTAGAATAATTAAACAACCCATTTGGGGTCCCACACCATTTTTGCAAGCCCATTCTCGTAGTTACTTGGGCTAGTCTCGCATAACATTGCAACAAAGGCGTGCGGACCCGTGTTGTCTCTCTAAGGTTCGTTCAATGCTTAAAACTGATGTGATGTTTGGAAATATGTATGATGAGTAGAAAAACGTGGTTTGGTACACTTAAACAAGACTGTTAATGGAAACTTGGAATCACGTAATTTGACACATTTATCTAGACCCTTATAGCAACAACAAGAATGAGAACCATGTTAGAGGTCACAAAACTTGTATTACTTTGAAAAGCTTTTTGGAACGTGAATGTTATAAATCAAAATGGATTGTGTTATCTCTCAGCCTCGTAAATTATGGAAATGGTCTGGTTTTTGAATAAAAGAAATGTGTTTTCTCTCTCTAATCTCTCTATATCCTAAAAAGCTGTCTTAATTTGATGAGTATGGAAAGTGAATATTTTGTTCTCTTTCTCTAACTTTGAATTGATTTGGGAGTTTTGTTAGCATGTTAGATGGGAGGGGTGGGTCCATACTAGCATGTGTTGCTTTGAAATTTGATCTCTGTTTCAATTTCAAACTTGCTGTTTTTCGCCAAGTTACAAGTTTGATTGCTGTTATATGTTGATGATTCCTTCAAACACTGAAAAGCCTAGCTCCAAACAATCACATTCACTTGACAAGTTGACTGTATAATGCAAGGCAGACCCTGTAATTGTATAATGCTCAAATGCTGAAAATCGTGGCTCCAATCTTTGTTTCTAAACTCACCGAGTTGCTGAAAACCCTATCTCCAATCAATGATTCAATCACATTCACTTGGCTGTATAATGTATTCACTTTATTTGCAAAGCAAAAATCAGAAAAACGTAGGTGTTTGTGTAAAAATGACATTTTTTTGACTGGATGTTATTCATTCTTGGCGAGTCGATAGGGAAAACTCCATGAGTTTTCCCTTGTAATGGCGAAATTACTCAGCAAAACATGCCCAGTTTTCCTATTGACTCGGCTCAAGTTTTAATTAGAGGTCCAAAGTACAAGATACAATAGCAAACAAAGTGTTAAATAACATCTAATTCACCGAGGTAAAGGAAATAAAAACGGCTGCAAAATGTGGAAATGCTAATTTTCCTAGATCATAGGAAATAAAACAACATGGAAACATTTGTGGAATAAATTATAAAAAATATAAATATAGATAAAAATGCATAATACACATTTTTTAGTCCATAAAAGATAAAACACCTAAAAAATACATCATTCACGAAAATTGAAAACATTCAACATGCTTAGAATTTCACACGAATGATCATAGAGTCCATAGTTCAAAAAATCATTATTGGCGATTAATCGGTAGGCCAAATTTTGTCTCGGAAATCAGGAATCGACAATTTATCGGCATTAATCGACAACTTTATCGCTACTTTTAATAACATTTAAATTCATAAAATATGCTTAAATTAAATGTAAAAACAATGTTAAATGATGCGAGAAGTGACTCTGTACAATATACAGTATACTATTATATTGTATACTAGTATACTATTATAATGTTAAATGATGCTAAATGTTAAATCGTTATACAATATACTATTATAATTTTATAGTGTATACTGTACAATTAACTATAAATTTATAATAATGTATAGTATATACAAAACGAATAAAATTAAATTTATAGTGTATGTTATAGATTGTTATAAATTAAATAATGTATTTTATATAAATATATACAATGTACAATATACTGTATAAGTTGTATATACCATAGTTGGAATACTCGCATAGTTGTATTTTTAATTACTAATCTGTCTACAGTGATCAAAGCTCATGATTCTTTCAAAAGATTGCAAGAAGTTGCTTGGTCCAAAAAGGTGCAAAAATGGATTTTATGAAAATAAGAAAAATATTGCCATCAATGCATAGAGCTTGAGAAAATATACACTTTTAGAGAAAACGACACCTGAAACGGAGCCACAAAATGAAAGTTATGGCACATGCAAGTTTTTGTTGCTACATCTTCCTGGACCCTTTCCAAAAATGGCAAGTGTTTTCTTCACCAAAAATCCAAAAAGGAAAGAAATGCCAAAAAGGAAAAAAATGATTCGAGCAGAAGAAAACAGGAGAAAAAATCGCAGAAACTAAAAACGATTCGAGCAGGAGGAAATGGAGCGATTTTCCACGATTTTTCACACGATTTTCCACGATTTTTCAGGTTATTTAGCGCCGGAAATCGCCGATTTATCGGCAATAAATAAATCGTGATTTATGGAAAGATAAATCATTTTGCATGTGAAAAACGATTTATCGCGATTATCGTCCGAGTAATCGCGATTTTTAGAACTATGATAGAGTCAATAACAATGATAAAGAAGTGGACACTGCCATTCATATCCGATTCCTGAAAAACCATGTTAGAGTCTTAGGCATCCAAGGACACAATGCCACAATGACAGAAAGTATGAATATGGAAGATATTGATAAATTTTCACAATGCTAAACCTGCAATGAATCTACCCAGCATCCAACCTGCTAAAAATAATCTCCCGACTTCAGGATGTTATGAAATCTGCCCCTTTGAGGTCATATGGTGTGGCAGAGATCATTCAAGACTTAAAATGCCCTAACAAAAATGGCTCCTTTTAAGACATATGATAACTTTTTGCAGGAATTTGGAAGCAGATCGCTTTTGCTGGTACTGATTTTGGAGGTGCAGAGGAGATAGTTATAGGTAATGAAGATTTATTTAATAGTGGATCGACTGATATAATTTTAGATTGTGTTGTTCAATCAACAGCCTAGGCCCTAGATAAAACTATAAACTATCTTTAGCAATATTATCATTAAAGTTTATAGCAGTGATTGAACTGTTGTAATATTAATCCAGATATCATGTCTCTCTTGTAACAAACTGTCAACAAAAAACCGAAGAAATGGATTTCAAATGGTATTGTAATTTGTAGAAGTATCATATCCCAAAATAAGATTGGAGTCACATTTCAACAATAGTTTAATTTTTATTTTTTAAGATTAAAACATTCCCAGAAACTTTTGTGTATGTGGTGGAAATGGCCATTTCATTTTCGGAATGTATCCAGACTGTGACACCATTTTGGAAGTGTTTTGATTCACTGTTTCGCCCTGGAAACATTTCCCCAGGAAATGCTTCTTGTTACTGTTGTTTTCTTCATCAGAGAAAAGCATTGGAGACACTCGCCTATGATGAACTAGACACAAGAAGTCAATTGCCTTAACTAACTTAATTTGTTATATTTAAAGTTTTCTTAATCTGGCAGGTCTTTACCAGTTGCTTTTGCAGAGTTTGAGCTTAAAATAGGTATGTAGAATTTGATGTTGTCTATAATGATAAAAGGAACTCCATGATCTGAAAAAACATTTGATACTAAATTTCTAAAAGTAAAACAATGAAAGACCCTAACTAGTGGGGAGAAACCAAAATGGCTAAAACCTAGTCTAGTGAGAAAAGATAAAGCCCTTAGATACAACAATAAATAACTTTGTGAAGAAAAGTTTCTCCACAAAATTTCGAGAAGGAAGGGAATGGTGACATAAGTTGTAGGCGAAGACTGGAGATCCCAGTTGCCTCAAATGTTTATGAAAGTCGAGGCAAAGTAAAGGTCAATTCATCACCCATCACCACCAAAGGGCGAATATGGGATCTTATGATGTCCATACAAGAATGACTTGGGATAAGAGTGTGTGCTTGGACAATCCTAGGAGGTAGTGGAAGTCTCCCTTAGAACCTCTCTTAACATTCATGGTTGACAAGTTTGTGTTCCATCAGATGCATTGTTTGGTGAAGCATTGAGACTAGGTAGAGAGAGAGCTTCAGATACTTCACTTTTAGTAGCAACAAAGAGTTTTGTAAAGTGTACCATTCGGCTCCTCGAGGAGATTAAATGTATTAGTGACAGTTTTCCGCAAAACTTAAAGGGAAGATTAAAATGTCAAGGACCGATGGAGACTTATGAAGACCACAAGGCCCCGCGACCTTGAACTCACTCTTTTTGAGGATAAGATTGAGCTCACTCTTTCTTAGCATAAGGTCAGACAACCAAAGGATAAGCTCATATTTTAGCTGCAAATCCAAGCAAAGATGATAATGGGACTATCTTAGGTGTTTAACAATTAAGAATGGGCAGACTGCAAATCCAAGCTCTTGTTTCCTAAAGGTGCTGTCATTCCTAGGTTAACTCTTTGTTGAAATGTAATCTTTGGACGATTTAGTATAAGCTTAGAGATTGTTCTCTTAAAGATGAATATTTATCCTAATAAACTATTGCACATTGTTTTGTGTACTATTTGTTCCGTTGCCTACAAGTTGTTGCTTGTTACAATGCACACTCAAATATTCTCCAAAGCATATCCTCAATTTTATTTCTATCCTGTTGACTTTGGAAAATAAGAAGTTCATCACCGATACTTAATGCACACATTTAACAACTATGATGGAATATTTTTGTTTTCAGCACCATAAATTCAATTAGCATTGTAAGTGCCAGGGAATTCTAGGTACTTACAATGACATAAATGCTGTTAATATTCTTGAATTTCATATAGTGGAAATTATGCCTTCAACTGACATCATTATCAAACATCATACATTACTGTTCACATCACTGACAATATTCCAATGACGTCCAATCAAAATAACAATGATACCACATTGGATAACACTGCATAAAGATCAATGCAATAGCACGCCCAAACTGGTAGATATATTGTGTAGAATTGAAGGAAAATAAGATGATATGGATGGTCATGATTCACACCTCCTCGAAGTGATAGAAGGTCATAGATAGATTTTACCTAAGTTGCCAACACGTTTGGATGCAAGTATGGATACAAAGAATCCAAGACATAGATACTATAATTTTTTTGATCCCGGACACAGCCATGTGAAAAAAATATAAAAATTTAAAATATACCTATGCTAGCGTAATAAATAGGAATTAACCACATATTATGCATAAAAAAGTTAAATAACCACAAAACACTACTCATAATTTGTATAAAGCCAACCAAGTGCCAAACAATAAGCTGCAAATGTGATGATAAAAATAAATTTATTATTACATCAAACAAGTGTTCAATATTCATCATATTACTCATCACCAAGAGCATCAACATCATTATGTGGTTCATTAGATCGACATGGACTCAAAGCACTTCCGTTTCCATTAGCACCCCCTTATGCATGTAGGTCCCACAACACCAAAGAAGTCTTCATGTCATGTAATGACAGGGGGAAAATGGAAGCAACCAAGTCAGCAATCTTTGGGTCAACATATCAATCCTTTTCCGCCTCTTGTTTGTACTCCGTCTCTTGTGGGATAGAAGGCGCAAGTTGGAATGTATATACACCAACTCCTTGGCCTTTTCCCCCAACATGATGCGCTTCTATGAGTGGATGAAGCTATATGTACTCCATTTGTCTTTGTGAGAAGATGAACTTACAACCTATTGAGGCAAATTCAATGAAAAATTAAAATTTATAAAACTAAAAACTTGAACTTAAATTTAAAACAACATGAAAGAAAATGAAAAAAAAATCTTACCTATGACAAGACCTTGATCACAAGAGGTTGTAGGTACATGGATCCTTGACCATGGAGGTACCACCATATATGAGAATCCTTCTTGTATTTGTCCCAAAGAGCGCAAAGGCTATGACTTGTGGAGGCTATGAAATTTCCAAATTCGGCCACCACGTCTTCAAGCTTGGGATAAGGGAAAAGACTAGAGAATGCCAACATATTCCCTTCATTGACTTCAACATTCCTATATGCTAAAGAACCTCCTCGACAAAGAAATGATCTCTGTGTAGTAGAGTATAGAGTCAATGGAAAGGCATATAGATGTAATGGGGTTTTCATTTTGTTCCACCACTCCTTGAAAAATGTTTCCTCGGGATCTTACTTTTTTCATTTATGATTGTCTTCGTCTTCTCAATCAATGAGTCAATGCTTTATCACATATGTATGACATGGATGATCCGTGTCGATCAAGAACCGGATCATACTAATAATGGGCTCAAAGGTGAAACTCAACAAGTATGCTATATGATCCCACCAGTCATCATCTAAGATCAACGTATTTACTTTTTGGGCTTGTTCAGTGTTTGATTGTCTCTATACGGTCCATAGGTTGCAGTGACCATCCTCCTAAGTGCATATCACACCTTTACAAGTTGTCTAAAGACGATCATGTGTGATGTGAAATGAGTTTCAACAATGTAGTAAGAAATGAAAAACATTTTTTTTTGAAAACTTTAAAAGCTACTAGTATATTTTTAAAAGCTTACAACATTATAAATAAACAAAAGATAACGTCCCTTGCCTTCAACAACTCCAAATGTGAGGAGGATTTGAAGACATCTTGTGATTGATGACGCTTAGTCACAAACATCTAGATCTGTTCACCCTCGACATACACTTGCTTAATCCACTCAATTTAGTTGCCCAACTATTTCAGCATTGAGTGAGCAGACAACACAAGGTGTCCAAAAATGTGGGCATACCCTACCTACACCAACATCCTATGGTTTTGCAATTTTTAACATTATTTGTTGTGACTTGGACAACATTTTGATGCTCCACCCTAAATTAGGTGCCCTTCACATGCCTCTCGCAATCAAATGCTTTCAAAAACATTGTTGCTTTCGGGCATACAATAACCACATTAATCAAAGGTCGAATTCTTGGACCTTTCCATCCATCATAAATGATGGACACTCTATTTCGCCCACAAATTTGTAATTGGTCAGCAATGAGGATTGTAAACGTTTTTTTCTCTTTGCTAATAGGATGGTGTGGAGCTTCTCATAAGCAATCAAATGCTTTCAAAACATTGCTGCTTTAGGGCATACAATAACCACATTGATCAAAGGTCGAATTCTTGCCCCTTTCCATCCATCATAAATGATGGACACTCCTATTTCAGCCCACAAATTTGTAATTGGTTGCAATGAGGATTCTAAACATTTTTTCCCTTTGCCAATAGGATGGTGTGAAGCTTCTCATAACTTGTCCCTTTGTACTTTTTGAGGCCTCGTTGATCTCTCTCGGTGTATCTTGCCAATATTGTGACTTGATAACATCAAACCGACTATAAGTCATAAGATTAAGGATATGACAAGATCGAGAGATTTTTCGCTTGGTTTGTGTTGGTTCTCACTAAAGCTAACCTCTAATGTTTTCCTATATATAATCATCTATCAATGGTCAGATACACATTCAACACAACCATGGGTATGCCATGAGTTTGCTAGGAGAGAGTAGGGTCATGAAAGGGTTACGATTCCAGTATGCATAAACTACATGATTTATTGAGCTTCTTTGTTATGATTATTTATAGGTTGTCTCTTCATGATATTTGTGTGATTCATGAGTGTGATTGTCATGTGAGAAATCTTTATGGTGAGGCCAAATAACTTGATGATTTTTAATGTTGGAACAAACATTTACACAAATAGTTATTAGAACCAAACATGGAATGAACATTTAAACCAAAATTCTTGGCATTTTGAGCTTCTTTTTATCATAAGATCTTGAAAAAGAGAAAGTGTCAAAACTTAGGTGGTATTCCAATAGGTAAATTAATGATAGGTCATGATAACCTTTTCTACATAGTTTGTAACCATCATACATTCGTTATATGACCACGACTCATGCATTGTCACAATGCCAACTATTCTACATAGTAGCACATTATTGTTTTTCTTGTTTTGCACTCAGAGTGACAAACTATCTACCATCCGTGCACAATGTTATGGAGCAATACTATATCTAGGCAATTCAATGGAAAATTTTGGTCTCAAGTGACCTTGCATCCAAGATGCTATTTGAAGCGATTGTTTAGTCTTAGCACCAACGTTCTCTTGGAACATCTATTGATCGACAAAATTTCGATCTCATTTGTGCTAGTGCATAAAATGCAACTTTATATAATCCGACTTGTTGGATATCCTTAATCTTATGACTTACTCTCCATGAGGTACCAAGTGTGTGTGGTCACTTTAGATGGCATGCATATGGATCCACTTTAGATGCATTTTCCTATGTGTCCTTGTCCACCTAACCAAATCCCTACCTTAAGGATTAGCTATAAGTAGACGGGGTTGTGCTCATCTATCTTACATAAGCAATAAAGTTTTACCTAATGTGATGATACTCATTGTAACTAGCAAATATCCTCTCTCTCTCTCTCTCTATATATATATATATATATATCTATTGTTGTGATGCTTTGGAGGAACGCTACGCAATGCTAATGGAATAGAGTAGGTGATCATTTTTCAATAATCTTGGTTAGGTTTTAGCCAAATTAAGAATACTAATTGTGCATAACATGATATTGGATCATTTATGTCAACCTCCCAAGGTTTTGAGAAGTGTGGGAGTGATTTTTGAGTAAGAAGAAGAATCAAGGTTTCTAGATAGGGCTTGAAGAAAATTTTTAATTTTAGGGGTTAGAGGTGAATTTTTCTAGATCTATTCGATTAGTGGTAGATCAGCTTATAAGGAGGCTAGGGTTTGAACAAAAGGATCTAACTCTTTAAAGTCAAGAACAATTTAGAATTTGAGTTGTTTCACCAAATCCTAATTTTTGAAGCATATCAGCAAAATAACTCTTTCAAGATGGATCTCCATGACAATGCAACATGGCTAGGGATAGATGAAACATAAGGAGCTGACTTATGAGAGTCACATCAAGGCTATCATGTACTAGGGAGGAAATTGTTCCCTGTTCTACAACATCATCATACTTTCATATTGATATGCCTTCATTTCTTTCTTTCTTATGGATCCCTTGCACATGCTTGAAGTGTTCATGTCCTGTTTATTTTTCTATGGAGTGCTTCTAGCTAGATGAAGATGATATTTGATTAATCTTGTATTGTATTCATTTAGTATTTGATATGATTTTGGGATGCATTTGTTCTTGAGATTAATCGGTTATCCATCGGTTTGTGGAAAATTCAAAGGTTGTTAATTGTCATTTGTGGGTAGCCAGGCCAATCTGATTATTATCCTTGCTTATAACGAATAACACCATCCTTTCTCTTTTGGATGGGTTGGATATTAATTTAGAGCTACCTTCTCTTTTTGGTAGATGTGCAATGCATTTGAATGTATGTTGGGGTTTCTAAGCCTTCCCGTACATTTAGTCTAGAAGGCCCCGACCCAAGCGCACGAGCCTTCCTCACCCACCACGTGCGCCAACATATCACACAGATTTCTCCTTCGTGCTCACCGAGGTGCATTCGGTGCTCGGGTCCTCGCGCCCAAGGAATGGGAAGCGCACTAGAACACTTGACATTGTAACCCAACCGTAATTGTATGTGCATAAGGGGAAAGTATTCTACACACTACCATTCAAGCATGCCAAGAAATATATTAATAACAAGAGTCGATAAAGCGAACCATTCATATTCATTCATTTGACAAAGTTATAAAGATGGCCTTTAATGACTTACATTTACCAAAGCCTAAGTCCGGTTTTCCATCCTCGAGAAGTAAACTTTACCACTCATACATCACAACCCTTAACGACCAACAACTAAAAATGGTACTAAGTAATAACTGACAACACCATAAGCACTAAATGACTCTACTACCAACAACCCTTCTTCTTCAGTGCTTCATAGCCCATTTATATATTCATTCAAATTCAATACAAGTTTCTTCGTGCTCAAAACAAGTGGTCACCATTAGTGAGGTAGTTGGTAGTTTCTGGAGATTCTAGATGGGGAACATATTCAATGCATAGTTGGCACATTTCTTGCCTTGTTGTTGCTCTTTTGTCCTTTTTGCCTCTTTGTCGCTTCACCTGACTTGGCATTCAATGCGCACTCCATGTGGCATCCTTGACTTGGTTTTCGCTTCTTGCGTGCACGCCATTGATCGCTCCCGTGGGCGTGTAAAAACACTTCGAGTGAGCATCTTATTTGAATTCATTCCACCCACATTGCTCAATCCTTACCCGAAGTTGATGAATCAACATCCCCCACACTAACTTGTTTCTTGGTCCCCCAACAAACCTTCATTTTCATCATTGAGCAGCCCTTGCGCTTGCTTGCATACATGTGCCTCGAATGCATTCTACTTTATGAGCATGCCTTTCAAGTCTTCAAATATCCTGGGGCAAGAGAGTCCTTAGATTTGCGTTTTCTTCTCCCTTCTTGGTGGCCTCATGCACTGACTGGATCTTGGTTGAGAATAAGTCGTCAGCCTCCCTCAAATCTTCTTTGGCCTTAATGGTTCTCACGAGGACCCCGAAGGTCTCCTCATATGTAATCTCCTTGGTTTTGATTTGATTGGCGATAGGTCTTTATTTCATCGCTCTTCTTCGCACGCTCGATCCTTATCCTTAATTCCATCCACTTGCTTCTAAAGTCCTTTTTTGGATATCCTCCTTCACTAATTCCTTTATTAAATCATCCGGGGCCCGAATCGCCTTGAGCACCTTTCTTGTTTTTGCCACCTTTCGCCTTTGTTACTCGTGAGGGTTTCATCACATAAAGTCAACTCGATCTTCTATTTGCTTCTTTAAGACCTCTGCAAGTTCTTCTTGTTCCTTGAGCTCTACTCTCGCCAATACTTTGTCTAGTAATGCGACTCGAGGTGGGTCATGGAATGATGCGCGACTATCACCATATTAGAGGTGACTCCCTTCTCCATGATCTTTGCGCACATAGCTTGCACACGCACCTCTAAACCTTGGCCTTTCTACATGGCGGCCTTGTCAACTTGGTCAACTAGATGAAGATAGTGCACATTCTTCTACGTCATGTATCTATTCTTTAAGTTTTGTAGGGACACCTTGCTGCCATCTTCATCAAGGTATTCGATGCTTGTTCCTCACTCAACCATTGGATGGTTATGTAGGTGATGGGTTTGTCACCTCTTTGTCTTAATAGATTTGTTTTGCTTCAACATTGAGTTAAATACTTCAAAATAGGGCTCGTTTGCCAACCCTTTAACTTGGAACAAGACCTTTGCGCATCCATCTTGAGGCTCTAGATTGGTGTATGTAGTTCAACATGAACATGTCATTCACGTCCTTCCCTTTTCATACATGAACATGCCATCTCGGGTAGTGTACGTGAGGGGGTTCTTGATGGGGTATTTACCGGGATTTAAATGCAACATCCTTCCCCGTAAGTCGTGCCACTTCACTTGCCTCTACCTCATCTTTGGGCTTCGGGTTTGATCCTCCTATGTTGATAGGTTGATTTTGATGGCCCTCTTCCTTGTCTAACTCGCCTCTTTCCGTTTTCTCTTCTTCTCTCTGTGATTTTCCTCGTGCGCCTTTCTTCTTTATGTGCTTTTGCTTTGTGCACTTCTTCCCTAGAGTGATCACCTCGTGCTTTGGTTTCTCTGGACACGTCTCTTTACTTTCTCGACTTGCGCCATCCTTCATTACATCCTCAACATTGCGATGCTTGTGCTTTGTGCTCTCCTATGCGCTTCATTGTGTGCTTCCCAGTTTGTCCCTTTCGGACTTTGTAGTTGGCCCTTCCTCTGTTTCGTGAATGGTGGAAACTTGTAGCTCCTTATTCAGTGGCGGATAAGATGGCGGGGATGTCAAAGGAGTGATCGCGAAAGTAGTTACTTGTATGCCCATCTCCATCGGGGGCCTCCTAATCTTTGGGATTATTGTCGTTGAGAAATATGGAGGTGGCGGAACTAGTTAGGGATTGGTGGCAGCTTTGTCGGTGTCCCCTTAGTTGCATTGGATCCTTTTTCTTCCCTAGCCGGGTTGGGACCAAGCGTGTTGAATGCCCTTCGACAAAACTTGATTGGTCTAGTTCCACCACAAATTGTGTGCTTGTGACAAGGTCTTGTTGTTCCTTCGCTTGTGATGCAACTTTGCTGATTGTTCATCCTCTTCCTCAAACTCCTGAAAGTCCCATGAGAGGCTCGCACGTCGCCTTTGTTTTTGTTCGAGGGCAACTAGGGTGTGCACCTTTTCTTGTTGTGCGGCCTCAATGGTAGCCGACGAATGTTTTATACTTGGAAGACACATGAGTCATGGATTTCATGTGAATCATCATCTGCTTTGCTATCCTCCGCCTCCTCCCTCTCGGTATACTTGTACATCAACTTCAAGGCATGTATGTCATCATCGATCTAGAGCGTGCTATCCGGGTTTATGTTGTTTAGTTGGCTTAGGGATACAAGGAAGTATGCACCCGAGAACGCATATGGTAGGCAACACCAAACAAACCAAGAATTGGCCTTTAGGTTATACTATGCGCAACAACAATGTTGCATTACACCAAAGTGCACCTTGCCCATGCATACCCTTGTAATCTGCTTTGGGATCATTCTTCCTCAATGCCTTCACACATTCATCATACCACCTTGTGGTGCACAAAGCGTTAGACTTTTTATAATCCCCGAGGTAAGTATATTTCACGAAGCACTCGACGGGGATTGCTTCCATTCTGGTACTCAAACACTCGAGGCTTCTACCCATCGGCACACTAAAGCTTCTACTGTGGAACACGATCGTTATCAAGATCGTGCCAAATCTGAATGGATCCCCTTTTTGGTGTGTCGTGCATGCACGCCTCAATGATGTTCTAAGCGATGTATTGTGCAGTGTGGTTGCACTTAACCTTTTGCACGGTGTTAGCATATGGATTTGCACACATGCAAATGACATGCAATAGTGTGGGAACAAAGTCCCTCCTCAATGAAAGTGAGGCTGCCTTTATTGAAAGCCAAAACTGTATTTACACCTATACATTCAAAATTGTATGTGGGGGGTGTTTTGGAACATCAATGGAAAGAAAAGTGAATGAGGGAGATGGAATGGAACGAAATGGAAAGGAATGAATGGAAGGAACATGCAAGAGTTAGGTAAAAGCAGAGCCTAATATTGCATGGAGAAGAACAATAAATAACTAACACAAATAAAACGGAGTTTGCATCAGTTAAATGAGAATGAGTAAAGGGAACACACATGAGCAAGTAAATAACTAGAGCTTGATCACTATGAACAAGAACAACAACTTAATAACGTTGATAATAAGATCAAAGACAATATTTGCGTGTAAGATTTAAACATCTAACATCTAATGAACATAAGAACATCAAATGTTATAAGAGACAATGAATGAGACACCAAGTTCGTATTTCATTAACTCCAAAATGTTTTCACAAAAGAACACAAAGTTTCTTCCTGAAACAAAGCTTGCACACAAAAGTATTTTCTTCTCCTCTCTCAAAGTCACCCTTTACAAATGAGCCCCTCACTTCCTTTTATAACCCAAAAGTTGGTTACAAAGTAGTTAGGGTTTTACATGAACATTAAATAGGGCACTTAAGTGACCTTTGACTTTTTCAACCAACTTTATTAAAAGCAACTAAAAATAGAAATCACTTAAGTCATCCACAATTTTTTGAAAGCAAACTCAATAACATCCTTTTCTTAAAATTCCACTTTTAAAACATACAATAATAACCAGTGCCTTATCCATTGAAATGGGATCCGACTATCTCAAGTGTATGAGAAATGGACTCTCCCACTTCGTTAGATACCAAGAAAACTATCTCCTTGAACCATCAGTGAAATTAGGATCTGGCACTTTCGCTAATCAGTAAGGATTTGAACCTTCCCAATGTTTCGAACATCTTTTCTTCTTCTGGAGGTTCAGTTGGGTCAAGAATCGCCTCACAAAATACTTGCAATTCCAAAATCCTACCCGGCATATCATTTAGATCAACCATCTTTGATTGAGCATTCTCAAAAACGTTCTTTAGTTTGATGCAACGCTCCATCAAGCTGAAGAGAAATTATTGACGGGAAAATTGCTCTTCCACATGTTCCGATGAACACCTTTGATTATGCTCATTTACGAGATTGCAAGGAATCTCAGCTATGAATTCTTGAATCAAGGCGAGTGAAGTGAAGGCTTCATTGCATACGCTCTCATAATGGATCATAGAATCCTCAGACACGCATCTTCCTTGATTTGAGATGCAGACACCAAAGAAAACGTGTCCCTCGATGTTCAAATTCGAGAATTCCTTCAATGGCTAAAACTGAGGATTCCATACTCGTCATCTCTTGTAGATTGGGCAATATCTCGTCCAAATTTGATATGTTAGAAACAAAAGTTTCCTTGAAAGAAAGAATTGGATCAAGATATGCATTGACATCTTCATGGAGCTTAACCGCTGTTTTGATTGTCTCTTGGCCTAAAACGAGATGTCTCGAAATCCAAGTTTTAGTGACATGGCCCAATGTGTTTATTTCTTTTGATAAATTGAGAGTTTCTTCATTAGGGCAGCCACTACATCGGGTATTGGGAAAGTGGATGATATGGGATTTATTAGATGTTGAACATATTCCACCAATTGATTCTTTTCAGCCTTGAGCTGAGAGTTCTGAGACTTATATTTCTCAAGTCTCTTTAGCACAATATCAATTGAATCTCGAGCCATCGCCATGTCACTTTCCAATGTGGACCTCCCAAGTCCAAGTCTGGAAACTTCATAATCAGCAGATGTCATGGCATCACGCTCCTTGTCAACTTGTGGGATGGCAAGATCCGCAAATTTGTTTCCGTCACTATCCACCATTATTCGAGAAAGCACTTTAGGCTTCTTGGGAATGACATCATTTGAAAGTTTGAAAAGGGCATCAAAATCAATGTCTATTGCCTTGACAACCCTCTTCCTTTTCTTGACCTCGCAATCAACCTAGAAAGGAGTATCATTCACTATTTCTGCATACAAAAGCCTGGAGCTCAAGCAACATTCTCATTGTTCTCGACATCATGAGATTCTGCAAGAATCCTTTCCATGACCTCGATTTGAGGAGAAATAACCTCGATATTCACCTCTTGATCATTCGGGAGATTTTGGGAAATATCTTCGTGAACTGTAGGTTCCGAAGTGTTTGATATTTGGACTACCTGCACCTGAGTGGACGTTTGTGCAAGGCATGGCTGAGGATCGTTTGTCACGAGCTTTTGAGAACTATTAACAATGTGAGTAGAAGAATCTCTACTTGAAGTAGAAAATCCCGATACACGCTCTCTTCCCTTCACTGGGGCTAGGACCCTTAGATTTTTCTCCTTGTGACACATTATTCAACGAAGTGGATTTTGGCAACCACTCCTTTCTTGCTTGTTGCGTATGATTGGATGGCACAGAGGTTGATTGAGAAGGGGCTTTGGTTGAATGAAGACCTCCTCGAGTTGGCAATTTTTGTGATCCTGAAGTATGATCTTGAATTGATTGTAACTTGGCAAGTTCTCTTTCGTACCAAGATATGCTTCTTTCAAGGATCGGTTGATTCTTGCTATCAAGAGAAAATTCATCTCTTTTGGTCCAATCAATTTGGGGCAACGGGTAAAAGCAATTGCATCATATGAAGGATCAATAACATCTTCATCATCATTTACAAATGAATCTGGAGGGTTCTTGATGCGAAAGGCCTTGATCTGAGCAAGGGTTAGGCGAGAAAACTCTCGTCTTCTTACTTCATGCTCATCTGAATAGGCAGCCCAGAAATCTTCCATGGTAGGGTTATGTTGATACTTTGCTCCAAGAATCTTCTGCATATATCCATTGATATCAAACTGGGCTCTCTTCACATATGGATGAATTGTGATGAGGGCAAACTCTTTTTCCATGAGTTGTGCACTGAAAAGATTTGGACATTGGTATTCCCCGATTTGGATTGGGAAATGAATTCCTAAGCGATGCTTGTCACTGAGAAGACAATGAACTTGGAATAGTTGTCGTGCAAGTTCCATCAATGCCCATTTGTCACTGATGTACTTAAGAAGTTTCCATGGAGTACCCACAAAGCCACTTACACGAATGTAGGAAAAGGATGAGAATTGAATAAACCAGGTTCCCCATTGGGAAATGACATCCATGGCTTCTTTAGAAAATCTTTCCTTTGTATTTCGATTCAGGTTCCGAATCACGCAGAAGGTGAATGCATCGTTGACTCTTCTGAAATGGTGAGAGCTATTTTTGAAACTTAGTTACAGATAGTAATGGAAGACACTATTTGATGGACCCATGACTCCTCTTGTTTCGAGTCTCGAAAATAGCTTTCTTCTTGCCACCGCATAAGTCAGATACGATGTCATGTAGAAGCATCCAATCATCTTTACTTCGATCAATTGTTTGTGAAGGGTATCACTGATGATGGTGGCCCAATCCACAAACTCTCTCTTGGCAAGGATGATATAGATAAACTGATACATCCATGGGTGGAAAATCCTAGCAGAGGGTAAACCAAAAACTCGACTTAGGAGAGTAATCATGTCCCCGATTTCTTCCACGAACTCAACGCGGTACAATTCTTTAGGAAGCCGGTCAATTCGAGGCCTCTTGGTCACTAACCAATTGTTATTAACCATCTTGCTCCACCTAAGGGGTTTTTCATTCGAAAATTCTCGTGGCTTGTTGTTGAGTGATATCCGCATTCTCAAGGAAGTCAGGTATGCTGAACAATTCCTCAATGTGCTCTGGTGTGATTAAGAGGAAAGGCTCGCGATTATCTTTAAAAATTCCTTGTCTCTCGGGATCATAATGCTCCGCACAAGTGATAACCAGCTCCGGACATTGCACCGAGACAGGAATGTTGCTTGGGGTAGACCACTATGGTAAAGCCTATCCAAGAATATGGTTTTGCCTTCAGCTCTCACCAGATCGCAAAATTGTTGCACATTGATGTGACCCAGATTCGACGCTGATATTGTCATATGCCGACTTGATAGAACTGGGAGGGATGATTCCTTAGAATTCGTACTTGAGCGTGGATTTGTTCGATTTCTCCATTGGCTTCCTCGATCTTCCTACAGATTTATTAGATTTTTTGGCCATTATGAATTTTACAGAAAAATGACTTAGGCACGCAAAACAATGCAAATGGGGTTGGGTCTTAGTCTTGAAACCCCCGTCAATGCAAGAAAAATATGACTTGTTTTAATATTATTATTGTTATTATTATTATTTTTTAAATAATAATAATAATAACCAGATTTGATTCCACAATTTTTGATTCAGGTGACAATAATATATTTATTTTTTATTTTATTTAAAATAAACAAAATCACCCGATTTTAATATCCCGATTTTTTATTTAATTTTTCAAAGGTGCAAATTCTCCTTGGTATGCGTGAAAATCGCTTGATTTTAATGACCACGTATTTAGAGATTTACTTCTTCCTTGCGATCTTCTGATCGATGTGTGACTATGTTTGCTTAATTCTTCATTGGTAATGATTGCTCTTTGGCCTCCTTTCTTGATGAATGTGTGATGATCACTTTAGCTTTGTCTAAGCGTGAGAATTCTCCTTTCACTGAAAATTCAATTACTCTCATGGGGAAATGGTTACGGGAATTAAAGAAGCTTCCCCGTAACCGTTTCCCCTTCCCGTTGAAATAATCGACTCCTCTTCCTTCGGGTAGTGGCATTAATTGCCAGGGGAAAGTGGGAAATAAACAACCATTTGCCAGTGAAAATGGCAAGGCGGCAATCAATCTCCATTTTATTTCCCCATGTGGGAAATCGGAGATTTTTTACCCGTTTGTCAATCCATTGAATTGCAATCGGTGGAAGAAATCCCATGAAGTAGGGAATTAAAATAAATTTGCCAGAAAAAGGAAATCCGAGTACAGAAGCTAATTTGGCATCTTGCAATGGGAAGCGGAAGCTCATTTCCCCACAATTAAAATAAATATTGCCGAATGAATTTTAATTAATATTTATTTAATTAAAAATCCAAAAGTTATTAAAAATTGATTTTATCAAACAAAGGGTAATTAATTAATTAAATATTAATTAATTAATATTTAACACATTTATGATCTCATGGCAGGAGGAGTTCTCGCCTTGAAATGAAGACCAAACGATCACAAAAACGAGACGATTGCGATGAGGGTGATAAATCATGCAAAGTAACACTTTTGAAAAATTTAAAATTTCTATTTTTATTAATTTTGCGAAGTCAAAATTAGTTGATAACACACGCCGATCTTGTGCACTAGGTACAAACATGCATTTAACCTCGGCAAGTGCACAACTATCCTCATTGATGGGTCTCGGGATGTCTCGAGATGGGCATAACATATGTTTCCCTTTGGTAATTCATCATATTGCCCATGTTGTCGACCGCAACATTGCATTTCAAGCACCTTTCAAACGCTCGCACCGTCCTTGAAGATCCTAGTCAACCGATGTATCAAGTTGGATGAGATCTTCTTGCGCCTCGCAACAAAATACAAATGGTTTTCATGAAGGTGTGAGAGAAGGAATCGCACTAAAGGGGTGGCTTTGCCAAAGTATGGCAACTCAAGAGTTGGAAGACATTGAGGTCCTCTAAAGCAAGGTGCCATTGACATCCAACTCTATTTTTTTGTCCACTCCGATGTCGCCTTTGACAACATAATCACTCTCTAGACTTACAAAATTTTTGCGGTGGTTTACCTCCTTCATCTCCACCTTATGAACCTTGTTCTCCCGAGCCTCTCCCATGGCACATTGCTCAAGATACTACATCTTCATGATGCCATCCTCCGTTCCCTCTGCGGGCGCACCTTTGTCCTTTGGTTTCTCTATTACGAATGTATCCCATCTGCGCTAGTCCTCTTTGGTTGAATTGGGCCAATTGGTGTTTCCTTCCTTTTCCCCATTGTTGGATGGTACGTTGTAATCTTGATGGCTGGGGGGTATCTTCTATTATGAACTTCGAGCTTCACTTCTTTTAATGGTGAACTGGTTCACTTGCACACCAAAATTGCATTTTTCTCCCCCTCAACTTCCTCTAATCCTTTTCAAATTGAGCTCCATAGATTCTACTTGCCCTAATCTATCACTTTGCACCGGTTTCACTTTGATCCGAGCTTGAGTGCGCAGGTATGGAAAATCTCCTTGACATGAATTGCCTAGTTCTTTCCTTTCGCAATGAGTCTCCTCAAGCTTGACTGCAAAATGAATGTTGTTACCCATTAGGGCAGGTATTTAATGTGTTTGGTCGGCGCAAGTTACTTGCCATGTTAGCTTTTTGCGTCTAAAAAGATGACTAGTGAATTATATCAAAATCTAACATTGGAGGCGTTATTCTCGGTTCTCCCACCTCTCTCTCCTCTTTATCTCTCTCAACTTAGATGACATCAACATCTAGGTGTGATTACTTGACTTGCTTGCATTTTAGAGTCGTGCACATTCCTCTCGCGCGCACTACTTTTGATGTGTTCGTAAGAGGTATTTACTTGTGTTTGGTTGGCGCAAGTTGCTTTGCCATGTCAAATTTCTGCGTCTAAAAAGATCACTAGGGAATTGTGACAAAATCTAACATTGGAGGTGTTATTCTCGGTTCTCCCGCCTCTCTCTCCTCTTTATCCCTCTCAACTCGTATGACATCAGCATCTAGGCGTGATTGCTTGCCTTCTTAGCATTTTGGAGTCGTATGCATTCCTCCGAGTGCACAACTTGCCTTTAGACCCTCCTACCTTCTCAATCAACTTTTGATGTGTTCGCCACCTCTCCTCCCATTTCTTATGTGTGTGTGGCCCTCACCGTGCCTTCACTTCTTGTTTGTGGGAAATCTCTCTTAGCTGTTCCATCGTCCGAACAGTTGCTGATTAGACCCACGTGGTACTCATCGGTGCTACCGCTTTCAAGAGATCCTTGTGTCTTTTCGTTTTTCCTCTTGTGCGGAGTGCAAATCGCGGACATGTGGCGATCATCGGTGCCTCCACTTCCGGAAATCCTTGTACTCTTTAAACCTCTTTAACTCATGTAGGGTATTGATTGTGAACACGTGGTGATCATTGGTGGTCTCACATTCAAAAAAATTTCCACTTTTAAGTGTTGCCTTTTTCCATTACTTGGTCCTAATGTGACCGATTATTGACAAGTGGTATGCATTGGTGTTGTATTCGTCCGGGAGCTTCAACTTTGGTTCACCTTCTCCCACGAACCAATTATGGACACATCGAGCTTCTAGGGTCTTGGATCTTTCACTTGGTGTAGTCAATACTCCGTGTCTTTTCCTTTGTGCGCATCTCATGCATGCAAGGTTTCTTTATCTGGTCATTTTCCATAAGTGACGTGCTTTGCTGACCTTAATAAAAAATGAATGAACTGAACAAGAAACTTGCTATTTAGCAATACACCTTAAATGCGCAGATCATGCCTTTGTCAAAATAAACAAAATTTCACAAAACACAAAAAAGCAGAAAGCAAAGAACTAAGGAGATATTTTTGGGTGGGCTTATAGAGCCTTTCTTACTACAAGTGTTACTCGGTTAGTAGTAGCCGTAGGACTTGTCTTCTACTATTGAAGTGTCTAGATAGCAGTTTTCCATCGAGTGCACGTAACTTAAATGCGCCGCTATCTAGAATGTTGTGGATGATGTATGGTCCCAACCACCTAACCCATAGCTTCCTAGGTGCTTGGCATAGCGTGAATTGTAGAGAAGGACATGTGCGCCTTCTCTTAAGACACCTTATTCTTGATGTGCTTGTCATGCCAAATTTCTGCCTTGTCTTCTCCACTCAACTCCAACGCACGAGCAACCTTTTCTCGCCTAGCTCCTTCAATGCATCAAGCCTTTGGTTTATGGCTGCTATGTTATCCAAATCTCTTGCATGCACTATACGGAGTGATGACTCCAAAAACTCCAAGGGTAGTATTGCCTCCTTACCAAACACCAACCGAAATGGTGTGGACTTTGTGAGTCGCTTATATGTAGTCTTGTAGGCCCATAATACTGCAGAGAAATTAGGTCATCCCAATCTTTACCCCTACATCGCAAATCTTTGTCAAAGTAGTCCATAGGATTTTGTTGAAGGCCTCAATGGTTCCATTGGCTTGGTGATAATAGGGGTAATCTCATTATGTACTATCATGAATTCTCGCCAAGAGGATGCTCACGGTCTTTGCGAGAAGTGACTTCCACGATCACTAGTCAATCTCAACTGCAACCATATATGGAGATCTCCCATAAAAATCTTGCTAATGTTGCCGTCACACGCAATCCATGGTAGGCTTTGCCTCTGCCAATCTTGTCAAATAATCTATTGCGATGATGATATACCATGCTCTAGTTTTACTTGTAGTAGGAGTAATGGGCCCGATAAAATCAATCGCCCATTTTTGAATGGCTCTTCGCATGCACCCTGTAGTAAGGGCATCTTGTCCCTCTTGTTAGGTTTTCCTATCCTTTGACATATATCCCACTTAGTTGCATGCTCTTTTAGCATCCGTAGAGAGTGTGGGCCACTATAAGCCTAAATATAGAATCTTGTGCGCGGTGGCCTCTCCAACATAGTTCCCTCTGCTATATCTTCATGAGCTTCTTGTAATAATTCCGCGCGCTCATGTGCAATGCCTAAAGTTAGAAACGTTGTGATGTCCTCTAGCTCCTTTGATACCTTTGAGCTTTGTATAGTGCGCATCATCGACATGTCATTCTCAATATTGCACACAACTTCCTCATTATTGATCCTTGACAAGTGATCTGCCCCACAATTGAGCATTCCTCATACAATGATGGAG
This sequence comes from Taxus wallichiana var. yunnanensis, assembly GCA_018340775.1. Classification (NCBI taxonomy): domain Eukaryota; kingdom Viridiplantae; phylum Streptophyta; class Pinopsida; order Cupressales; family Taxaceae; genus Taxus; species Taxus wallichiana. The sequence goes on from CM031235.1 coordinate 678,989,714, forward strand.
AAGTTGAACTCTTGGAATAGGATGATCCATCTACAACAGATTTGCATCCATGTAAAATTGGTTTATTGACCAAGTATTTCGTGGCTTTGTGATATGTGAAGAACGCGAATTCCATGGCTAGCAAATATTGCGAAATTTCTGGGCAACGCATAGACCATGCCTAATGCCTTGCGCTCAAAGTGGTGTAGTTGTGCTCTATAGATGATAACTTTTTGCTAGCAAAATAGCTGGGATGATCCATCCTGCCTCTCCTGGTTGTGGTTGAGAACGGCTCCTATAGTTGTCCTTGAGGCATCCACATGTACATGGAAGGGTTTCTTCCGATTCGGGAACCATAAAATAGGTGCGCTTGCCAGTTTCTCCTTCAAATTCTGAAATGACTCTTCCTGGCATGTTGTCCATACAAAAGGTCTATCCTTCTTATGCCATTCTTTTAAGGGATCGACTAACTTGACATAGTCCTTGATAAATTTTTGGTAGTAGCCCGTATGTGCCAAGAACATGCGCACATCACACTATGTAGAAGGTTCCTCCAAACTTAGGATTGCCGCAATCTTGGCAAGATCAATCAACATTCCTTCCCTATAGATCACATGTCCCAACAAGACCCTGAATGGTGTCACGAAGATGCACTTCTTTAGGTTTAAGGAGATTTGCAATTGCCTGCATCTCTCCAACATGAGCCTCAAGTTTGCATTGTGGTCTCTCACTAAATCATATATGTTCTAGTCATCTAGGTATACTCGCAAGAACTTGTGATTGAAGTCTTTGAATGTTTTGATAACTATGCGTGAGAAAACTATGGGTACATTCTTCAAACCAAAGGGCATTACATTATACGCGAAGGAGCCTCACTCTATCGCAAATATGGTCTTTTCCTTATCTTCCTCCACAATTTAGAATTGATGGTACCTTGAAAATCCATCGGTGAAAGTATAGATTTCATAGCGCACTACACCCTCAAGGATTTCTTCCATGAAAGGGGTCAAAAACGGATCAATAATGCAAGCTTCATTTAGCGTCGGAAGTCCACACAAATTCATATGCGCTCATGCTTTTAGATATTGATTACCACATGGCTGACCCATTTTCATTCTTCCACCTAGTAGATGACTCCTACCTCTAGGATCTCGTCGATCTCTTCCTTGAACTTCTTCCACAAGTTTGGATTCATGCGATAAAGGTCTCTTTCTCGATTGGGCATATATCATCTCTTAGCTTGATGGTCATTTTCCCTGTAGGACACATCTACTCCTTTCATCTCATGATAACCGTTAGGGAACAAGTCCTTGAATTCCTTGAGCGATTCCACTATGCGCACTAGCTCGCATTTGACCGGTAGTCATCAATGGTAGCTAGCTATGGCTTTGCTTTGAATCCAATGTTTACCTCCACCGTGCACATAGGTTTAGTGAATTATTTCTTCTTTGTGTCATGTGCAGCCTGCACTATGCACTCACCAATGCCACTTGGGATGTTCAAGTGTTCCTTTGGGTCTTCATGTTCCTCAACCTTCATCGATGCCTTACCCTTTTGTTTTTTGGCTCCTTCGTGCCGGTGCTTTTGACACCTCTTTTGACTAGACCGGCATCTTCATGAAATAACCTTGCCTTCTCACAAATTTGGGCTAACAGCTTCTTCCATAATCGTGTCATCCTCGAAGATTGCCTTCTCCATCAACTTCAATGGCTTGTTCCATTCCTCGGTAGTTGAGCGGAATTGGAAAGTCTGGGATAGCTCTCCCTTAACCTAATCCCAATTTGACATTTCCCTCCTTGTTTTTCCTAAGATATACCATGCGCTTGCCCGTTACATTAGTGTGTTGTAGAATGAATGCACACATAAGTATAGTGGAAGTGTCTTGAGGCTCCCAACCCATATTTCCTCACATGCGTGCACATGGGAAGTTAGACATGTGCTCTCATCAGAATTGTAACTTACAGCTCTCTTCTCATTTTGCTCCTCTCAAACTGAGTTGAGAAGGCCTCCTTGATGTTGCTCCGAGGTAGTGATGGACGATGGATCGCCCATCACCTATGAGATATGCTTTTCAATAAATGAGACAAGGGAGTCTACCCTCTCTTCCTATTTAGGTAGAAAAGCCTCTAGGGCTACCATATATATGTGCGCACACATGTTGTTCCATCATACCTTGGAAGCTTTGCAAGCCTCCGTAGATTGATTCTCGAATATTCTCCTCGGCAGTGTGTGCCTCTTTGAAGCATGTTCATTGCGTGGTGTGCGCTTAGGCTTCCACACCTAGGAGGGTACCATTTTTCCCCGGCCTTTTGCGTGGTTCTCCGCATCACATTGCTTCTTAGGGACCTTGTAGACTTCCTTTTTACTTCTCCGCATTGTCTTCCGAGAGCACATAGGCCTCCTAGACCCATCATTCTGCAAGCATTGCTTGTAGTATTTGATGCTTTGATATGCCACTTTTCCATTCAAGACATCCTTCTTGATCGATTAAACCCAATCTTCTTCTCTTGGTGTGAGCTTGTAGATATAGTTGATATCCTCTTTAGTATCCACTTTGTCTCCACAAAGGGTGGTTCCCGGTTTAAGTCAAGGGGGATTACAATGCAATGCTCACCATTTTCAAAACTAATGTGGCGCTTCTTGAAGCGCATATGCTTTTATTCTCAAGCACCATGACCTTCCTAAAAGGGTAGAGTAGTGGTCTTCTTTTGCAAGCCGGATGACCTCAAAATCTGTTGTGAACTTGGCTCCTAGTCCAAGCTTACCCCTTCAAGTGTTCCAAGTGGAATAACCCTCATCTTATTAGCCATAAAGAGGGTATTTGGAGTAGGCTCCAATGGCGGTCTTCCTAAGCGCGTCCATGCATCCTTGGTGAGTATATTGATCTCCGCACGGATGTCGATAAACATGTTGCGCATGTTATGTTCATTCAAAGTTGCATCCAGTGTAGCTTGTTTTCAAAGCTATGTTTCGCCACCTTCAATTCTCAACCTCCAACTTGTTCTTGTGTTGGAACCTCTACTTTAAGGACTTCCTCCATCTAGTCCTTTAGAAGGGGTAAACCGTAATACACCTTCAATCTTTAATAAACAAAATATCTTAGTCACCTCTTAGACTTCTTGCTCTGTAGATTCCTTTTGAGCATCTACTTTCATCCTTGCCTCTACTTCACCTGCAAAATGGATCTCTCCCTGCAGCCCCTTAACATTTGTTGGGCCTTTTGAAGAATTAGCTTCTGCCTAGTGCCATCTAGATAGTCCATAGCCCTAGTGAGGAAGTCCTAAGCAAATTCTTGGAGAATTCCCGCTTTCTTGGGCTGAGCAGATACACCGTTGCACATATCACACTCATTTCAGATTTTCCCTTCAATTCATGGCCTTTCTTGGGGTCCATGCTCTAAGCTTGATCATGCCTCGCACCCTTAGTCGAGCATTTGGTTGTTGGATCATCTTCTTGTATAGTTCTAGGTAGTCTTGGGTCTTGTGCGCCTCTCCCTACGGAGCCACAAGTTGAGAACTTGAGACAATCGCGTTGGTAATGATTTTGGATCACCACACTTGTAGAATAACTCTTGGGGAAATCTCCCTTCTCTTTTCGCTCCTTTTGCGTTGGCCTCTTCCACCACCATAATGTTGAGTCTATTGGGTGGGTATAGTGGTTGCTTTGTATGTGCCTCCTTGGCTTCTTCAATCATGTGACAATACTTTGTATCGTGGGTCTTTGTCTCGCACACCCAACACCTTAGTGATACTTTGACTTGTTTTCCCTCTCGAAGAACAAGGCAAAACTGCATATCATGGTCCTCATTAAAAATGCCGCAAACCTTTGTTGCAAGGCACACACCTTTCTTTGGGAAATTGTTCTTTTGTATGGCCCTCCATGTGGCGGTGTAGGCACCATAGTCCTGCGTGCTTCTCCTACGCGTCTTTGATGGTGAGTCGTAGCTCGCTTGGCCATGTTAGAGATTTGCGCCTCCAAGAATGGGCTTACTCCCGTATCTACGCTTCCTGCTACTTCTCATGCACAATGCAACTTCCAAGGCTCCACATGAATCTACAAAGGTGTTCAATGAGAGTGCGCATCTAAATGGTAAGTAGTTCTCCCATAAACGATTGCGCATGCTAAATGGATGGAGTTCATAAGACAACTTTGATATCAAGGTTTTAAACCTTGAATCATATGCGACAACACTCTCGGATAGGCGTTGCTTGATCTGTTTAAAGAGCGCTAGCCTCTGTTGCTCAAATTCGGAATGTCAAGTTCCTCTAGAGATTTCCTCTTGAGTAGGTCCTAATCCACCACATGCTTTGCGGGATCATACTTCCAATACCACGTATGGGTGTGGTCCTAAAGAGTAGTGGCAAATTGACTTGCCTTCCTCTCCGCTGCGTGATTCCTTTCGCATGCCATATAATTTCACGAGTATGCACATGATCAACCACATTCTCTAAACCTTAGTACTCTGAAAGCATCAAGGATTGGGCATAGAAATAAGGTTGCGTATGGGCGCCAACAATTTATTCGGATAAGTTGGTTTTGGGCTAGTGGATTCTGGATAGGGGTTCGAACGGGGATTTTGCGATGAAGGATTTTGAGTAGGGGTTCTCAATCGGGGATTACAGAATGGAGGATTTTGAATAGGGGGTTACGGGCGGTGGGTTTTGGACAAGAGGTTTACCATGGGATGACTTTGGGTGGGTGGTACATTCGGCGCTCCTCCCTCCAAAGCTTCTTGTTGCTGATCGCGCGCTCCTTGTGCATGTGGTCCGACTCTTGGTAAGTAAGTCGTGACGCAATGACTTGTTGCTGAACATGAAGTTTGTCGCAATTCCTCGACCAATAGCTCGCTTTTCTATTGTTGGTAATCTTCCCCATTCTAGTTTGATAGATCACATGATTGCTAGTTTCTCGGTGGTGGGAGTAGTGCACGCCTCCTTCCGTGGTTGATTAACGATAAGGGTCTGAAGTTGTCTCTTTAGGTGGAGTAGATACTCCCTCAACGCTTTTACGAAGTGGGCCTCCCTCCATCGTTTAAGGTTGTCGTGACATCGACACCATACTGGCTACTCACGAAAACCAACAATAAGCTCCTCCCTGGATGCACCTGTGCCACTTGAGTTCTCTCTCATCCTCTTTTTCCATTTTGGCTTCTTCTAGCACCTTTTCGTGCTCACTCCTTCCGTGCACTCTTTTCTAACTATCATCTACCAACGGTGCGAGGGTTCTCTATCCATTCATGGGTAGTGTCTCAATATCCCAATCCACAAATAACATCTTGTTGCAGAGAGGTAGGGAGTGAACATATACGCCTTGAAAGCTCGCGCGAGAAACCAAGATTGTGCTTCCTCTAGGCATGAATATTTTGACAATGCTAACTCTAGAAAATAGCTTCCTATGGCACCTTCGCACCACACGTTAACAAAATGCGTCCACACTTCGTTGGTATTCTTCAATACCTCAAGATGCTCTTTAGTCTAAGTGTACTTCCTTCTAAGGTTGATCATCTTTTCTAGCAGTGACACTACGATCCAAGCTTATAGGTGATGGGGAAAGTCATAGAAAAATATTAAATGTTGTGAGTCCTTCAACTTCTCGTTTGCCCTTTTTCTCATAGCTTTCGATCTACAACTTGGATGGTTTCACGTGTAGTCATCCTCTTGTTCATCCAACCATTTTTCTATGCGCTCGAGCATTATTCTCTGTGACATTTTCCATTCCCTCAATGAGCAAGATCCTGACAACGAAGCCAAAATGTTGGGGTTTCTAAGCCTTCTAGTACATTTAGCTTAGAAGGGCCTAAACCAAGTGCACGAGAACTCGTAATCCACTGCGCGCACCAGCATATCACGCAAGATTCTCCCACGCGCTCATCCGAGGTGCACTCGATGCACCATGTCCCTTGCTAGTTCAAGGAGTGGGAAGTGTGCCAAAACATTTGGCATTGGTAACCCAATTGTAATTGTGTGCATAAGGGGAAAGTATTGTACACACTACCGTTCAAGTACACCAAGAATTATATTAATAGAAAGAGTCGACAAAGCATACCATTCATATTCATTCATTTGACAGAGATACAACACAACCATTAATGGCTTACATAAGGGGAAAGTACTGTACACACTATCATTCAAGTACACCAAGAATTATATTAATAGAAAGAGTCGACAAAGTGAACCATTCATATTCATTCTTTTGACAGAGTTACAACACAACCATTAATGGCTTACATTTACTAGAGCCTAAGTCTAGTGTTCCATCCCTTGTAGAAGTAACCTTTACCAGTCATACATCACAACCCTTAACGACCAATAGCTAAGAACAAGACTAACTAATAACAACTAACAACACCATAACCACATCACAACCCTTAACAGCCAATAGCTAAAAACGATACTAACTAATAACAACTAACAACACCATAACCACTAAATGACTCTATTACCAACAACCTTATTCGGGTGCTTCATAGCCCATTTATATGTTCATTCAAATTCAAATATTGGTCTCTTCCTGCTCAAAGCAGGTGGTCGCCATTGTTGAGGTAGTTGGTAGCTGCTTGGAGCTATCAGATGGGGAACACATTCAATGCAGAGTCGGTGCCTAGAACCTGTTCGATCCATGGAAAGGACGGGACTCCATACTTTGTGATTTGTGTTGACACATCACTAAATCTGCCAGTATCACTAGACCGTCATTCCTTTTGCAGCATGTTCCCACATTCCTTGCCTCGTTGTCGCTCTTTTGTCCTATTTGCCTTTTTGTCGCTTTTGTTGACTTGGCCTTCTCCGCGCACTCCACGTGGCATCCTCCATTTTCTCTTCTGCTTCTTGCATGCATGCCCTCAATTGCTCCCACACACGGGTAGCCAAACTCCTTCGAGTGCACTCCTTTGAATGTATCTTGTGCGCGCTGCTCAATCCTTTGCCAAAATTATGGGTCAACAATGTAAGTGATTAGGTTAAATGTAAAATATAGATCGCATAAATCTAATTTATCAACATTATCCAAAACATCCACTTGAAAAAGCCGTCTGATGCAAGAGTCCCTATTCTCCTATTTACTCCGCACCTTGTCCATGGTTATATTACATGTAGCAGAAATTAATTATTATCTCCTCTTAGATGTACTCAATAAATGGTCTAAGGGCAAATCATGATATGATGTAATCCTTTTTCTTTGGTTAACTTCCGTAACATTTAAAGCATAAAAGAAAGAGCATGGTTGAGATCTTGAGGTTCAGCTTCAATTGATCTTTATTCCTGCTTTCTATATCCTGGCTTATATTTGTAAATGTTTCATAGTTCTTGGAGGATATGATATTTTTTGAGGCATCCTATTGGGGCTGTTCCTTCACTTGGAGAGAGCATACGCTCAATAACATTCAAATCAACATAAATTATTCAAAAGAGATTTTCCACTCAATGACAAAATAATCTAATGTAAAGCACCTAAGTCCTATGCACCCATTTGAGGACTAAGCCCAACCTTCGCCTGTTCCCCTCCAAAGTGCGAGCATGGGAAAAATGCCACTCCGGAGCTGTAGTAAATGATTGAGCTTTGTCGCTATCTTCTTGGTTGTTGTGTACTTAAACGGTTTAGCATTGGGTCTCAAATTTTCCATTTCCCCCTCCACAATGATAAACTCATTGGATGTTGGATTCAATCGATAATGCATCTAGTTACAAAAAAATTGCCCTGCCCCCAAACCTCCTCACCAACCCCCACTCCTTCCCTTATTACAAATTTTCCATTTCAAAGAAAAATATACTCCTTTATTTGTAAAATTGTTGAGAGATATCCCCCCTTTACCAATATTTTCCATTTAGGAAAATAACATCTCAAGTTTTAAGAAACTCCCACGTTAAAAATCACCTTTCTTTGGAAAAGTTCTTTTAAAAGGTATATGGGAGGTAGAGGTTCGACCCCTCAACTTCCTCTCCATCGAATATCTTGGGGTTGTCTAGCTAGGAAATTGAGAGCTCTTGCTTGGTAATGATATAGCTAGCAAACCTTCTTTTTAACGATTCCAACATTCTGCAATAATTCCAAAAAATATCAACCAAAAACATTTTTTAGGATTCCTCCTGACTATGCCGACTTCACCACATGAAGTGATTGACTGTGAGAGTAGGTTGGAAGCTTGAACACCAGGGAGCTTGAGATGAGCACGAGGTTGCTGAGCTTGTACTTGCCTAGGAGATCACAAGGGCAGATCTGTTGGAGGGTCAACAACAGGGGTGTAGAGCTCTATTTAGGAGCCGAGTTGATGCAAGGGTTGTGGAGGAGCTCATTGGGACATGGTTCAAGGTCATGTAATGCGAGCAACATTCCAATCATGGGTGAGAAGGGTTTGGATCAAAAGCAATACACATATCTGATGTAGAAATTGTAGAATAGATCCAAGGAAGCATTCTATGAGGAGAATCTATGCACAGTGAAGATTGAGGTTGATATGATATCAAAGTCGAGCCATTCAAACAAAGGAATAGAAATGAGGCCTGAATATAGACTCGTCAAATGTAGATCTGACTTGGATTGAACGCAAAGAACACCATTAGATCTGAAGCTGAAAATAAGAGGCTTAAATCGGAGCTAAGTGCTAAGTCAAAGGAGCTGCCAATGTAGATCCAAATACAATGATCAAGTCCGATCCACCAAAATAGGAGGATCTCACCATGCTACGAAGGGCTATTTTTGCTTTGCATTGAATAGTACCGGAGCTTGCTGATCCGTGCCCAGTATAGGAGCCTGTAATTCACCATTTAGAAGAGCATGCCCTTATGTAGTTGAACTTACATTTGCATTGAGCTTTAGAGATCTGTGAAACCTGCCCCAATGCAAATATGTAATATCAAAAACTCAAATATAATACATCACACCTCAATGTAACAGCTCACCAAATGGATGCAGAAGCCTGATCTGTATGATACAGAATATATGCCCAATGCAACTCTCTGATCAAACCTTCAAATGCAAAGATTTACAACACAAATCATTCAAACCAGATCTGAAAACCTCCAAATGAGGAGTTGCACCCAGGTAGAGTCTGTGGTTGTGCTTTGAAGGTGAATTTTCTTTGTTCTTCTATTTCCTCACGCAGATTTGCAAAAAAACCAAAATAGACCAGATTTGACTGAAACAAAAACATAGATTGTTCACAGTCAATACTTATGTTTTTGAACGTTATGGACTCAAATTTGTTGTCTGAATTTCTCCAAAATGCTGCAGAAAAAAGCTGAATCTAATAGGTGCTCACACAAACTATGAAAACAACGAACAAATCTAACTAAACACAAAACTAGGCTAATCAAACCTAAACTAAGCATGATCACAATGAACAAAGTGTAATGGAAACTGTGGATAGGGTGAACACAATGGAAAGAGAGAGATGATGCAAATGAATGGTGAATGTTAGTTCTGCAAGTTCCATGGTATCCGCTAGTACCATTGATCGAGGGCAAGAAGGGTGAATGCATGAACTATTCTTTTGCATGTGGCCTACACCGCATATCCTTCGTTTGCATGTTTTCTTAAATTAACAACAAATGGATGAACACGGACAAGGTAACTGGATCACACGTGGCCTACACAATTCACCCGTGTAGGCCACCAGACAAAACAAAAATGATTGAAGGTCAGAGAGGCCTCTTTCGAAACCTGCTTTGATACCAAATGTTGGGGTTGCCCCCTTCACCTAGAGAGAGCATATGCTCAATAAGATTCAAATCAACATAAATTATTCAAGAGAGATAGTACAATATAGAGAGTTGATCTCCTTAAATTATGAAGTCTCATATCTCCCCAAATCTTCACAATCCGACTACCTCCTAGAATCTTCACCTAACTCCTATTCTATTGTAGGTACTGCATGAGTAACCAGTTATATTATTTATAATTCTCTCTTACTCTCTACCAACTCCTATTATTAGGTGATTATTACTCCCATAATAATCACTTACAATCCAAGTATTATTTGCTCCACTTATTATTTTCCCACACAATGACTAAATAATCTAATGTGAAGCACCTAAGTCCTAAGCACCCATGTGATGACTAATTCCTAACACATCCCTCATGCATAATTTTTCTTTAAATGTTAGAATAATTACCAACCACTAGAAATTGTTCAGAAGAACCTAGAACATAATTGATTTACAAGGAATAAGAAATGTTTGACATGTGTATTTTGCATTTTCTGTCTTCAGATTTTCTACTATGCACCTAAAAGCATGGAGAGCTGGAAAGGTCAAAAGCTTCTCCCTAGAGCTGAGTTCCATGTTGGTGCACATGTAACAAAGTTCTTACGAATACAGATGCTTCCCACTTCACTTTCCGACCGACCGAATCGTTATGCTCTTCTATGCGGCACTCTTGATGGAAGCATTGGATGTATCGCTCCTCTTGATGAGCTGACTTTTAGGAGGCTCCAAACATTGCAGCGCAAGTTGGTAGATGCTGTTCCACATGTAGGTGGATTGAATCCAAGGGCATTCAGGCAGTTCTGTGCTAATGGGAAGGCTCATCGGCCAGGTCCCGACAATATTGTCGATTCCGAGCTGCTTTGCTAGTATGTCCAGTTGTAGTTTTTCTTCTTCTTTTAATTATGTATCTAATGGCATAGGGTGTGACAATATTCCTTCTTAGAGAGGATTGTAAATTAATGGCATCAACATCTGTAACTTCTGAAATGATGTCTTTTCCTTTTTGTTTTCCTGTGACAGCTATGAAATGTTACCACTTGAAGAGCAGTTGGAGATCGCAAATCAAATTGGGACTACCCGTGGCCAGATTTTGAATAATCTTAATGACCTCAGTATTGGCACAAGCTTCTTGTAACTTTGTACAATACGGACACTGAATATCTGTTGATAAACGAATATTATGCAGATGGGGATTTGCTTCTATTGCATTTATTGATGTGGCATGTATCTGTGTTTCACCTTTCCAAAGAGAATTGAAAATTGCAGAAAAGCAGCTTCTTTTTGATTTATTCTTCTGTTGTATCATAGAACTTTTTATGATTGGTTATATGTTTTGGTAGAAGTGTAATTGTAAGCTCCAGACAGTTGAAGTGGGTATTGCCACGCAAGGCTTCCCTTTTCTATGTAGCATTTTACTTTGACAATAATGAAAAGAAGCAGCATGCGTTCTAATATGCACTGGTTCTATAATTGTTACATTAAAATATTTTAAATGTTTACCAGATTCTGTTTCAAGGATTCCTTTGCAGTGCTTTTGTCAAGAGCACTCAAAGATTTACTATAAGGTATTTGCAGTTACTACTTCTGAGAAGCAAAAGTTCAGAGGCTTGGAGCTTAAATATCATGATTTTTCTTTTTAGTAAATTTTATATGGCAAACTCTAGTGTTCTTTTACAGTCATCTACATAAATTAGCACTTAACTGGTTTATGTGAACAAATTGTACTTTTTGAATGTCCAATCAATGCTTTATTTGATATTAGTCTATCCTAGTCTGTAGTAGCAGGAATTTTGTATGCTCTCAGAAGCTCAAGCCTTGATTTATGCCTTTTTTAGTTTCTCTTAGAACATAGGTAGCTGAAAATGAAGGTACTTTTCTTGACATTCTTGTACAATTACAGATCCCAGATCGAAATTTGAATTGTCTGAAAAAGAAAAAAAAAAGCACTGTCAGCTTATCCTTCTGACATGCTTTTCCTGGCCTCATTTTTCTAGTGTTTTACAGAGATATTAAACAAATATATGATCTTTGTATTCAATTTATTTGTCATTCAGGCAACATAGGCATCTGAAGATAAAGTGCTTTTCTCGACATTCTTAGAAAATTACAGAGCCCAGATTGAAATTTGAATTGTCTGAAAAAGAAATAAATAACTGTCAACTTATCCTTCTGGCCTCAATTTTCTAGTCTCTTACAGAGATATTAGACAATTATATGTTTTTATATGCAATTGATTTTTATGGAAACATAATAACCATTTTTACTGGTAAGATTGGGCATCATTGTTGTTTTCTATTTTGATTGCTGAAACTCTCAGCTGCTTTTAGGTTTTGCTGTGCGTACCAAAATCTTAAGCAAAAGGGAAGTGCTTCAACTTATCTGATGGTTTAATTTATATATGGATAAGGAATTTGAACCACCCATCCACATTTGAAGAAAACAACAAACTTTTTAATGTTGAGTGTCCATGAAAATGAATTTGGAAATCATGGCCCTACATGTGCTTGTTTGTAATATGATGCTAAGCACCATGATTATTGTAAGCAGTTTTCAGTAATGGCAACAAAAGATCGTGTAATTTGAGTGGAACTACTTGCAAACACATACAAAGATTATTGAGTATGGTATCTGCTAATTTTGAGCAGATTGTTTTTTATTTCTTGTCTTGTAGAAGTGATTTTTTTATTCCAGGATGGAGTTATTAAATTTTGTGAGGATGTCTGATCTCACAAGAACATTATTGTGTCTGTCCATCAATCGCATAAGTTTTCTTTGCAGGCCTGTTGTATTGAGGACGTGCATGATTCAAAATGCAAATCTCGTTTGTTTCAACTAAAAATGGCAGTAGTCTACCGATTCTTTCATTACCATGAAAAGGCTATACTCACCTTTAAAAAGAAGGAAAGCAATAAAAAAAAAATCAATTTGTTGTCAACATGTGGCTATTTTAATTTGAATTTTGCTTCCTAAAATTTCCTTGGTATTTAGTGTTTTCCCATGCAACATTAACATTATCAATCTACTCTAGCATGATATCAATCATTTTACATATATGATATAGGTCAGGTGGCAACGGTAGGCATTGAACCTACCAAATGAATCCATGAACATGACGCCCCCCACCCTCCCGGAGACAACCATATAGAATCTATAGATCTCTCTCTATGCTTTGGGGGAAAGCCCCATCTATCTATCTCTCTATGGGGAGGCGGGGTTGATAGGGCGCTTCACCAACCGGAGCGATCCAAAAGGCATCCAAAAGGCAGAGAGTCGAGTGAAGAGTGAGAGTTCAGAGTGAGATCTAGAGAGAGAGAGATAGAGATCTGTATTCTATATGCCCTCTCTCTATATTGATCTAACGATTTATCTATATGTTTGTCCAACCGAGCCATATAGATAGTCCATATCTCTATCTATCTCTCTATCTCTCTATCTTCACCTAGCATGATTGATATCAGTTGTATCACGTATATAATCAGATATGATCTGATCTAGTTGTTTCATCGATGCTCTACCTAGATCATTGATATCGGGATAATCAATTTGATATGATACGATATGATTAGATCATATTACGTATATAATCAATGATCTGATCTAGTTGTTTCATCGATGATAGGATTATATTGATCGGCTCAGTTCTATAAACATATCACATAGATTTCGCATCCATGCGATCCGAACGAATCAAATAGATTCATTAGATGGGGTTTCTTATTGAGGGGGACAAGGAATTGATTCTATTCTTCATGACCAACTCTAAATTCTTGCATACTTGCTCCTTCGTATAGAATATAGAAAGATATCTAGTTCTAGGATCTATATATAGAGAGGGGACCACCCTAGAATATAGAACTCTCTAGGTCTCCATATATATATGGGAGGGGGCCACCGTAGAATATAGAATATATGGAACTCTCCGTGTCTCCATATATATATATCTATATATATATCTATATATATGGGAGGGGCCACCCTAGAATATATAGGCTCTCCATATAGATAGAGGGGGCTCTCCCGCAAGGGGGCGCAAGTCGACCATATGTAGATAGATAGGGGAGGCGAATCCACATATACCATAGATCTGCTCGATCGATCTTTCGGCCAGGCCGGTATTGCCATATCTATATAGAGGGCTCGATTCACCGCTCCTACCCCCCGATCGGGGACATATCTAATCTCTCCGCCTTTACTCTATATAGGGATGATCGGCTCATCCTGTTGACGCAAAGACAAGAGATGCCCCCCCTCTATATAGATTCACTGAGCTTGCTCGACGATGCGAATGTCAGGCCTATATTATACCCCTATCCCAAGATAGAGATAGAGATAGAGATAGAGATAAGTTTTTTTGGTTTTGGCCGAGATAGGATAGATTTATTGGTTGCCCCTATCCCTATCCCTATCTAAATAGAGGGCCGCCATCGAGAGGGGGACTTGAATGCGATCCATATCTATGGGCCCTCTCACTATATCGGCGGGTTGGGGCGTTCCCACTTGATTAATATATATCTATCTATCGGATAAATAGATAGTCTGCCCCATAGATAGATCTCGAGAGCCCCATATATATAGATGGGTGAGGATGGTTCCTCAGCCCCTATATATCTATCTCTATCTGGGGTAGATATATAGATAGGTGGTTTCCGTATAGGCCGGATAAATTTCTATATAGGTGTGGTTGGCCCCCATCAATATCTATATCTATCTAGAGCCCATCCCCCATTCGTATAGAGCCCCATATAGATAGGGCACTTTGGATAGGTGGGTTCCCACTCGACTAGACATCTATCCACCCCTATCTATCTAGGGGTGCCTCCTCTATAGAGTAACAATAACCACATCGGGATTAGACGATCGGGTTCATCTAGATCGACTTCATCGGGAAGGTAGGTGGCCCCCTCTCCCCTCTCTATATATCTTATCTTATCTATCCGCATGTGTCGTCGGTTGGCTCCCACTCTCTGGGGATGGTTCTCACTTCATGGGTTTGCACTCTCTATCTCCGAAATGCTTTGGGTTCCCACTAGCCCCGACTTCCCACCCTATATAGAGTCTAGATAGGTGGGATGGATCCCACTGACCCGTATCCACCCATACCTCCATCTATTCTCTATATAATTAGGTCATGGCCTCTATGGGGTAGGGGAGCTCCAATAGATAGATATGGGTGTGCCCATATCTATCTATGCAAGTGGGTACTTACTTGATTACATATGTAATACGAAGGAAGGAGATATGGATAGTCATAACCAACCACTTCTATCGTTGTAGATAGGGCTCAATTAGACTCTACTCTTAGAATATGTTCATTAGTGAGTGTGTGGACATGTTGGGGGATCAATTGGATCGTCGATCGATCAACCTTGTCTCCCTCTCCCCATCTATAGGGCGGTTGAGGCCCTCCTCCTCATCCATCGGTGGATCGGTTTGAATTCTCCATCCGCTTTGCTAGTTTGATCATTCCGACTCTATTTGTTGAGTGGCTAGAATAGATATATAGGGTTGTTATCTACGGACCAAAACCACAGGTGGGTGTTAGGAAGTTAGAGGTGTCTCATCCGAGAGAATGGAATAGGTTAATGTAGATCCATCATAGTTTTTCCAGCTTATGTATCGGTTTGATGGATGCATTCGATTGCCCCTCTAGATGGGGAGAGGGAGTGGACTCTCTCTATATAGATAGCCCCCATCCCTCAATATAGAGTTCAAGGGGGAGATCTCCATATAGCTAGATAGGCCTCTAGATTAGATATTAGATCCCAACCGGTTGC